>OY992787.1:17739966-18339966 GCA_963921375.1 Tiliacea citrago
TTGAAGTTGAGGTATTTGTGAAAACCAACCCAAAATTATTGCTTCGACGACGACACGTCAATATGTTATGTGGAAGACAGTATAAGACAGCTCTGATGCATAATAGTTATTTATGCAACGGTTTTATAATAAGGGGTATTAAAACACGAATGTGGGTTTATCACACGTGGCGAAGCCGAGTGTGATAATAGTATCACATGAGTGTTTTAATATCTAACTATGTACAGTTGCATACAAGACTTTATCTACACCCATGTTATGAATCCTCTATAAAACGTTCTGAAACCATAGGGTGTTGTAAGAACTCTATGTAAATTCATGGAAAGTTTAATGGCTGAGTATCTAATACCTACAAATAAACTATGTATAGGTAATAATATAATTATTTATTGTAATAATTATTTACATTTTGGATCGTACAATTATTGAAATGCACTTGAATCTTTGCACCTTGTTGAATGTTGGCAGATCCTGATGTACTCAGAATATTTATATTCACCACTTCATTATTTTTATTTTCAATCGAATTTGAAATTTGATTCGACACGTGGATTTTGTTGGCTATAGAGTCATCAATGTAGCCTTCAGTCACAGATGTCGACTTCCATCCACCGTGCCGTTTTAAACTTATTATGTCTCCTCCGGCATCAACTAATAATGTGGCAGATGTTCTGCGAAAGCAATGCTCTATATACAACTCAGGATTGGGAAGTTGTAAATAGTTAGCAATTGTTTTGGCTAAATTGCTAATTGTGTTTAAGCCGATCCTCTGCGATATACATTTTCCAGATCTGTATTCTATCTATATCTGTACGTCGGTATATAACAAAGCGTATAATTCTTGACGGCGGTATACGCCCATGGTTCCAAATATTAGCGCAGTTTGTAACAATAACAAGAACAATTTATGATATTGTAATTTATTCTTCGTATTTCAAAGAAAATAAGATTATAACATAATAAATGAAGTAAATAACTATCATACCTTTACTAATAGATACAGTTGATGAGGCGCTTCGCTTAAAAACCTATTTATTTCATTAGGTAAATTTTCGATTTCTTCCCTGTATTCTGCTTTACGTTTTAACAAGGCAATTAATTTTGAATATTTAAAGATATCCACGTTGTGAATAATAAATACTCAGCGTACTTTTGAGCATTGAATAGAAAGTCCATAGAGATGGAGATTTGAATTTTTCTGATAATTCTTGAAAACACACTAATAGCACATCTTCAGAAAATGATGTACTACTCTTTGATATTTTCCAATTCATAAAATCTTGGTACGCCTTTTCATAATGTTTTCTCGGCTTTTCTGGTAATAATTGGTTAGAAATGTCCTTTGCTGCATTAGAAATATCTGGTGGTGTGTTGTCAAAGCTTGTATCACTCATTTTTTTAAATAACAAAGTACTTAAAAAAAAATTGCAGTATTAATATTGAACACAAATGGCGGGAGGCGACGTTAATTCGAATAACCAATAAGTTTTTTTTTAAAATTATGGCGCTATGGTAGTGAAACGCGTGGGCATGACAATGATCTTTTTTTGAAAAGGAGATGCATAATGAAATTCAGTACAACATTATAACTCCCGTTTGGATGCTATTAGGGTTACTATGACACTGGGTGTTTTAATGTTGGCAATAAGCTAACTGTTTCAGAAAATTTTATAGAGGATTTATAGCATGGGCGTAGATAAAAGTGTTTTCTGCATGGCACCAATTATATATGAAGCCTGTAAACGGAAAGAAATTTGGAAACGTTTAAAATTGCTCGATACCGGGGTCAAATTAATGTCACGATCAATACCAATATTTTGTCGCGTAAGCCGGTATTGTGAACAGGGACCATTTTGGTTACCCATTGAAAGGGTTTTCGATAGGGTTCTTCTAAGCGGTTAATCAATAACCCATACGATATGGGTAACCCTTTTGAATGGCTTAAATTAAATTTGGGTTAAATTAATTTTGTGTGGGTAACCCTTTTGAACGGCTTCATCATCATCATTTCAGCCGAAAGACGTTCACTTCTGGACATAGGCCTCCCCCAAGCACCGCCACTTCGACCGGTTCTGTGCTGTGTGTGTGTTCTTAGTTTAAGCCATTCAAAATTACCCACACCGTATGGGTTTTTGATTAACTGCTTAGAAAAACCCAATCGAAAACCCTTTCCATTGAAAGGGATTTCAATAGGGTTTTTCCAAAATGTTAACGAAAATGGTCCCTGGGTAGAATAGAGATAGAATTGGGCATGCTACGCGTGCTGGGCGGATATCGAAATAACATAATATTATGATTTTTTCATGTCACTGGGTTTCAAGTAGGTATAGAACCCATTGAATGGGTTAACTCTTTTAGGTAGGTAGGGTAGGTAGGGTGTTGAATACTTCAATAGGTAACAACGATTTTCCTTTTGCTAGTAAAATTTTATTAATCATTGAAATACATTGCAAGCTATAGTTTTGTATAATTTAAAAGCATTTTTTTCATTTTTGTAAATGTGAGTACCATGGAGCCGTTTATTATGTTATGATGTATGTTGACTTAAAAAAAGCCTGGCAGTTGAGAGTATGTCATGCTCACTTAAATGTCTCGCTGATGGTGGCGCGTGTGTTGGATCATTCGGTTCCCTACAAAGTGGTTGAGCTGGATGGTGCTGATCCACGCGTCATGTTCGTGAACGGGCGCTGTCAGTTGAGGCTGGTCATCTCTTAACTGCCAGGGCTTATTTTGTAATCTTTTAATCTTATATTTTGAATTGTTTTTTTTTAAATATATTTATTTTTGTTTTTACATTGCTCTCACATATAGAAGCGACAAGAATAATGTACCTACCCAGGATTTTGTAATATCTTGATTTAAAAGAGTGTCCTTGGAGTTTCTTGCCTGTTCTTCTCCATAGAGATCTACGTTTTGGAATGGGCAAATAGCTTCCACTTTCTGACTAACTGACCGACTCTTTGACAATTCAAAAGTGCCTGTAAATGGTTTATTCGAAATAAATGCTTTAAGTTTGAGTTTCAGTTTTGAGGGTAGGCAGGTAGGGTAGGTAGGTAGGTAGGGTAGGTTAGATACTTAGCGCTACCCGTGTGAGCCGGGGTACGTAGGGTAGGTTCTTTTTTTTGTGATGTTTTTTGATTCGCTTTTTATTTTGTCGTTTGATTTTTGTATTGTATTTAGAGATGTTTTCGTATTCGACAGTATCTGCGATTTGATACGGATACTGTCTTGTTGGAGTTTTTGTTTCTCATGATGGTTATAATATTATATTAAATGATAAATATTAACTATATATAGATAAACTGGATAAATAAATTTAATAAAAAAAAACGATGGTTTTTCCTTATGTGCCGTTGAAACTCTTGAGTTGGCTCAGTATTTTTGTTATAAATTTTGTATAGGCGTCTAAGACTTTCTCTTTTCGCGTTAGCATCCCGATGTCATATGCCGTGATACCAAATCTCTCAGAGATTGCCTCATACTGCATGCGATCCATTGCAAATCTGGGGCAATCCCTGAGGAGGTGGTCGAGACTTTTACGGTGTTGGCGTCGCAGGGACAATTTTCATCGGCAGTTATTTTGAAACGATGGAGGTACTGTTTGTGGAAGCCGTGGCCTGTTAAAATTTGGGTAACATAAAAGTTTTGTTCAAATTTTTTCCGGAATTTGTGTATTTGTACAAGTGTTGGAAATATTGTTTTGGTGTGTTGTCCCTGCTCGCTTGATGCGTATCTGGCTTGCCACGTAGCCAAGTTGGTCTGCCTTAGTTCATGTTTGAGATATGACATCGGGTAAGCACTGTAGTCCGGCGCTTTATGGAGTCGAGTGGCCTTGTTCGCGGCAGCATCTGCAGCTTCATTGCCTGGACCTCCACTGTTCCCTTTCACCCATCTGATCACAATGTGTGGTGGTGTGCCTGTGCGTGGGTGTGTGTGTGTGTGTGTGATTGTGTATGGTTTTATGAATTATTGTGACCAGTGGGTGTGTGTTGCTTCGGTCTGCGTTCGCCCGTATAGCCGACTGGGAGTCAGAGAAGATAGTGGTATGGGTTTGCTTCTTTGTGTATGCCCATTTGCAAGCTTCCAGGATGGCCAACAGTTCAGCCTGGAAGACTGTGCAGGTGTTGTGTAATTAAATTTTTTTTGTTACGGCTGTTCCTCCCGGATCGTAACAAACGAAGGCCGCTCCGACGGCACCATCGTCATGCTTGCTCCCGTCAGTGAAGATGTTGTGCTGCATTTGTGGTGTCAATTGGGTCACCTCGACTTCAGCGTGTCTGTGTGTCCGGATGCTGGTGACTGATTTGGGTAGGTAGGTTGCTGGATGCAATAGCTCGCGTACGGGTGTGGGGCGTTCCGGACGGATGTCCGCTGGCAAAAGATGACTAGTGCCTGTGAGGCGGATCGTCTCGACATGGTGGACTTCTTGGATCTTGAGGTCGAGTGGCATGAGCTCTGCGAGTGCCAGAGCGGTAGTAGTGGAGACGGTCCGAAAGGCACGGATAGCCTTCAGTGCAAATCCCCGCTGAAGGCTGGCGACTTGCTTTTTAACGGTCTTCCTGCTTACTATGTGCCCCCATATACCAGCGGCGTACGTGATAATTGGTTTTATGACGTGCGGTAAATTGTGCGGGCGCTTTCCGGGTGAGCACCCCATGTACACCTAGTGTACAATCGTAATTGATTGAATATGCGAGTGGCTTTGCCCAGCACATATTTTAAGTGGCTGTTAAATCGCAGTTTTTCGTCTAAGATGACGCCTAGCAGTTTTATTTCGGGCACAAACGCTAAGTCGGTGCCGTCCATCTGAAGCTGCGCGGATTGCGCTTTGGGCGTGAAGGCGATGACTTGGGTTTTTGCCGGGTCAAATGCCGCCCTTATGTCTAGTGATACTGCTATGGCAAGTTTGTGGTTCTGTTTGGCGTGATGTATATGGTTTAATGCTGCATGGATGGCTTGGGTAGTGTTCTTGTGCTGGCGGAATCTGAATTGTTGAGGGTTCAGTTTGTTTCCCACCTCAGCATGATGGGCTACCCTTTTGATGAATAACTTTTCCAGGAGTTTCCCGAAAACTGGAATAAGACCTATGGGGCGGAAGGATTTGAGATCTGTTTGATCGTCCTTTCCCGGTTTAGGAATGATCTTAACATAAGCCTCCTTCCAGTCTCGGGGGAAATGCTGTAGGGCAAGGCATCTATTCATGATGTCAGTTATTAAGTGCGGGTAGTGAACCGTGAATTGAAGGCAGATATCGGAGGTGAGATTGTCGAGGCCAGGGGCTTTGCTGGGGATTATCTGTTTTAGTTGCTCGAGAACCTCTTCTTCAGTGAATGGATGGTCGTTTATGGTGTTGGTCGTGGGGCTATGGTATTGATGACGAAGTTCTGTTTGTGTTGGCGTGTGATCGCAGGTATCATCAGGGTAGAAGTGGTTTAGGAGGGCAGTGGCTGTCTCCTCTCCATCGGTGGTGAATTTGTCTCCTACTTTCAGGGTGATGGGTGGTCTTCTGGGCGCGGTATCTTTAAGAAGTCCGTTGGTTAGTGACCAGACGTTCTCTTTCTGTCTTTCTGTTGTAGTTCACAGAACTTACGGAAGTTTTTGGTGGACTCCTTTTTGAGTTCTTCCGAGTAGACCGTTTTCTTGTTCTGGCTCTCCTCCAGGAGGGCTTCGAGCGGTAAGCCTTGTCGTTTTGCAGTGTGGATGCATCTGTGGAGATTAATGATGTCTCTTTTTTGGGTTTCGAGGCTCTCGGTCCACCATGGAGCTGTAAACTTCCGGTTCTGACCTTTAGTCGGCATGGTTTCGTTCAAGCTGTCGCGTATCAAATCGGTGATTTGATGAACGAGGTACTCCAGCTGATCGACGTCAAGGTTGGGCACATCCCTATCGAGTACGTCCGAGATCGTCATTCTGTGCATCACAGCATCCTTAAAGGCTGCCCAGTGTGCTCCTTTGGTGTTGTATAAGAAGGTAGAGGTATTGTTATTTCCTTTTCTTATGGGTCTGCGGGTGGCGATGCTGAAATCAATGGCATTGTGCTGCGATGACGTGCAACAGTCAAGGTTGACCCTCCAGTCACGTACCCTGTCGTACATTGAGGCTGACGCCAGAGTCACGTCAATGATAGACGGTCGCGCCCGTGCGTTACCGTCTCAAAAGTCGGGGTGGTTTCAACATTGCAGATGTACATGTCGTTGGCGTAGGCAAGTTCCAGAAGAGTGATTCCTCTGGGGTTTGATTTTTCGCTTCCCCACGCAGGGTGCCAGCCAATCTCCCCCCAGTATGCACCTGTGTTGCGATGTGGTTTTGAGAAAGAAGTCTATTGCTTCAAGCGTGCAAGAGGTGTCGTCTCTTGGCTCTACGTAAGCTGAGGCCAGGTACCATTTCTGGTGGTCGGTTTCCAGCTGAACCACGCTTAAGTTAGCCGAAGACATTCCGGACTCCCCCAAAACCACACCACAACCAGGTTTGACGAGGATGCATGCCTTAACATTGCATCCGTTCGAATATTGAAAGATGTCGATACCCGATATAGGCTTGACCTCCTTCCCAGATCCTATACTCGTATAGGGTTCAGACAGCAGGGCGATGTCATATTGGCTATTATAAAAGTATATTAAAAATTCATGGAAACAATTTTTTGAGCGATCAATGTTACACTGTAGGTAGGTAGGTAGGTAGGTAGGGTAGGCAATGTAGGCAGGTAAGGTAGATACTTAGCGCTACCCGTGAGCAGCCGGGCCGGGTAAAGCTAGTAACTAATAGAAGCGATATCCGGCAAAAAATCCGGCACTTGCAAATTGAAATTCCTAAGTCTATGAAAGCCGTTTTTCAGCCCACCGTGCGGAGGCGGCGGCGCACGTGTGCCGCGGTAGGTTATGGCAGCATCTTCTGTCGCATGATCGTATCAAAGAAAGCCGTTGAGCTCGTAGGCTATTTAGCGAAATAAAGATGTACTGTCTTGTAAAAACAGATACTCTAAACATTTTTTTCAACGTGTTTATATTTTAATAGTTATTTGATTTTGACCTCTCGACTAGCCAATGCTTAACTTTTTTTTTAATTATAATTCCATCAATGTTGTGCATGTAGGTAAATGTATACGTCCCTAAAAGGAACAACAGGGTTTTTGTGACATACTGTATATCCTAACTTCCTAACTAATACATATTATAAATGCGAAAGTGAGTTTGTTTGTTACGCTTTCACGCTAAAACGGCTGAATAGATTTTGATGAAATTTGGTACATGCGTTGCCCATAACCTAGGCTAGGAAATAATAAGAATACTTTGTATTCCGGTAGTGCGTTCCTGTGGTATAATTTCCGATGTCAACGCGGGCGAAGCAGCGGGCAAAAGCTAGTTTTACGATAAAGCAGATTTCAACACAATACTAATGGAATTGTATCGTGGTATCTTGGTTAAAGAAATTGCGCTCTCCGCTTCAAAAACGTTTTCATAAGTGATTTATGCTTTACATTGCAGTCAACCAAAGACGTGCAGTTGAATGCTTTCTACATTCGAGGCTATTCCGATGCTGATAACTTAGTATCTTCGGCGGAAGAGGGGCTGGCGCGAGCTGCGAGGCAGGACTATGCATTCTTTGCGGGACAAAGGGTAGCAAGATCTACGTTAAGGTAAAATCTCAGTCCGCGGTCCATGTTACCTATATTCTAGCAATAGGGTTAGAAAGAAAATACTTTTATTTTTTTTGAAAAAGAAAAGAAAGAAAATACGTTTATTTGCGGTAAACATAACGCAAAGAAATAAAAACACAAACACGAAAGAACAAGTTGAGGGAAAATATGCGTCACATTCACGCAAAACGGCCATCGCTCAGCATAATGCTGCGACCCTATGCTAGACAGAGCCCCAGCGCTGGTTTTCAGCGACCGCCGGTCGCTGAAAACCAGATACCCAGATATTTCAGGTATATACACACTAACAAAAAAAAGTTGGGGGAAAATATGCGCTGTATATAAACGCTATGATCGCTTTGATTAGGACGCGGGGAAAGAGACGAGAATCAAGTCCTAGCAGTGCGAATATTATAGACCACGTCCTAACCAAAAGCGATAGTCGAGCAAGTACACGGTCGTCGCGCTTTTTATGTTAATGTGACATACTCGCGCGATCAATCAAGTTAGTTTGTACGTCATAACTCATACAAACGATCGAGTAATCGCGTACTCGAGCGACGGTCGCTTTCGGTTAGGGCGCAGGGACAGGCTGAGTCTAAACCCCTGTTATGTATACTTTGTCGGACAGGTCTCTGAGTCAGGCTCGCGGGCGGTGCGCGGTCCGGGAGCTGCCGGTGCATTCCACTCGTGCGCACCTCGCCTTTCCTCTGCCGCGCCAGTCGCCTTACGCTAGACCTACCCTACTCTCGTAAGTTTTATTATATTCGAGAATAGCCAACATGGCCACAAAAAACCCATAGAAAAAAGAGAAGAGCTTCCAGTTTTTTCCTAAATTTTCCAATTTTACGGGCAACTTTTTCTTTCCCTAAAAACCTTATTCGGACAATTAATAACTAATTAAGAACATTACAAAAAAAAAACATTTCGGTCCAGCCGCTCTCAAGTGGTCGACATACTAACGAACAGCATTTAATTACATAAATAGATTATAATTATTTAACAAACTATTTGTGTCCTATATTAAAGTATCATAATATCATAATATATATTAAAGTAAAGGTAATATCTAAGGTAAAGTTTTCAAGAGATTTGTCCATTGGTTTTATCGCAAAATGTTTTTTCCCTTGAAAAGTGCTTACGTGACTCGAACGTATTGCGTATTGCAGCGAACGCATCTTTACAAGTGTTAAACCAAAACATGCGCAATGCCCTCCAAAACAATTTATGTTGATGCCACCAACAGCATTGTTAATGATACATGATTTTATTTCTGTAAGTAGCTTTGTACAAACACTTTTACTTTCACGACAAAAAAATATTATGAATGTTTTAAAAATTGATGAGTTTGGTGTTTCCTATCCGACTACTCGGAGATGAAAGACTGAAACAAACTTAGTGGTCACAGTTTCTTTTAAAGTTCAGACATAACGTAAGCGTAGACGACGTAAGACTGCTGGACTGTGGTCACCTCTGCCTAACCCTTCGGGGAAAACAGGAGTGATGTTATGTTGTGTTTCTGTTATTTATTCCAAAGCTGCTGTTGTCATTGTTGACAACTCTTTATTGTTAAGCAGCACATTCACGATAAGAAAATCCGTGATTTTTACATACAGGGTGTTTGGCAGAACGTTGAACATACGAAAATGGTTGATAGGTGGGGTCATCTGCTACTTACTCAGCCCTAATTGACTTGGCCCTGGCGCCCTGGATATTTTTTTCTTTCTTCTAGTTTCACCACTTTCTTAACTTTGAAGTGTAATTTTTCACGCCGTCATCAGACGTTTAAGAGAAAATGGGTAAAATATTACCCATTTTTAATAAAAATTACACTTCAAAGTTAAGAAAGTGGTGAAACTAGAAGAAAGAAAGAAAAAAAAAAATATCCAGGGCGCCAGGGCCAAGACAATTAGGGCTGAGTAAGTAGCAGATGACCCCACCTATCCACCATTTTCGTAAGTTCAACGTTCTGCCAAACACCCTGTATATGTACTATATCCGCGGCAATCATTCTACTTTATATTTTATACCAATGAAATAAGAGTTACACTGCAATGACTTACCTAGGTACTAATGGCTTTATGTAATTTTGTTTTATCGTAATTGTGCTTCAATAGTCTCTTGCAGCTGCGTAGTGGCGGCGCGCTGGCTCGTCTGGAAGCTGCCTTAGTTCCCGACATGCCCCAGTGTGCACCACCTCCAGGATTCGCATCCGCTCGAGCCACTGACGTACGATCTGCTCTCATCCTCCTTATCGTGGGGCTCATCACGTCTTTGCTTTTAGGTAAATGTTACAGGCCAAAGATTGTTAAAAGGGATCATGTTGCATTTTTAAGTCTCTGATAGTTGCATAATTGCTTAGTATGACTGCAGGGAAGTTCAGTTTTCAAGTGTTTACATGTCAAGAAGGACTTGATGGTACAGCTTAGCGCAGGTCAGACCAGTGAAATGTTGTTAAGTGACCACTGACCGGCTTTAGTCACGAGATGGCTGGCTCGCCTGTTATTTGACGTGTTCGTGGTACAAAATAGCCCGACATTTCACTTTCCGTCGAAAATTTAACTGCTATTAAGAGTTCATGGTAGGCCCCCAGGAGTGCTTTTATGAAAAGTTGTTACTTTAATCCAGTAGAGCGTCGATTAACCGAACTAATTGACTAAAACAACAAGGGGAAAACCAATTTATTCGGGTAATTGAACTATATGAAAAATTGTTCCAATATAACCGCACCAAGACAAACCGTTACTAAATGATCGTAAATTTATTTTTCTATTGCGAAAAAGGCGTGCATTTTGTTAATTTAAGTTCCTGTGTAATGTTTTGTATTTTCGTTTAGTAACGGTTTGTCTTTAAAGGTGCGATGTATGTAATCTGGTTTGAATCTTTTTTATTTATTACTAGCTATTGCGCGCGACTTCGTCTGCGAACCAGGATGAAAACTAGCCTATGTTCTTCTCCAGGTCCCAGGCTACCTATCTGTCAAATTTCATCCAAATCAACCATTTTTAAATCAGATATTTGAAGTTGAAACTCTGAAAAAGCTTGATTTGAGAAACTGAACTTGCTGACTTGATATGAACTTGTAGATGATTGAGCATTAATTAATAATCTATTAAAATCGCGAAATGCAATTTTTTCTCCCAATTTTACAAAACTGCGTATATCTAGGAAACTATATGCCGCTACCACTAACTGCACTCTTTTTGCTTGAACGCCCACACGAAATACACGAAAAGGAACGAAAAAGTCTTGTCGAAGCAAGCCCGCTTATGAGCATCTAAATGCTAAGCGTCAGAGTCCGCGCCGAACGAAAATTAAAGGTTAATTTAGTTTCATTTACATAATTATGTAATTTAATGACTTCATTATCGGTCGGTCGCTTGACCGACGACGTTCGGATAATCGGCGCTCGTACGTGTAGATCTAAATGGTTCGTCACAGAAGACAGATATGTCATGTTAACAAAACTGTGAAAGATTCAGAACAAGCATTTCATTCACGATAAACTCCTTCCTTATTCCAAAAATAAATATAAACATTTTGATTAATTTATACACCCAGTAAGATGATAAAACTTTTGACCCGTAAACTTGCCTCTGTCTTTAATATCGTCCGATGTCGATGATAATGTCAGGGCCCTTGCAATCATAAGGGCATGCAGCAAGTCGCGATGACCATCTGCTATCTGACGTCATTGGCGCATTTCTCAAAATTGACTGAGGTAAAATATCACAAGGTAATCCACGAGCCATATTTTGGAGTCGGCTGTTGCTACCTATAATTATTTGCACTTTTGATCATAAACAATCGGAAGAAGGCGGGCCAAGGTCGGGAACAATGTATTCCTAAAATGGTCGAAAGCGTTCTTCCATTCTGTTTTTTGTTAGTTATGGCGTTGCAAGTTCTATTTTTAACCGACTTCCAAAAAGGAGGAGGTTATATGTTCGGCTGTATGTTTTTTTTTGTTTTTTTATGTATGTTCACCGATTACTCCGTCAATTGTGGACGGATTTTGAAAGTTCTTTTTTTGTTTGGAAGAGTATGCTCCCGAGGTGGTCCCATTGCCACCAAATCAGAATCTGATGAGGGGATCCCATGGAAATCGAGGGAAATCCTCAAATTTTATAGGCATACCTATAGCGATTTGAGTATTTTTTATAGTAACTCGTGCATTTGCACTTGAAACGCACCATTTGGTGAAGTGCCCGAGCTCCTCAACAATTAACGCCCCTGCATCGGGAAAAGCAATATTTTGTAAAAGGTGATGTGCATTTGACATTAGGCTATTGTAAATTGAATAAATTACAAACTGACCCACTAAAAAGTGAAAAATAAAAAACTTTTTACAAAAAAAAAACAACCGACTCCCAAAAAAACACTACATAGTGATTAATCGGTGGCTTTTGATCTGTATTTTAGTTTTTGGCCACCGACTTCCGAAATTAAAGTTACTTTTCACTTTGTAGTGTTTTTTTTGGAAGTCGGTTGTTTTTTTTTGAAAAAAGTTTTAGAACTCGGATTGCAGCTTTCTTGTAAATAATTTATATTTCTCATTCAACATATAAGCAGGAATGTAACGTATTACTTAGGATCTATTATTTATGGGTCAGTAAATGGCTTAACTGACATCTGAAATATAAAGAGTAGAAAGGACATGTCCAAAAATGGTTTTTTATTATTCAATAATTCTAACCAGGATCAGTTAAATATATTTGCATAGACAACCCAAAAGCTAGTGGTTCTAACTATAACATACATTTTTAAAGGCTTCCATTTTTGAGAAAAATCGTTTTTTTTTATTTTAGTGTGAATTTACTCCTAAAATGAACAAACCTTTCTAACTAACTAGTATATTAAAGTGAACACACCCTAAACAAAAAGAAAACTTGTCAAAATTGACACATGGCACTGTTATTACTGTCTTTAAATATTTGATCGATGATTAAGACAATGTAAACAATAAAAAATATGATGAAATTGGATATTTTCAGTCAAAAATGTTTAGTCTAACCTTTTAGAATTGAAAGGGATTATATTTTAGATTTTATTTGGGTTGCCATCAACAAATAAAATATATGAAAAACATTAAATATTTTATAATTTTTCTCTTAAATGGAGGGGTCTAAAAATATTATTTTAGTGGTTACAAATTCCATATTTTTTGTCGCTTTTATTTAGGTGTAGTTTGACGCTGGTTAGATTTTTCTTGGAATAAAAAACCAACGCCCATACAAAAAGCGGACATCTCCTTTAAATAAACCTTTTTTACAGTCCGTTCAACCGATTTTGACTTCTATTGTGTTGGAGGCATGACAAAAAAAAAAAACTGCTGTAATAAATAGTTGGTATTGTAACCACGTTTTTGCTTTTAATGCTATCATCATGCCTACGGAATAGAAGTCAAAATCGGTTGAACGGACTGTATAAAAAGGTTTATTGAAATATCTAATCTTATTTCAAATGGAGTATCGAACCTTATTACGTATATTACCGACTTATGATCATATCGAGCATTTCGCTCAAGTTTGGAAAGAACATCCGGTAAGTTACATGATCGCGTCTGGATTGACCATAGATTACATTTTAATTGAAATACTTATTTCAAACCATAACTGCTTTCTATATGCTTAACCCTTAACCTATAAAAGATTATACACATGTGTCTGTCTTCAAAAGATTTCTGTGACAGCAAAGGAAAAAAAAAAAAGTGATAATTATAATGTTCCAGGTTTGGGAGAATACTGCTGGAAAAATCGGAAGGAGTTGAAGACTTTCTTGGCTGGATGTTATCACCGTTTAATCAATATTATAATGCATTAAGGGCGACCTCTATCGCAAGATGGAGTCCGCGTACCACTGGTCAGTTTCCCTCATTTGTCAATTTATTTAATTCACTAGTTTCGTTGATAAGTCAGTTTTGCTGATTGGTCAGTTTTGCGGATTAGACAGTCGCGTCAATTCGACAGTTTCCAGTGTTCGCCAGATTCGTTGATTCGTCAGTTCAGTATAGTCAACTAAAAATATATGATTACGTTTAAGTAAACAAAAGTGAATACCTAACCCAATTAAAATCAAACTTAAAGTTGTATTTTTAAAATCACATGTTTTAAAATATAAAAATTAATTAACTTCTCACATCATAAAACTGAAATTTAATCGGTAGAAATTTGTTTTTTATTTTATTTATCTTCGTTGGTCTGTTCGTTACGAGCTTTACTGCTGTGCATGAGAGTCTGGGTTCAATTCTCAAGTCGAAAAAATGATGAAAAAAGATGTATTGGGTTTTTCCTGTAGACATTTTTCAGTAGCGGCGAGTCTGGTTTTGGGCCCGGTTAAAGGCAATCGGCTCGCCTCCTATTACATGGCACGTAAACACATCTGGTGAAATATGGGTGTGTAGATCAACATCGCCACATGCGAACTACGCGTCACACTGACGTCACGCAAATCCTGCATCGCGCAAGCAAAGTTTTCCGCGCAGCTAGCATATAACAAGGTGTACGCTAAGTGCACCTCTGCCTAACCCTTTGAGGAAGCAGGCGTGATGTTATGTTACGTAATTAATGTATTATATATACCTACATAATTAAATTAGCAGCCATGTGTGCAGTTTTGTACCAACTGTACTTTGACTGACGAATTGAATAAAACCGACGAATCAATGAAACTGGCGAACACTGGAAACTGTTGAGTTGACGCAAGTGTGTAATGCGCAAAACTGGCCAATCAGCGAAACTGACTAATCAACGAAACTGATGAATTAAATAAACTGACGAGTGAGGGAAACTGACCAGTGATACGCGAACTCGCAAGATGTTGGTGACAAAGATCTTAAATTTAATTGCAGGGTTCGTTCGTAGTCGCTAGTCACAAAATTACGAAGTGGTAGCGATTAGCGATTATATTAAATGGTTACTCACGTGTAAACTTATGTAGTCAATATGACCTATATACAGCACATAATATTCAAGTTGATTTATAGAATTTTATTGTAGATGGCTATAAAGTTATGAATTATAGAGCATAGCAGCGTGAAAATGGAGTACTTAATAGAAAATAAGCAGTTCAATAAATTGTAACAAGAAAACCTTAGTTATTGTTTTCATTTTAGAGTCTAATTTCCTTAGCCTAGGCAAACAAAATACACGATACTAAACATAGATTTATTATAATACCATACAATAAAACCTAAATTAATAAATAATAATAACACTAAAGACTATCCTCTTTTAAGATAATGTTCTTCAGACAGCGTTTGTTTGGTGACAGCTGCGTCTATGCAGGTCTTTAGATCCTTTTTTGATTTTGCAGCATCAGCCAATGCCTTCTGAATGGTAATAGTTTCTACTGTTTGGAGGTTCGTGGCCAAGCCGAGAGCTGCCCACACTCGAATGAAAGCTGTCGAACAGCCACAATCTGTAAAAAAGGAATGTTTTAAGAACAACATTGCTTTTGAACCTACACAAAAAAAAAAAAAGTCGGAGGAGTATATTTTTACTGCGCAGAATAACGAAAGCTGTTATAGACCTGGGATTTACGTGTTCAGAGGGTCTACTCCGAAGCGCTAAACCGACGTATCGGCCGAATGTTCAGTCGTTTCTTTACTACGCTAACTATCGCTGAATACGGCGAAAAAAAAAAGACAGTCGAAGAGATATGCCAAAGTCAAGACTGTGACTTGAAGTCGGGTATGGACTCGAAGTCAAAAAATGAAACTGTGGAAGTTATAAAACGGCCGAACATTCGGCCAATACGTCGGCTTAGCGCTTCGGAGTAGACCCTCTGATTTTATAATAATACATTGATCAGGCAGGGACATAGTCCTTCCATAGTTTAAGGTTACCAACTTACTATCAACTCTATAGCCACCCAAACCCATAGATCAATATGTTTTGTTTCCATGTTCTGCAATAGTCCTGCACCAACCGGGGATTGACCTTGGGTGTATTTGCATAGTGCATACAGGCATAATCGTCGGCTAGTGCCTCAACACTTAAAATTGTCTAAGGGGGCTATGCGAGTTGGCTTTGGCTCCCCGTACGCCTTCCAAAGGCCCAGGACCCCAGGGTCCCGAGATATGTCAAAGACAGAATAAAGGCTCTTACACACTCACGCGATATCGCGGGCGCGACAGGCACCGACAAAGACAATTCCTTTGTCGGTGCATGTCGCGCCCGCGATATCGTGTGTGTTTGTAAGAGCCTTAATAGAAAGAAGAAAGAAAGAAAGAAAGAAAATAAATTTATTTGACCCAGGTTAAGGCACACAATATTCACACAAAAAACAGAAAGAAAAAAAAAATGCTTAAAATAGTATTGAGTGCCGCACGGCTGCGCCAAATAGGCCCAGTTCAGCAATTAATGCCAGACAACTAGTGCCTGACGCTGGTTTTCAACTGGACCTTATGTTACGAGGACGTCTTACGGATGTAAATCAGTTTATAGGTAGTGTGTAAATATTTAAATAAAATTAGATAGATATGTGTAACAAATAATAATATAAACCAATAGATGTATTTTGTTTAAAAAAAGAAATACAATAAAAATAATTATAGTTATTCATAGAGTGGTGTTTAAGAAATAAATAAATAAAATGGTATGTAAAAAAAATAATGGACTGTTGTCGATAATTACTAATAATAAAAAATTAATACTAATAATAAAAATGTTTTCTCCCCACCGGCGTCACCACCACCACCACGACGGCGAGGAAGTGGACCGCCACCAGCGGGCTTGGGACCTCGAGGCCATCAGGTCCCGAACAGGGTCCCCGCTGCCGGTGGAAATGTGTCGCGCGTGCGATGGACTCAGTCCATAAATAAAAGTGTGATGCACGCATATTATGGGGTTACAGAGGGAGGAATCAACCTTACGGCGTACCGAAGTCGTATGCTCTCTCTGTTTCAGGTGCTTGAGCCTGCCGTCAACGTCTCGGCCCAACGATTGTCGGATGTGCGTCATTTAACAGAATCATAGATTGGATGACGCTACACTTGATCGGCTGCGCGCGGAAATGCAAGGTAGTCCTGCTAGCGACCTTCCCTTATCCCAGAATGTTGTGCATGTGCCTGGCAAGGTTCCACTGCGGGTAAACCAGCATGATGAGGAGGAGGAGGCCAGGGCTATATCTACAGATAACTTGTGCAATGTGGAATTGAGGAGCGTTCTGGAGGATGCGATCCGTGAGTATCGGTTCACATCACTTGACCTTAGACCACGGCTACCCATTTTGCCCATGAATAAAAAAACAGAGCACTGGTGTGCCCTGGATGCGCTGTTACCAAATTTTATTGAAAGCAGCGCAGACTTCTGCGATACACACTCAATCTTGTATTGGACGACTATTGCGGCATGTCGTATAGCTTGTGTCAAACCAAACGCTGACCGAAAAAGGAGTGAGCGTCGTATTAATAAGGCCAGGGTACTAATCGGGAAGCTTATCTGCTTTAGTGAGGGCAATACACGCCCAAGGGTGATGCGCTTTGTGAGGTGGGCGTTCTCGGAAACTAATATTAATCCTCGAGAATATGGTTCCTGTGTCACAGAGCGCAGAAGATTTTTTTTTTTCCTGACGCAGAAAGTTTATGCATGGGCAAACCGTATCCGTCGGTATAGGAAAAGAGTGGATCGATACACTCAAAACCGCATGTTCCAGAGTGATGAAAGTTGAGTATACACAGCATGGGAGCGGCCCACTCAAGGTAGTATACGGAACCTAAAAACTATAGACCAATGACATGTTTACCGACGGTCTATAAAATTCTTACAACCCTTCCATTCTTAGAGCAAAAATTGCACATCATATTGATTGTAACTCAATTATGTCTGTGTCTCAGAATGAATGTAAGCATGGGTCCCGTGGTACTACTAAGGAGCTACTCCTTATAGACATGCCCATAAGCCAACAGGTTAATCTCTGTGGTAAAAGGGGTAATCTCTGGCGCTATCTGTCGGATTAGAAAAAATATTTTTGCATTTGATAGCCCAATTCTTGATGAAGGTTATAGGTTATTTAACATCACGCTACAAACCTTAAGAGCCGAGCAAAAATAAAAAAAAGATAGAAAAAACGCTTAGCGAAAATGAAGTTACGGTGCGGGCGGGCGATGCAATGCGACGCAGTAGGTTGGGCAACAAAAATTTCACGCGGACGAAGTCACTGGCAGAAGCTAGTTATAGATATAGATAGACAATCATCTTCCCACATTTCGGAAGCATTTTGTGCTTTTGTTGGTTTTGCAAAGCTTTCATAAATATTTTCACAATAACGTTTGGATTCGCTGAAATGTAGCGTAAAGCAGATTGAATTTCTTATATATTATGTAGTTTTGTAGAAGTTTTTACTTTATAACTTACCGTAAGTGCCGTATTCCCCAGATTTGTAGTCATATGGCACGAGGTAATGGTAGTGAGGCCAGAATGTTTTAGTTAATATGAATACTGTGTTAGAATCAGGTGGAGATCTGCAACAAGAGAAGAAAGGTTTTAGCAGCAATAGGACATACATCCCTCACAGTGAAGTTGAAATTCGCTGGATGCTGGCAGCACAAGAGGGTTTGATTTTTATTTTTTGTAAATATGATACTACGGCGGTTATGAAGATGTTGGTCCCGTCTGTCATTATAGATCTTTGAGTCGTTACGGGTAGCCAGAAGCCAGAAAGTCTGAAACCAGTCTTATCAAGGGGTATCCTGTTACCCTGTAACTGGGATGTGGTGGTCAGATAGGCAGTGGCTCCATGTAAAATACTGGTATTTAGCTCCATCTGGTTATATTGGAAGCCGACTCCAACAGAGCTGGGAAAAGGCGAGGCAGATGATTATGATGTAGGCTACAGGCCAATGATAGAGACCGAGAACTAGGCTGTGTTGTGGCAACTTTGAAGCAGACATTGTGTGACAGTGGACAGCAATAGTCTGAGGTCATTAGTTGCTTTAGTTATGTCCAAATGCGCGATAATGGTTAGGTAGTCCTGTTAATGGCGCTATTACACTTGGTCGCTCTTTCGAATGTCAGAGGAATTCAGGTTAACAACCAAGTATGATGTTAGTGCTCATTAATCTGCTGTTTTATTAGATAGGTCTACGAGCCTGACGCTTGAATGGCGAGATTGTATTGATTAAGAACAACAGACCAACATAAAGCATTCGTCATTAGAGTTTATGTCCATGTTTTACCATTTGATTATAACTCTCTCAGTTATATGGAATCATAATCTGCTTACGAGATAACAAGTTTCTTTATTTCGTCACGCAATTCCTCATTTGAGTATAAGAGCACAAAATCTATTGTTAGGAATCTTCTGAATTCGATCCGTACGGACATACCTAACTTGGAATTCTTTAGGATATGAGGAAGAAGTAAGAACTTGCATAATTTGTGATCAACTGATCAGTTAGATCATCATCATCTGCCTAACTTTTTCCCAAATATGTTGGGGTCAGCTTCTAGCCTAACCGGATGCAGCTGAATACAAGTAGTTCACATGAAGTGACTGTCTATCTGACCTCTACAACCCAGTTACTGGTTCTGGTGGTTGGTGGTTCTGGTTATGATCAGTTAGATCATACTTGACGAAATATTTTAAACAATGTTTTATAAAACCACAAAATATAACAATCGTAAATTAATCTTATGGCAGCAGTGGATCTTAATTTGGGAGCAGATTCTCGCCCCGTTTAATCCCTAAGTATGTACGTACATATCCGACAAAAACACAAATGTAAAACTACATGTCATATTTTAACGCACATGAAAAGCTGTTAAGTAGTTCTGGTTTTGAAATTATTTACTAAACTATGTCTGGCTCGGAAATAGAGGGTTCTCTGGGCAAGCCAGAGTGTGTGTGAAAAGCACTTACATTTAGGGTACAAGAAAGCTTTTGTCATTTAAAGGGTATTTCCAACATATTTTTAAATAAGTAGTTATTCTTTTGTTTTCTCTTAAGAATGGGAAAAGAAGGTTGATATACTTATGTAGACCGCCATGAAACAGCATCCGGGGAAAATAAATATCATGCCAAGTAGTTTAATTTACATGTAAATATTATATTTTGTATTATGGACCCGTCACTTTCGTGGTAATATTGTGAAATAAATAGGGTAGGTAGCAGGTAGATTCAATTCTATTTCCATATAGAAACTAATTGACATACCTACCAAGTTAACCAAATGAGAATCATAGTTTGCTTTACTGACAATTTTGACGTTACTCCAAACAATGTTATTAATATTAGCATAGCAGAAATCTGATTAGGACCTTAACAAATCCAAGCTAATGGGAGGTTTAGACTATCAAAACAACCGTATATCAACTTCAACACATTTTTAAATGTCTCTTTCAAAGACAAATGTAAGGATAAACTATTTGCAAGACAAGATAAAGTCTAGGTTCACTCGGGGAAATTGAAATAGTTCCAACAGCCACAAGCCTTTTGCAGAATTTCAATCTAATATGGGTCTGTAACTAACTAACCACGTAAGTATAATGGCTCATTTGATAAATACGCGAGAAAACTCAATTGGATTAAATTGTGCGCGATGGATTAGAAAATTAAATGTTTTACACACGAAACTGCGGTCTCGGAATAAAAAGTTTCAGCATATATAAGGTCGTTTTTAACTTAGATATTGATCATATTATAAAAACCTATAAAATGTCGTATGATTCCTTACTACATTCTGTCAGCGCGCTTAGTACATAATTTATAAAATGAAAATGTAAAGGGGTGGGATCCTGGTGTCCTGAAACACAGGCCGCGAGCCTAGCTTAGGCACCAGTCTCCCACAATATATACTTACCTGAATTGTGTAACATTGTCGAATCACCAATGTAAAATAACATGTATATTGTGGTGAGAAAAATAAAGTTGATTGATTGATTGATTAGGAATCCAATTTACAATTTGAAAAAATACGTGTTCTCGACGTGGAAAATTTTATAAGAACTTTGCTGAACCTTTTCGTTATGATATTCAAAATCAAAATCAAAAGTCATTTATTCAAACAAGGCTGAGAATCAGCACTTTTCGAACGTCTATAGCTGTAACACTACGTCAAAAATGATAAACTAGCACCATCGTAGTAAAATAAAAAACAGTTAATAATGAATAACAATAATAAAACCATGGTCAGCAAGACGACCAGTCACCACAAGCAGCACCCGTTCACGAACATAACGCAAAGATCAGCCATCACCCCCCTCGCCATATTTGAGGGAAGGAGGCAACCCGACCCCCGACGCTACCGCAAGCAGTGACATCTAAGGGAGCATGACAAACTTGTTGCCGGTTGCTCAGGCAAGAATGATATAATCAATTGTCTAGGTCGCTAGCTAACCACTTATTGCAATACAACTCATAAAAAAAAAAAACATTGTCATGAGTTTATTATGTCACTAATAAATAAAAATGAATTGACTTAGACAGTCAAATAAAAATAAACAATTATAATATGAACTCATATAACCTATTGTATCTAAATAATTCAGATAATTATTTGGTGGTATTTTATTACACTATAAATTATTTCTCGTCTTCTATCCCGTGATACCTCCGCTACCAACTTCCCTCTTTTTTTTTTTGGGGTAATTATCAAATAACTTCTGCCGCTCGTCGTGTCAGACTTTTACTGACTAAAACCCACCCGTGTTCCTCGAGTTGCCTGTGTGCCAGGGCTACGATATCCCTTGCGGACAAAACCGCAACCCCTGCAGGCAACGGCACTAATGGACCCCATCAAACTACGCCCCCCTGTCAATGTCATTCAGACGCCAAAAGATCTATGTAGCAGTGTACTTACTTTTCGCCAGGCCTGAGACCCCACACACAAATAGCGCTGTCGATCATCCAGGAGGCATGAACCACGATCAGGTACCGAAGGAAACCGATGACGAACACTGAACTAAGAATAGTGTCACCCCAGTACTCAAGAGGAGCGTTTAGAGGCAGCAGCAGGAACAGTACTGCGTATAGCCCCCAGTACAATCTGAAATAAACACAGAAGAACAAAATCTTCAGTCTATGAATTCTTCAACATGGTCTTGAAAAATAACACTTTAGTGTTATTCACTTATGTGTATTACCTTGCATTGCTTATTCAGTAAATAAGGTATTTTAAAAGCTACGGGTACTTTTTGCCTTCATTCCAGATCCCATATTGAATTGAATTCTCACCTCTTTTGGAACATAACAACTGAATCTTTTTCAAGGTCCGACATATCTATAGAATCCTTCAGTTTCTCCTGGTGCGGGCTAAGTTTCCAGAGACGAGTCAAGAAGTGTGAGTACACGAAGCCCTTGTTGTAGTCATAAGGATCATCGTCTGTGGCAAAGTGGGCGTGATGGAGTCTGTGGTACTGCACCCAGTCGTATATGGAACCCTGGAAAAAAAACAATAGTCTTATTGACGCTTTGAAAGTACATCACGTATTCTTAAGTATCGAGCGGACCGCATTGGTTTGAGAGGTGTTTAAACCAATGCGGTCCAAACAAATACTAGGTACTGCAGAATCTGTCCGCGTCCGTCCACAATCTGTCCGTACCGGTTCGACTGATCCTTTAGAAAGCTTCGGCAAACGTTCCCATATAGACATTTGAATAAACGTCCTCATTGCGTCAATGAAGCGACCGAGCTGCATTTGTCACGGGTCCAATTGGGTTATTTACAATATCCGGTCAACTTGTATCACATGATTTTTCTTGTATTACTTTGATTAATTAATAATATGGTAATGATATCATATGCTTCAGTTGCGTTGAAAAGCGTTCTTTGTAAGGGTAGAAGAGGCAGATATTTATGATTAATCATAAATTAATATTTAAGGAGGCAATCATCTGAAGTGGAATAGCGATAATGCCCTTTGTCCCTTGGACCAATGAGTGCCATTAGTGATATTTCAACGTCTACTAATAAAATAGATGATGGATACTTTGACTGATAACAAAAGGTATAGCATTAATTTCGTTCAGACCATTTCTTGTTACCTTCGAATTGTTAAGAAATGGATCATAAAGTTAGTTGCCCAATCCGAATGTTACTATGAGGAAGAGCGGGCGAGAAACTATTTCATGTAGTTATAGGTAATTTATGTATGGGGTGTGGAACGAGATTGCAGCAAAGACGTCATCAATATATTATATTTCAATATTGCAGGTGCATGTTTGCCATAAACAAAATCTCTTTCCATTTTGCTCTCGTAAACGTGAGTAGAAGAAGGTCATATTTGAATATAATTGATTATATTATTTTATATTTAATTGATTTGTATATAATAATAATACCATTTATTTCAGGCGACACAGGCCCATAGAAAAATACCTTATCCTAACATATATAATATAATAAAACTTTTCCCTGGCTGCATTACAATGATGACCTTACTTGTAAGAAGCACATGTAATGTGTTTGCCCAGTTAGTGTATATTACCTACGTACGGAATAACTCTGTAATATTGTAGGTGTTTTTTGAATCCCTCCATTTAACAATTCTTGAATAGTCAGTCAGTAGCAGTATCGTCGTTTGGGAAAGCTCGATAAACATAATACTTACAACTCCAGCTAAGGTCTGGAACAGCATGAGCATGATCCGGAGTCCTGTGTTCGCTTTATACGCCCCGTGTGCCCACAACCGATGGGCACCTGTGGTCATGCCCAGGATTGCCACTGACGTCAGGACTACAACTGCAAATGGTATGGTCATTAATAAATGGGTTACCATTATCTAGGTAACTACTCCGTGACTTATTTGAACAGAAGTTAGGTACAAAGGGCGACTGAGATCCTCTGAAGGTCGATTAAACGAATACAAAACCAGAGCAAGAGTAAGAGCATTTTTTCTCAATCTTCTTGATATTTTAGTATTGAATACGATAAAAATACAAACACTATAGATACGAAACAATACTCTTTCCCTGTTTACGCATTCACTAGGTTGGTCTAACTAAATCCACCACTTGCAAAATAAGGATAATAAATTCAATTTGCGACTACTTGGATTTGATGGCAACTTTTCCAGTGGGTTTCTGTATAGTTGTTAAATTTAAGAATTAAAAAAAGTAGAGGTTCAGAGAGTCACGCCGTTTTAATCATCACTTGAATTAAATGAGTATCACCTTTTTTGGGCATCTCGTTTGACGTAGGTAATCTACAGAGCGTTACATTTCTTTTAATAGATAAGCACCGCATTATAATATTTTACCTACGAGACATTGGTTTACTTACTTACTACGAAATTTTAAACTACAATAACAATATTCGTTAGAACCAGTTTTATTTGATGTTTTACGTCAGTACATTGATGTATTTGCAAATGGTGCTCGTTTTAATTTGCAATCATGTAAAAGTAGGAGAAATTGTATTAGGTATTGTACTAAAGGGGATTTTAATCCTTTATTTATATAATTGTAAGGAATCTGAATTGCATTTTAATATGAGGGTCCGGCTTTGGGCTAGGCAAACTTCTAGATTTAGATTTGATGATTTGAATAGTCGATCACAAATCAGTATTTTAGGTACATTGATGTATTTTTTTTATTGCTGGGGGGTGTGTTATAATTAATATTCTATAGATTATTAGTACATTACTGCAGCGGCCAGCAAAAGAGGCATTGATGTACACATAAGTGAGTCCATCAATGCCTGCATGCGGCCAAGGCTTGTATAGTGCTTTTCTCAAATAATGTGCCGAAATTCAAACTAGGTAAGTAAATTATTTATAAATTCCAGATTCAATGACGAACAACGATTATTTTCACGCGCCATTATGTTCAATTGTTTTTTTTTTTCAATAAACAGATTTCTATTTGCAAGCTAGTTCGAAAAAATAAAACATTTGATAAGTTACCTCCTTGTATGTTTCGGAGTAAAAGATCGTTCCATTTTTAAATTACACGATAGATATGAGTTTACTATGTAATTTATTTGGCCGCTAAACCACGACAGATATGGATTTTCATAAAACTTTTGGCGGCCGCTGCTCGCATGTATTTGGCCAGTACAGCAATTTCGATTTATCTCGAAGAAGGTTGTCAAAATATGGCTCAAATTTCCAAGCATGTTTGAGAAAAAATTGTTATTATAAGACTTACAGAAAATCAGGGTCATCAGTTTGACCTCGTAGATCAGCAGCCATGTTCCATACAAAGAGAGGAGATGGATGTGTATGAAGAACAGCACTGCTGGCCAGTTCGCTTCCCGACCCTTACTGAGCTTGGGCTCCTCTGGCCCCGGGATGGCATCAGTCACTTCCACCATGTTTCTGGAGATCTGTAACATGGAGATTATGTTTTTTTGTAAGGGCTAAGAAGAAATTGGAATGAATAGTAATTATTTCTTCTGAAACATTGAATAATTTTCATACGTCCGTTGTGCTCACATAAGCTCGAGTCGACATTTCCTAATGAGACTAGAACAGATTTCTGAAAAAAAAATCAGGGTCAAGATCTCTTTTAATTAGGCATTTACGCTAAAAAATAAGTAAAATTGAAGGGCAACTAACTGTCACCGCCTAAACAACACGTACAACATTGTTTCACGATACGGGCAAGTTAGTTGCCGTTCAAAACTGGTATAGGTGTAAACAGCACGTACAATAAAGTTGCAAGTGCATTAAAATTGCATTCAACTCAGTGCAGTTCGAACGAATAAAACAAGTTAAAAATAATCTAGAGAAGACGTTCAATAATAATTAAATATTTGGCAGCGCAAGTACGGGCAACTCTGTATTAGGACGAGACGAAACTTGAAAAGTGTCTACACGTGTGTGATTTCCATAAAATAGCATACAATAATTGAATACAAGTTTTGCCTAGCAATTAAATTGCATTGGTGTAAGTCGCATGCATCAGAGAATCGAAATCGTATTTTTTGTCAATCAATAAAGGCTCGCACAGACTGGCGCGATTTTACGCGTGCGACAGGCACCGTGACCCTTGTCGCGTCCACGATATCGCACCAGTAGGTATGTACAAGCATATAATGCTCCAGTGATGCTCGATTTTAACCTTACATTTCGATATTTATCAATGTCATTTAATTTAAATAGTTTATTTTAATTTTAAATAGTTTCTTTTCTATTTTGTGAATGTGAGAACTTTGTACGCCTTTTAAGTATTGGGCATATAGAATACAACGTGTGAGAGTACTCTCGATATGTCGCCTTACTATACACATGTGCTATTACTAGGTAAATTATTTAGCAAATTTGCGGAACATTGCTCAATTTCATTGGAACCCATTGTGAATGTTTGAGACACAGACGGACTGGCAGGCGATTCAAACGATTTCCTATCGTGCTGTGTTTGGAAATTGAAGGACGAGTCCAAGTATCTGGGTAAGACTGTTTTAAAGTTATGCCTCCAACGTTGCCCTTGCATATTTTTTTTTTTTTTTTTTCTTTTTCTTTTGGTTTCGCACGGTTTGTGCATTTAGCCAGTGTCATGTAAAATTAGGTAACAAGTACAAAGTTATTTAAATAATTATGAAATGAACTCCACTCAATGCATGATAAAGATGATTGATGATATCCCGCCCCGCTCCCCTTGAGTTTAAGCATGGACGTATAAAAAAGTCGGACGGATTCTCGCTAACAGAAAACTGTGTCACTCAGAGTCAGCCAGCTCGCTGTACGTACAGGCCTCCACGCACACATTCACAGCATACTCACCCATTACGCGTGCAAACGTCAACACAGTCGACACGTGCGGCAAAAAAAGTATTGAAATACAGCATGTCTTGTGTGGTGAAATGTTGCAAAAACCGTAGCGATCGGAAGAAAAAAAATACAGGAATCACGTTTCATAGGTAAATGAATAATTCAACAACTTAGTTCCCGATTTTATAGATAACAATCAATCTTTATTCACCAGAACATAATAATTCATCACAAGGCCAGTGTTGCCAATATTCACGTGTGCAAATTACCCAAAATATATGGGAAATTAATATATTTTTTCATCAATTCAATTTATTCAGGTTAATTATTACTAGTTGTTTTATATTCTTTCTACTAGATTTCCTAAAGTAAATGAAGTTTGGCGAAATGATTGGATTGAAAAAGTTCGAAATTGTAACTGTCAAAATGACTGGATTCTAAACAAATACAGTGTCATTTGCAGTTTACATTTTGAAACGAATGACTTTTATACAACTAAAGGATTACTCCGGCGTGTTGTTACATATGCAGTACCTCAAATTTGTAAATGGTAAATTAACTAACATAATTAAGCTAACATGTTAGTAACATGGTATTTATTTTGAAATTGCTAAAACGACACGATATTTTTCTTAAAATAAAACAATATTAAGTGGGTAATTTGGCTATCATGACAACCCTAAATTCACTCACACTTAAGACTGTCGCCGCCATTACGGGACACAGTTTTGTCTTAGCGGGAGTTCCGTCTGACTTTTTTTATAAGTCTGAGTTTAAGTAAAGACGCGGCACTTTACTGAAACCTTGCGCGGACTTCTTGAGAGAACTTAAAGTGATGTTGCACTGTTTTGTTTCATTTGCCTACATTAATGCAGGTTCACGAACACTTAATGGTTAATAATCCACCACTATTACACATTAATATTCGGCCATTCGGCTAAACACAAATTTTAGAAAATAAAACAAAACTGTTAACATGACGCTTCACTTTCCCGCCAAGAAGTCCCAATGCCGACTTGTGTTTTTTTTTTTTTTTTTTTTTTTTTCTTTTTGGCTTCGCACGGTTTGTGCATTTAGCCAGTGTCATGTAAAATTAGGTAACAAGTACAAAGTTATTTAAATAATTATGAAATGAACTCCACTCAATGCATGATAAAGATGATTGATGATATCCCCGCCCCACTCCCCTTGGATTTAAGTAAAGACGCGGCACTTTACTGAAACCTCGCGCGGACTTCTTGAGAGAACTTAAAGTGATGTTGCACTGTTTTGTTTCATTTGCCTACATTAATGCAGGTTCACGAACACTTAATGGTTAATAATCCACCACTATTACACATTAATATTCGGCTAAACACAAATTTTAGAAAATAAAACAAAACTGCTAACATGACGCTTCACTTTCCCGCCAAGAAGTCGACTTGTGTTTTATAGAGTCCTCTATGTTTTTTTTTCATAAAGTCGTCGTGCTGGCCAGTGCGATTATTCTAAAAATAAGGTTGGCGTACTGACATTAAATAAGTATCTATTATGCATTTTCAGTGGACTGGCGGTCCTATAGAAAAAGATTGAATAGAAAGTTTAAAATATCTTTCCACGCAAGCGGACAAAATACACTTTTGCACTCAGATTTCTTCAATTATAAACTTTCAATGACACAACAGACAGAATCATTCCGAGGTTGTGACGTCAAAAAGTATGTTTGAAATAAAAATATTGTTCTAGATTGCTTTCACCACAATTCATCACAAAAGTGCGCTTTTATAATTTCTAACGTGACGATATTATCGTGGGTCTATCTACGTCCATAAAATATTTTTATAGAAATACGAGCACTTTATAACGTTATCGTGGACGGTTTAAAAGCGTCTTCATATATTTCCATACATTTTACTTCCCCGTGTTATCATGATGCTCACGATAATAACGACACGTAAAAAAAATAAAAATAACTCACAACCAACGGCTTCATGTGCTTTTCGAGGCACGGAGGAGTCTTGGTATGTAAAGATGGGCACCCATGCACGGACCAACCCCAGCAAGCGTAGCTTGACCTGATGGATCGACCCACGCGGCTGCTATTACTTAGCCACGAGCTCCTCAAAACATGTAGGACAACCATTCAGTTAAAATAAAATAACTATGTGTGGCATGCTCGAAGTTACGGGGTATACGCTAAGGTAGCCCGCGAAATTCAAATTTTCTTAAGTTTTTTGCAATTTGCAGGTCTGTGATATAGTCATTCCATAGGATTCTACGACCTTAGAGAGTTGTATTGCTGATTCTAATAATAATAAATCTGTATAGCCATATTTGTTACGTCCGCGAATCATATTTAGATCAACATACAACGTGTTACTGAGCTGCATATTGCAAAAAACTTAAGAAAATTTGAATTTCGCGGGCTACCTTAGCGTATCCCCCGTAACTTCGAGCATGCCACACATAGTTATTTTATTTTAACTGAATGGTTGTCATACACGTTTTGAGGAGCTCGTGGCTAAGTAATAGCAGCCGCGTGGGTCGATCCATCAGGTCAAGCTACGCTTGCTGGGGTTGGTCCGTGCATGGGTGCCCATCTTTACATACCAAGACTCCTCCGTGCCTCGAAAAGCACGTGAAGCCGTTGGTCCCGGCTGTCATTTGTGGATCTTTGACAGTCGTTACGGGTCGTCAGAAGTCCGACAGCCTCATAAGGGGTATCGTATTACCAAGTTACTAGGTTGTGGAGGTCAGTTAGGCAGTCGCTCCATTTAAAATACTGGTTTCCAGCTGCATCCGGTTAGACTGGAAGCCGACCCCAACTTAGTTGGGAAAAGGCTAGCTAGATTGATTGGTTGTCATTCGTATTTTTAAACAATACCCTTCAATGCTATGCCATTTACTTGAAGCCAAGATCGTATCGCAACGACGACCGTGTGTGATGTTAAGGTCGGAAGGGCAAACAAATCTATTGTATGTTAATAAAAGAATGAACTGTCCAAAACGCGTCATTTGAAATTAAAATAACATTTCAACAAGTTGCGACCATCGAACTTACTGATAGTAATTTATAGTCGATGTTTTCTTTAATTTTAGCAATATATTTATACTTAAGGGGGATGCGCTAAGGTAGCCCGCGAAATTCAAATTTTCTTACGTTTTTTGCAGTTTACAGGTCAGTAACAGGTTGTATATTGATCTAAATATGATTCGCGGCCGTAACAAATATGGCTTTAGAGAATTATAATAATTAAAATCAGCATTACAACTCTCTAAGTTCATAAAATCCTACTGAATGATTATTTCAGAAATAGTCATTCAATAGGATTGTTCGAAGAGAGTTAGTTGTATTGCCGATTCTCATACGATCAACATACAACCTCTTACTGACCTGAAAATTGCAAAAAACGTAATAAAATTTGAATTTCGCCGGCTACCTTAGCGCATCCCCCTTAACTACTACTACTTAACTTTTATTTGTCTGAATTAAGTGTGTTTTATTTTTTTACTAATGAAATACTCTATGGCCGACCTGATACAGCACTGCGCGCGCGCCTAACTATACCTGCCAATCTATTCTGAAAAAATCTCACCGTGTGAACGTAGGTGAAGTGAACTTGAAGTGAGTTGTTAACAGTGTCAATCCCTCACTGACAGTTCACTTCACCTAAGTTTTCACGGTGAGATGGTTACAGAATAGCACTGCTGATCATCTGCACCAACTCGAAGGCCCACCACCGGTTCTGGGGTAGTGATACACCGAACTCCAGAGGAGAGGTACTATCCAAGAGTTGTCTTAAATCAAATAACTTATTGCTGATGAACTCGTGCCTAAAGTCTAAATGAGAAAAGTTTAACCTATCATTTGGGTGGAATAATAACGTAAGTTTGAAAACGGCTATTAGAACCAACCGCTCCAGGATTGACTGAACATTCAGTCAACCCTCTCTAATAAATGTGTGTCTGTTTTTTTATATTGTTTGTTTGAAAAAATAAAGATGGTTTTTTTTTAAAGCGTTAACCTAAAATTTTAGAGAAATAAAAAAAAAAAATTACTCGAAATCTATGAAGAATCGAGGAACACACATGGGGTATTTTCGGATATCCCTGGGCATAAGGTATCTAATTATTTTTTTATGTCGTCACTATTCGGACCAGACTTCAGTGCTGTGACACATGAGATTGGCATGGCGGCGGCGTTTACGATGCGTTGATAGATAGTATTATTTTAAAACAAGGCGGGAATGCTGCGACCTGAGGGCTTAGACAAATGGCATTCGCCATTCGCCATGGCATTGGAGCGATCCTATTTCTACAATCGCTATCATTATTTCACTTTTTGAAAAGCGTTAAATGATAATGATAAATGATAAATGATTTATTTCTGTAAGTAGGTTTGTACAAACACTTTTACACGTCAGTCATATTAAAAAAAAAAACTAGATGAGGTCGGCGTTTCGTATCCGACTACTCTGAGAAGAAAGGTCGAAACAAACTCAGACGTCACAGTCTCTTTTAAAGTCCAGACATAATCTTGGACAGATCATGTGAAGACCATGTAGATTGGTGCCTGAAATGATCTTTTGATGAAAGAACCACACAGATTGAGGGGACCTGTCCAGTCAGTGCACGCATTTGTCAGTAGTCGTGCAGCTCAACTAAGAACCTAAGGAGCTCAACGATTCAACGAACAATACCAAAGAAAGGACATTTGGGTAGGCTGCATAAATTTCTCAAACTGCCAGACCATGATAAAAACTAACTGAGAAAAAAAGAAAAATAAACAATACGTTATCGCTAGTTTTCGATTTTAATACCTTCATACTTATCGAAAACTAGTGATAACGCTTGTCAAAAAGTGCCACTTGGCTACGCATCTGAGCTATGGAAGTTATCGTTTCATGGAATCGAATGATGATAACATTGTCTAGCTAATTTCTATTCGTTGACCTATGATCACATCATGAAATTTCGATAGATTATGTCAACCCCATACATTTTGTGGCTTTTCTACTAGCATTATCGCTAATCGAATGTTACTTTGTCTAGGCCCTCTGGTATTTTATTTTGATGGCACGGTACCGGGTCACGACCCACCAAATGGGAAACGCTGCTATAGACTTACAAACAATGATAATGAATAATTTAGCATCGTTTGCTATCTTTTTGTCCAGAATAAAAATCAGTATCACTTACATCTTGAAAAGTAAAGCTAGAGTTTCCCAGAATAGCGGTGGCCGCCACATAACCGCCGTCAATATTGTGTTGTCTTACGACTTCCACGCGAACGAAGACGCGGGCAGAGGCTAGTACATAATAAAGTCGAACTACGCGCAAAGGTTATTAAAAGAGTGGGCCTCACATGCGGTGTTGCAGCGCTTGCCGAAATATGAGCACATTCACAGTTTTTGCTTCAAACAGCAAAAAGCATGAATACAGGAATAAACTACTTACGTAGGTATGTGCACGAAATATTGTGACAAAGATAACTTGACTGACGGCAGCAGGGTTAGAAAAGTTTAGCAAAATGATTTTAGAAAAATTTCGCGGTAACTTATATGCTGTTCGTTAAGTAATGCGCCAAGTGTTTTCTGAAATAGGTAGCATAGGTGGCTTCTCTATGCATTGTAGAATCGAAGTTATTTGCAGACAGCAGTAGAAAGATTATTCAGCAGGTACTACTTATTAGGCCCTATGAGCGTGTAACTGCTGAAATAATTACCGCAAATCCTATGTATAATATACAGATTAAATATTTTATACCAGTTACAAATAGCATTCGATCAGAATCAACTCGTCTAACGAATAGTCATATAATGCAATTTGTGTGTCGTTATGTAGAAACCAAGGTTTAATAAAAGATGCAATCCTTTAATTTTTCAGTGTATGTATATTATTTAGCACTCTTTTATTTTATGATATCCTAGCTATATTTTAATGTAGGCCTATGTTTATAATAATAATTAAAAAAATATATATTATATATTCTACTCACCCCGCTGACAGGCAACCGTAATCGAGGAACACAACACAGTGACAAAGCAAATCCGCTACTCAAATCATTATACATTCACAAGACCTGGGCCAAGTTACACGGTTAATTACACACGATACCTACTACTTTACAATACACTGAATTACAATATAACTGTTTTATTGACCATTTATTTAACTCCAGCAAAACTAGTAATATAAACCTCTTCACCCTATGGGTTCTGATTATATTTTCTGATAAAAACGAATAACGATGAATCGAGTATCAAGGTGTCACAAAATAATGTTTATTCAGCAAGTCGCGCGCAAATTGATATTCAGCGCCTTTCAGCTAGAGGTGACATACCAAATGACTTTTAATCCAAGCGTTTTTTATAGAATTTCTTCAAGTTATGATACTGAATTGATTTTCGTATTTGCAATATAAAAATGTGACCTGCTGACTTCTCTGAGTAAATGATTTAGAAAGTTTTGTAAGAAACAAAAACACTACAAAATTAAAAAAATAACTTTAATTTCGGAAGTCGGTGTCTTTGGATCTGTATTTTAGTTTTTTTGCCACCGACTTCCGAAATTAAAGTAATTTTTTCACTTTGTAGCGTTTTTTTTCAAAAGTCGGTGGTTTTTTTTGTAAAAACTTTTTTGTTTTTCACTTATTAGTGGGTCAGTTTGTAATTTATCTAAGTTACAATAGCCTAATGTCAAATGCTCATCACCTTTTACAAATTATTGCTTTTCCCGATGCAGGGGCGTTAATTGTTGAGGAGTTCTCCTGGTAAGAACCAGGCGAACTGGAGCTGATGGTGACTTCACCATGTGTGACGAGCATAAATTGCTTAGCAACCATCTTAAATTGCCTAATCGAATAGCAACCCGTGAAATACTTATTATTAAGTAGTTCCGTTGGCCATCTGTGGTCTTCATCATTAGTTCCAGTTCACCAAATAGTTCTTTAATTTCGTGTAAATGCATGAGTTACTATAACAAATAGCCAAATCACTAAAGGAGTGCCAATAAAATTTCAGGATTTCCATGGGATCCCCTCATCAGATTCTGACTTGGTGACAATGGGACCACCACGAGAGTATGCCCTTTCAAACAACAAAAGATTCAAAATCGGTCCACAATTGACGGAAAAATCGGTGAACGTACAAAAAACTAAACTCCTGCTTTTTGGAAATGATTTTTCAAAATATCCTATTGGTCCTACTTTACACGCAGCACAAAAAATTACTTGTAAGTAATTTAAATTAATAAAAAGAAATTATTAATAGGACTGTCATTAAGATGTTTTTAATGCCTTCATTAATGTATCGAAGTCTTAGAACGAATTGTGCAAAACTTTTGTTAAAGCATTATCCTTTTTTTTTTTTTTTTTGGGTGGGAAATCATCAAATAACTTCTCCCGCTCTGGGCGGAGTGGGAGGGCGTGTCAGACTTTTACTGACTAAAACCCACCCGTGTTCCTTCCGTTGCCTGTGTGCCAGGGCCACGATATCCCTTGCGGACAAACTCGCAACCCCGGCAGGCATTGGTCCTAACGGACCCCGTCAGTTTGTGCTGACATCTCTTTGAGGCGCGCGTGGAACACAACGCGCCGTCGACCCGGGCCTGGTCCTTATCGGACGGCGAGCTACCCATCGCTCACTATCCGCAGGCCCGCGCCTACGGTGGCCGGAAATCGGCTTGCGACTCCCGACGCCCGGGGCGTCTCCTGTGGCGACTAGGGGCGCGAGGGCGCGAACCTTGTCTCACCCTCACGCGTTCCGCCTCCTCCTTCGCTAGCATAACTGCTTCGCAGAAGGAGGTGACGGCCTCCCATGCACTCTCGCTCCGAACCATGGCCTGAACCAGGCCCGGACGCGAGAGATCGCCGCCGCCGATCGCCTCCGTGAGGACACGGCGGTGCTCCGCCCAAGCTGGGCAGACCTCCACCGTATGCTCCACCGTGTCCTCCGGACGATCCACACAGTGGTGACACCCGGGCGTTTCCTCCCGCTTAATCCTAAACAGGAACCTCCCGAAACATCCATGTCCGGTGAGGACCTGCGTCAGGCGGAAGGTGAGGACGCCGTGGCGCCTCTCCAGCCACTCCTCAAAGAGGGGACTTATCGCCACAATTGTGGCGTGCCCAGCGCTGGGATGCGAAAGCATTATCCTGTAGGGCTTTTCTTTAAACCCAAGGACTGCTGATTTTGGAGACGAATGAGGCATTTCTTACTATTGTTAATAAAGCGGATTTTGTTCCAAAGATTAGTTTGTATGAAAACAAACGAAAATAAACTCACAAAGAAAAGAAAGCCTTTGGAATTTTATTCGTATCTCAGTAACGAGATTTTGAAATATTCGCAGAACACGCCTGAGTGAAATTCTATAGCAAAGTTAGCATAAATGAATTTTATAGTGAATAATTTAACATTGTATATTGAATGGCGCTGGGCTGTCGTGTCGGCAGAGTATTTGGATCCCAAAGGAAGAATACACTTACATAATATGAAAATATTTTAACCCAAATCTAACCTTTTTCGGATTAATATTAGGTACTAGATTCTGGTAAATACCTCGTCGGTCTAGTGGTCGCAAGCGCTACTGCTGAGTTCTCGGTTCGTGCTCGTCCTGGGTTCGATTCCCGGGTCGGGCAACATGCATTTTTATATCTGGAATTTCTCAGTAGCAGCCCGGAGTCTCGCCCCCAATTACATGAGACAAACATAACTGGCGAGAAATGTAGGTGTACTACAGGCACACCTCTGCTCAACCCTTCGGGGAAACAAGACGTGATGTTATGTTGTTACGTAAGATTCTGAAACATAAACACACACTGACTAACACAACTGTCATATACTTACTTTAGCTGATTGATGTCACTGTATCGTAGATAAATTCCCAGTTTATATAATCCTTTAAATAATTTAATTGCGATTTAAAAGTAGACACTGATTTGCTAAGATTTTCCCTTTGTTTAACACCTCAGTAGCACTGATTCGTGTCGTGTAGCTGTAAACAGTTTATTAAATAACAGCATTAATAGCATATTAGATCTCTGATTAATAGCATGGTTTGTCAGCACGGGACGTCAATTACCCAGCCTTAATTGTAGTCAATGAGGTAGCAAGTACTTGCCACGTTCTTCAAAATATGCTGGTAGCTATTAGTAGGTATACTGCAGCTACGATCTGTTGTTTGTGTTCTACTTTAATGAATTAAATATACCGACCCCAGCGTGGTTACACCAGACTCGATTACTCGAATGAACCCAAAGATTCACATTAGCCCCTGGAGCCTCATGTTTCATGGGACTTCCGAGACCATTGCATATCAAAGAGTAGACCAGGGGGCGCGATAATGGTAGGGACGACGTGCCCTTGAGATATGGAAGGATTATTATAGCCTTATCGGATATGCATCCTTGAGCAAGCATTGGAATAGTGAAGATACAGGTTATATTTATCTATGGGTGGGGAATCTTTTAATGACGTCGCCGCCAGGTTGTGTTCATGATGGCTACTGCTGTACATAGGCCTGCCCCTAAGGGATGGGTTTGCCATAATCGCCACTCTTGGCAGGCGGGTTGGCGATCGCAGTACGGTGTTAAAATGCATAGAGAACGCTGCTGCCCATTCTCTAGTAAGTCCCTTAGTCGCCTATTTACAACACCCACGGGGAGAAATAGGATAGTGCTTTTCTTTACGTTCGGCACCACACGGCACATGAAATTAAATACACAATGTAAAGTGCCTGCCTGGGTTTGGCTACTCACTCGTAAGTCGGGGCCCATACCACTGTGCCACCACTGCTCATAATAAGTTCTACTGATTCTGTATGAGTTCGTTTTAATTACTGTTTTCATTAAAATAACTAGTAGCTAGTAACATTTCACATAATTTATTTTTGTTGAAAACTGTTTCTTCCACGTCTTGTAGCAATCAACGCCGAGCAACGTCGCGTCGGTTCACGGAGTGCAATTTTATCATACATAATTTCGTTTTTTTTAAACGTTTAATGCATTTTTTTGTTTAATTAATCTTGAGAGATCGCAGGAAAAACTTACTTTAAAAGTTTTTCATGAAACAATAAAACAGCATTTTTGGCATCCCTTGATAATATTTCTTACTTCTTAAAATTTTCTGGTACGGAAACAAGATGGATGGTATTAATTACTCAGTGTTGGCTCGCTTCCAGTATCTTAGAAATATATTTGCATATATTAACAATTGTATCGGAGCTGTAACTTTGAAATTGAGTCAAGCGACGTTTTAATTATGATGAAAAAGATGATGATGAGGAAAGGGTGGTTTCCAGAATATAATCTTTTTATTAAAAAATCAGCCAAGTGCGTGTCGGACCACGCACTTTGAAGGGTTCCGTAGTTGTGATGAATTTCAAAAATACATCGATATACGTCACAGGTAATTCTCTCTCTCTCTCTGTTTTTTTTTATTGTGATTATACTGCAAATTAACAACTTCGGACTTTTTCCTTTACTTGTGCTGTGAGACCTTGCTTCTTGACAACGGGAAGTACCCTAAAGGTTTTGATTTATTGGCATGTATCAAAATATGTCGCATAAATGGCCGTTTTTTATTGCGTTGAATTAGAAGCTTGATTTTTTAGAGCACCAAGGGATCGTACCTACGTATTTGACATTAATTTCAACGACAGACAGACAGACAGACGGACAACGAAGTGATTCTATGAGGGTTCCTTTTGGGGTATGGAACCCTAAAAATCAATCAGAGGAAGAAGGCTGGCTCCCTTTTCCTAAGGGAAATTGTTTATGAAGACTTGATAAGTTAATACTATCTACTTAACTATCAAATAATTAGAACTAATTATACTTAGGGTAACATTGAGGAAGGCACTTAGATATGAACTACTGAAACAAGCTCTGACCTCGGGGCCACGTTTAGTGAGCTTTGAAGAATATTCGCTTTATCGAGTTACATTCATCGGACGGATGAAGTTAAAAGAGGACGGTTGAATCGTACCAGACGGCGCCTGCGGTATCGCGGCGTTCTGTAGACGTGTAGCTCAACTTAGAACTTAAGGAGCTCAATGACTCGACGAACAAAACCAAAGAAAGGATATTAGGGTAGGTTATATAAAGTACTCAAACTGCCAGATTATTATTAGAACTAACTGAAAAAAAGAAAAATTCAAAAATATAATTATGATCCGCATAGTCCTCATCCTCACATAGATGTCACAAGACACATAGTTTGTTGCTTGAGTGGGAGTAGCTTATTAATTAATCCCAAGCCTTTTTGTCGTCTAAGTAATCTTTAACTTTATAAAAACCTTTTTGACAGTTTTTGTTTAAAAAATGATTTAAATTTATTGAGGCTCAGTTCTTTAACATGGCTTGGGAGTTTGTTGTAAAACGTATAAATGAATTATAATTATTTTTTTGGAGCCTAGTCTTGGGAACAATAAGTAAGTCTTTGTTTCTAGTATTTATGCTATGAATGACGCTGTGTTTAGAATATAGATTTATATTCTTTTTACATAAATCAGGTTCTCTTATACATATTGAGATGCGACTGTCATTATGTTTATTTCCTTAAATTTATCCCTCAGTGAATGCCTACAACTCAGGTTATAATTTGTTCGGCGGCTTCGTTTCTGCAGCACAAATATAGCCTGAATATCGGTTGCATTTCCCCACAGCAAATTGGCGTACGAAATTACACTATGGAAATAACAAAAATATACTAATCGAGCTGTTTCTACATCAGTCAAATAACGGATTTTTTAGACGGCGTAGGCTGCAGAGCTTAGCTGCTACGACATTTTGGTTACATGTAGCTTCGAGTCCAAAGTAATACCTACCTATGAACACAGTGGTGTCCACAAGATCCAATTCCGCCCCATTTACTAGTACATTGGTTTTTACCTGCTTAACGTTAGGTGTCAGAAATCTAATACGTTTAGCCTTTTCCCATTTAAAAGTAAATTATTAACGCTAAACCAATGTACTATTTTAGAGAGAGCATTATTTGCATCGTCAGTAACTGTCTGTTGTCGTTAAAACTTAAATAAAAGTGATGTTTCATCTGAAACTAACACTATGTCATGACTGTTCATTATAAAGCAAGGTAGGTCGTTAATATAATTATACGAGAAATAAAAAGAGCTAAGAATTGAGCCCTGCGGAACTCCCATAGTGACAATAGAACCAAGGGATTGCTTGCCGTTAACGTCCACTCTTTGGATCCTATTATCCAAATAAGAACTAAGAAGACCCAAGGCAGTGTTGTCAATGTTTTGTCCAACATGAATTGACGACTTGCTACACTTACTGCGACAGTACTACTATTTACCAAAGCCATATACTCGTAAGAGTGGCCCAAAGCCCCTGTTGTAAAAAACATGTTTAGAAAAAAATCTCTATACAAATTAACGGTAAACTAACCCTTTACTTTGAGTTTCAATCCAAAATGTCTGTATTAAATATCAACGTACGGTTGATATTTAATTAATAACAAGAACGTCTTATTTGTATGCAGAACTTGTTTGTTTTTTATTTTCGATAACCCAACTCATTTTTGAGCAAATAGATAATTGCTTCATATTTTGCAATAAATTACAAGCGTTGTGTCATCGCTCTTCTCTTTCTTTTGTATGCGGTCTGACAGTGACCGCAGTTCAGCTGTTGCGTTCAGTTCGTCTTTAGCGTTGAAGGTTCCTATTAATATTCTCATCATCATTCTCCTACCTTTATCCCAATTTATTTGGGATCGGCGCAACATGTCTTGTTCTTATATACTCTTTAGTAGTCTTCGTCTCGGTAGTCACTCCCTTTCTAGGCATATCTTCTTTCACACAGTCCATCCATCGTTTCTTTGGTCTTCCGTCCCTTACTCGTATAGCCATCGACATTCATACTCAAAACTTTCCTGATGACATTTCCCTTCTTCCTCCGCATCACATGCCCATACCATGACAACCTAATTCCACACAACTTTTGAGTCACCGGTGTCACTTTCAGACTTTCTCTTATATACTCATTCCTTATTCTAACCATTCGCGTAACACCAGACTCCCTCTTAACATTCTCATCTCAGCTGCATGCAATTGCCTTTCTATCCTCCCTTTTGTGGCCCAACATTCTGATCCATACAAGACAGCAGGTCTAACCATAAACTAAATCTCATAAGGTTTATAAAACTAAATCTCCGAATCTGATCGTTCCCGTGACCTGCCGCCATTACATCCATGCAATGTTAATCCTCTGCTAAACAGTCCCGATCTACTTCGCTATCGCGTTGCACGAGTTAACCGAGATATCGAAATTCGGAATAAACCGGGAGAAACGCGCCATCAAACGCTATGGCCCCAGAACTGGAGTAACCGCCGAAATCGCAGAACATATATTCAGTTTTGGTTCTGTTCGTTTTCAAGCCAACATTCTCCAGCTTTAGTTGCCAATTCTCCAATCTGCTCTGGATGTCAGGTCCATCTTTACCGACTAGAACAATGTCATCGGCAAACAGCATACACCAGGATGCCTCTTCCTGTATGTCCAACGTCAGAGCGTCCATAATCAACAGGAAGAGGTAAGGACTTAAAGCCGACCCTTGGTGCAAGCCTATGGCCATACTGAACTCGTCGGTGTTGCCAGCAACCGACCGGACCTGGTAGGGATTGACTGTACATAACGAAATATCTCTATATACTTCCCGGGAAAACCTTTCTCTTTAAGGCCCACCACAACATTTCCCGAGGTACTTTATATTATGGTATCTGTATAAATAGTATGGAAATAGAAATAAAAAACAAGACGAACAATGAACAAAATCTACCCTCTTTATAATTGTTTAAATCACACAATATATCTTTTGATCTACTAATTGCATATGTGCAGTGTCTTTAAGAAAATACTAAGAATAATTCCATAAAACAAACTTAACTTTCATGGACAGTTGTGTTGTCATAATCCTATATTTCTTCTTAGTGCTCATATACACGAGCTGCACATTCGTGTCGGCGGCTGCAGTTGTCGCTGCCACCATGCCGTTGGAAATGTGCCGCTCATCTATATGAGCACTTATATTAATAAAAAAATAACAAAACTTCTTAGGCATCTCACATTTAACACTTTAAATAGTAAAGTTTAATTTAAATGTTCTATTCGTGTTTCAGTGACCACAAGCCTTAGGTCGCATATACACAAGTGTTAAAAAAAAAGATAAAGCTATATGTACTATGTGTACATATAGCTTTATCTTTTTTTTTAACAAAATCTTAAAATTTGGTCTTCTGAAAAATACCCTGGTCTTTCGGGATTTGTGATCGATCTGAGCCCGAAAGACCCTTTTGAAAAACTCAGTGCAGTTCGAAAAGCGCTTCGATGAATTAGGTCTAAGGGCGCGGACACATCACCACGGCCACGGTCGTGCCGCGGAACGGTGCCGTGTACGGTGTGCCGCGTCAGCTCGGCAGCAACCATCGGTTCAAACGTGTACTCGAACTTGCAGTTTTGTCTAGATATGGACCGCGAAAGACGTTTTCTTCTCCTGTTATTGCTAAGACGACGAATGAAGAAAAAACAGAGTATCATCAGTCGTCTTTTGAAACGATGGTTGTTGTCGTAAGCCGACGCGGAGCACCGTTCCGCGGCACGACGTCGTGCCGTTTCACGGTGGCCGGTGCCGTACCGTAGACATGTGTCCACGCCCTAACTCTACACTTTCGGGAAGTTCGGAAAATCGTTTATTTTTGAAAACATCGATTGTTATTAGTAATTTGTTTTCATCGTGTAATAAAGTATTAATATTTATTTTATAATTGTATGAAATGGCTAAATTCATTGGAATTAGTGATCACGACTTTCACACGACAAGAACATTTAAAATGCACCAAACCCATAAAGGAATATTCTTCATATAATGTACATAATAAATATATAATGCATATTTATGTATATCATGCTATTTACACAAAGGTACTTACAGAGATATGAATATAACTATGTATAAAAAAAACAATCACAAATAAATGAGAAAAATACTTAGTACTTAAATTATATCTTTTCGTGTTTTGGTGAACCATTAGTTACTTTTTTAATCTCAGTCTTACATTTTGGACTCGTATCCAAATCCTTCTCCCAAAAAGTTAAAATTACATAAAAATACATTTATACTTAAAATATAAGTACAAAATGCTATAAAAATAAGAATAATAATCTTTTATTAAAGATATTGAAAATCATCTTCAGTTTAGCTGTGTCCGACAAACGTCAAACGTCCTTAGATATGGGTCAGATAGAACTAACTGTTACCGAAGTATAGTTAAGAGATCCATCTTCGTGATTTGTGCTATTCTTATTGTTATTGGTAGAACTTAGATGTCATAAACCTTTTTTAACAGAAGTTCTCAGCTTCGGACCCAGGACATCTTTGGATTCACGTCAAAATCTAAAAACTTTTGTGAAATATAATATTTATGGCAAAGATATAAATATGTCTAGATAGACAGTCAAAGCAGTGAACTGATCGAAAAAAATGCGTCCAGCTGTTGGTCGCAAAATGCACGCACACTAAAATAACACAACTACGGCACAATACAGATAGTGCAATCCACGAAGACGCGTCTCACTCTTTTTCCTAATCGCTTACAGTGCAAGTGTGCATACTTTCGCTAGTGTTGTAGTGCTGTCGATACGTACGAATTGCCTATGAGTGCGCACGCACACTACGATGAATAAATCAGCACGGATAAAACTCCTCACACCCCGCGGCCCCTTCGTTCAAATATAGTGGGGCGCGTCTTCGTGGATTGCACTTTACATAACCACGTACTCGTATAAGACACGTCACACACATCAGCCTAGCAAAGGTGGCCTGTTTTTGCCGCACGACACTATCTAGACATATACATATAATCAAAGATTTATGGACGTGGGTACTTACAATAATGTACTTACTTTTGTTACAGCCGGTAAGCTCGCAAGTAATATGTGAAATAATTATTAAAAAGTTCGATATTTCAAACATACCTACATAATTTTAGAGTAGTTAATTAAATAGGTATTTACTTTATCAAATTAATAATTGGTAGTGTTACTCAATACTCAATACTTTATTGCATTCCATAATGTGTACATAATATAACAGTTGGTATGTTAAACATAGAATCAATTATGGACCCTGTCGGGCACAGCAAAGTTAATTTTTAATAGGAGAGAGGTTAACTTGTTAACAATATGCCAGCGCAGAATAAGCACGTAGGTATCTATCATTGACCGAATTTGTAATAATAATAATTAAGTTTAATCTAAGTTTTAATAATATTATTATCTAATCCATTTTTTTCCAATAACTTACACTGGTAACTACATGTAGAAGGAAAAATAGAAAGGTGTTTTGTTTTCCGCGAAATTATTTTATTTCATTCTACGTAACCAGTACGGTTTACGGTAAGGTTATGAGAATAAACTAATTTACGATTAGTTTATTCTCATAACCTTACCGTAAACCGAACCGAACCGTTCATACCGTTTTGTACTTGGACAAGATCCATCAAATATTCATGAATAAAACATTCTTGGCTAAAGTTACCGTCCAAGATATACATACTTATAGTTAATAAAGCTCTTCTTTATATTCTGATATCCAAACATGAGTGAATCGAATCGCAAGAGGAAATAGTTCATTCTTCGTTATTTATTAACTGACAGATACTTTTTTGACAGAATTAGATAGATCTTTCATTAGTAAGTATTCTATTTTACTCGTAGCTGCGGTCTTTAAAAAACAGCTAAGGAATATCTCCAGTCCCGGTATGTTTATCGTTTATTGAAGCTTTAAGAAGGTAGGTAAGTTTATAATATAACCGGTAGGTAAATGCAAAGAGACCATCGAGAAAGTATAATTATGCTGGCACAAAATGTAGATCAGATCTACATATTTCTGCCAAAATGATTTGCTGAGTGGGACAAGTTGATTAGTAACAATATTTTGTTCAAAAGTTTACAAATAGGTACTGATTTTAAGTATTTTTTTTTGGGAATAACAAACAGATTAAAAAAATCCGAGTCGTAGAACGAACTGATGTGTAACGATTATACATATTACTTGAATGCTTACCTAGGCACGTAGAATGCAAAGTTTATTAAAATTCATAACAACATGAAAAATTGTTTTAATACTATACCTAGTTTCATGAATCAAGATAACATTAGACACTGAAAAATTATTGTACTTAACTCGATATCTTGTACGCCATATAGCTATAGGCATCTATTTACTGTTCGACGTAAAGAAATTGACATATTGTCCTCATTTTGTTGCCTAATTTAGAACTTCACAATATAATTTTATCCGTATTCTTTCTCACGTTGTATAATTCTTAATTTGATCTCTTTGAGATATTTCTCGGGCTCGTCCGCCGAGTAATCTCTCTTTTCTTCTGAGATATTATTGACTTCGGCGTCGGGTGTCACTGCGATAGTTTCGGTGGGTGACGAGGGGTAGGTGCAGCATACCGGCGAGCAAGCTCTTCGTTTTTCGTTTGCTAATCGCATGGCTGTGTCCAAGTACGAGTTTCTGTTGTTAATAATTTCTTCTTTGAGAGATTGTTGGAAGGAGTGCTTACTGCAAGTCCTGTAATCGTGCACAGGGGGTGTGACGATCGTCCTTCCGTTGTGGCACACGTGCACTGTGGGAATGCATCGGTCTCTGACGTCCTGGCCTCTCATTTTGTTGCGGATGCTCGCCTCGTTTCTCAAAGAGTTTTTCAGTGAATTACCTGCAATTACGCGAATAATATTTTATAAAATGTTGAACAAAATAATATGTATTAGATCAGATACGTCCGTATCCAAAGAACAACTCTCCTCATCAGACCGCCAATTATTTAGATTAATTCTGTACCTCACTTTATCTAACGGGGTCATAACTCCAATATTTTAGATAGTAATTGAAACTGAAGTTTCAATTAAGTACTTGCTAAAATATTTGTGTAATTTGATCATGAAAACGTGTCAGGTAAATAGCGTGGAATCAAAATGTTCCCGTGTATTTGTTGGTTGCTATGCCCATTTGAATACTCCTAAGTATTTGGAAATTATAGATACCTAACGCTGAATTAAATAAGCACACACATCAAAAGTGTCTACGGATCAAGTACATTTTTAACTATACAAAATAATCCAATTAATATTTAGCAAATATAGTCTTCCAGACTGGCATCTTAGTTTAACTCCTATGTTCCTTAGTTATCATACACAACTTACCCATATTTTGTAAAACTGGCAATTTTAGGAAATTGTGGGAAATCAACCTAAGTTAATGTCGTTAATTAAATGGCAAAAAGGCGAAAATGAGGATTTTTTATATTTTTATTGTAAAGATAAATAAAAATAATTGTCTGTGTTTCCACCATTGACACGAATCAGCAATCACAGCGATTCGGCATGCTTAAAATCAGTTCATCAAAATAACTTTGAGGAATGGCCGCCCACGTTCTTTCTAACAAGTCAAAAAGGTGTTGTGGGGTATGCACGGCATCCATACTCGGCAGAGCTCTTCTTTGGAGCATATTCCATGCGGGCTCGATTGGGTTGAGGTCTGGCGATTGAGCAGGCCACGGCAGAACGTTGATGTGAGCATTGGCAAGAGTGCGTGTTACGAATCTAGTTGTGTGTCGACGTGCATTGTCGTGCATTAGTCGAAACGAATCACCCAACCGGCTTCGCAAAGGGATGATCACGTCAGAAACAATCCTCTTCGCATAAATCTGAGCATTGAGGTTGTACCTGATCCAAATGAGATCGGTTCTCCCACCGATCCAAATACCGGACCAAGCCATTATTGTTCCCCCTTCATATGAATGAACTTACTGACAAAATTTCAAACGTTCTTGAGGTCCAGAGGAGGACCTCTGGACGTCAAAAACGTGTATCGTATATCGGTATGAGGCCGGATATAAGACGTACTCGAGTTTGGAGGACCAAACTCGAGTACGTCTTGTATCCGGCCTCATACCGAAACGAGATTCAAAAAAGTTAAAACAATAATCGTCAATTGCGGCTATATTCTAAAACGTACTTGATCCCTAGACACTATTGATGTGTGTATTTCTTTTAGTCGTGTACAAAAGACGACAGAATAGTGATCTCAGTACCTAGATCGCTGCAACAGGCCACGCCAGCAGGTGCAGGTGGTTTATTGTTATGAAAAAGTGCGCCTCTCGCCATCAAACGTAAAGGTTTGGTGAGTTTAGAATTAAGTAACACCTCCGTATTATAATTTCTTTAAATAAATAACAAACGGCGTGAGGACGAAAAGTGCACGCCCGCCGCGATAAGGACCTAGCTGTCAGAGCAATGTTATAGAGTAGACATTGAACGACTGCACTGCGAAGTACACACACATTTTAAAATCTATATTTTATTTGTTGTAAAAGAAAAGTTAAGAACATACAGTAAAGTATACATGTAACATTGAAAAAAAACGCAACAAGTTTTATAAGTTTTTAGAAAGAAATTAACCTGAGTTGGCGGTACCGCTGGATGTGGGGTTCCGTTGGAAGGCCATGGCCGTGTAGGAGCAGCGCTTAGCAGCGGTTCTCTCGCTCGAGCGGCAGCACCACAGCATCATTGAGTTCTGAAACACAGCGTCTGCTGACTTTAATTTTCACGAACTTTACGACTTTTTGGAATCGTGACGAGTTGAACATTGAGTTCAATAGGTTCTTCTCCATAGGACCACATTCTAATCGCGAAAAAAACAATCAGCTGTCCCAAACATTTGGATCGAGTAGGTATAATAACTTTTGTATGGGACAATTGATAATTTTTTCGCTACTAGCTAGGTACCTGTGTTTATAGTTTTAATTCAAAAATAATCCGTTTTCGAGACTTAGTTAAATACGATTGGAAAGAATTAACTTGGTGTTAAACTAGAAACTAAAGTAACTCTTCCGAATAAAGATGAAATAAAATTCCTATTAATAAATTAATGGTTATTTTGTTGGTCATTCCGTTTATTTTAAGCCAAATTATGTATATCCGAGTTAAACATGCCAGCTTAATAAGCATAAAATTTAATTTAATAGCTGGGTGGGAATTGAATTATGCAAAAACTCAAACTCGAAGCATTTATTTCAATTAAACCATTTGCAGGCACTTTTGAACTGTCAAGGAGTCGGTCAGTCAGTAATATGAAGCTAGTTGCCCATTCCAAAGCGTAGTAGGTACCTATGGAGAAGAACGGACCAGAGACTCCATGGACACTCTTTTAAATTATATTGTTACAAAAATATTAGTTCCATCTTTAATGTTGAATTTATAACTATATGTGAAGACGATGTAAAAAAATGCTTCCAGAGTACAGCAAACAGAAACAAAAAAAATAAAAAAAAATAAGCCGTGGCAGCTAAGAGATGACCAGTCCCAACAGACGGCGCCCGTTCACGAACATGACGCTTGGGTCAGCACCATTCAGCTCGACCATTTTGAAGGGAGTTAAATGATCCAACACACGTGCCACCATCAGCATGACATACTCTCAGCCGCCAGGGTACATTCAAGTCAAGGCAAGAAGTTGATTGACAGTTACCTTGAAAGCGTCCCTAAATTTATTGGACATGATGTGGTAGAATATCGGGTTGATGCATGTAGACATGTAGTAGAAAACTCCGGAGATATAGGTGAGGAATGAGTACACAGATAGTAGGATCGGTGACCGGGCTAGATGGTTCTCTGTGGTTCCGTAGATCGCCACCAGCCGCTGGGCGTGGAATGGCGCCCAACAGATGAAAAATGCCACGACGACTGCCACTGTGAACAAAACAATAATAACATTGAACCAAGAAAGCAAATTATTAAAAAAATCAAAATACCCGATTCCAAAAACGCATAATTGAAAAAAGAAAAACAAGCCAGGCAGACTATTGACTATTTGTGAGATATCGCAGCCGGACCAACCAGTAACCAATAAGTTGCTTTATTTCAAGATTTTTAGGTTGTTAGTGTTTGGAATTGACTCATTACTAGCTTTTATTTGATACCAATATTGTTGAAATCCATTAAAAAAAAAAGAACCTGCTTGTATTTGCAGAAGCAATGTATAATTATTATAAAGCCATCATCACACTCATCATCTGCCTAGCCTTTTCCCAACTATGTTGGGGTCGGCTTCCAGTCTAACCGGATGCAGCTGAATACCAGTATTTTACATGGAGCGACTGCCTATCTGACCTCCACAACCCAGTTACTGGGTAACACGATATCCCTTGGTAAGACTGGTTGTCAGACTTTTGGGCTTCTGACGACCCGTAACAACTGTCAAAGATCTACAAATGACAGCCGGGACCAACGGCTTAACGTGCTTTCCGAGGCACGGAGGAATCTTGGTATGAAAAGATGGTCACCCATCCACGGATCAACCGCGGCAAGCGTAGCTTAACCTGAACGATTGACCCGTGCGGCAGTTATTATTTAGCCACAGGCTCCTCACACTCACACACACAATTAAGACGAATCTAACGACACCTCAACCTCGGCTTTTAACATAATTTTTTAAGCTAAGCGTTTAAGCTATAGAGCGTGCTAAAATAGACATAATATACATACTCGCGAAAAACATTACCCTCCTTCTGAAGCAGTCGGTTAAATACTTCAGTGTTAAATATTTTGAAGGGGTTAATGTGTCACCATCAGCATTACCGTCATAATCCTGCATTTTGGCAGACCTGATATATTAATGGTCGGCGCAGCAAGACTTTTTTCTTCCATACAAATGTGTGCACAAAGAAATAAATGGTTTCTTATCTTCATTCTATACTCAAACTCATTGAAGAAGGCAAGTCCAGCAAAACTGATATGTTTGTTCATGGGAATTTTCTAATCTATTCTTTACCTGTACCTATTATTTTGTTAGACCTTGTATTAATCGCACCTTTGTCATATTGAAAGTTTATTCACATATTAATGTAGTAAAAAACACTGCACTGACCACTCACGGACTAAGCATCAAATAATGTCAGACTTAGTACTTAAGGTCACAAGTAGCTACAGACACTGAATTAATTACATGTAAGTGTGAAGTTTATTTCAACATCAGTTACAATTCGGCATTGACAAAGTATAATTCCTGTTTTTTTTTTCAGTATAGGTACTTAGGAATTGAGCTTGGCTTGAGCTGCTCCTTTTCACACTGAAAGTTGTTTTTTTTTCTAGCGATTTTTGTTATATACCTACCATTTTATATAAAGAAAGAAAGAAAGAAAACGTATTTATTGGGACTTAACACAGGATTTGATATCTGATTGTTATTGCCATATACACAATGTCAATGTCATGCCTTTCCCTTCGGGGATAGAAGTTTTTACCGCTTTGGTTTTGGTACCTAGCTTGTTGACGCTAGTTATTTTTCTTATACCTAATTATTAAATTAGGATTTATTACACGCCAGCAGACGTAAAAGAACTGCTTCATTATTGAGCAGGTTACGCGGTAGTTCAGCATCACAGCATCTTGCAGGTTATTGCGGAGAAATTCGATTCTCCAATTATGAAGGCGTTCGTCCGGGTTTTGATCGAATAACCTCTTAGTAGGATATTCGATCGAAACGAAAATGAATCGTCCTAAATGTATTTTTCAATTTATATTTTTTTCTATTTATGCTAAAGTTCTTACTAACATAGTGTATTTATAAGTCAAATTATTACAAAGAAAGTGGACTAAATGTCTGAAATGAAGAATTTGATTTAATTTGATTACTTAAAAAAAAAAAAAACATAAACATGAATCCGTTTCGAAACGAAAATATGTAATTAACGCTGTTATTTTTGCCTGTCAGTACCTCCGGCATTATATTATAATAAATTTAGCATTACATTGTTTGTGTTGTTACTTTATTGAGCAAAATAATCGTGATTACTTGAGTATGAAAATATTTTTATATTTTTAGGGTTCCGTACCCAAAGGGTAAAACGGGAACCCTATTACTAAGGCTCCGCCATCTGTCAGTCTATCTGTCTATGCGTCTGTCACCAGGCTGTATCTCATGAACCGTGATAATTAGACAGTTAAAATTTCCACAGATGATGTATTTCTGTGGCCGCTATAGCAACAAATACTAAAAACCGGAATAACATAAATATTTAAGGTGGCTCCCATACAACAAACGTGATTTATTTTGCCGTTTTTATAGATTATGGTACGGAACCCTTCGTGCACGAGTCAGACTCGCACTTGGCCGGTTTTTTTTTGTAATACCTACCTACTTTGGTGTGGGAGTTCTATGTTTTTTAAAGTATGAATGTCATACATTTAATTCTTGTCTAAAAACCGGTGACATTTAGAAGTAAGCACCTCTTAACATTCTCTCACATTAAATATTTAATGTGTAGGTATAAATTGTAATGTTTTAATTATTTTGTTGTCATAATAGTATGTTGGTACATTCCTAGTTAATATTTTAATGTACTTTTTATAATAATGATAATTAAAATATCTTTATCTCGTGGGATACTATTAAAAACTTGCTTTAATAACACTTGTTATGCAAAAAAATCATAACCTACTATTTTAACGGGTAACAATAATAAGCATTATGATATCCCTAGTTTACTCCAACGCTTAGAAATAAATCGAAGATGGATATTACGACGTGTTACCTAGGTTTTCTTATTCTAAATTTTCTAAATCTATTTTTAGTTCTAAGAAGACCAAAGAAACGATAGATGGACTGTGTGTGAAAGATGATACGGTTTAAAAGGGGGTGACTACCGAGATGACGACTAATAGAGAAGTATGGGAGAAAGGCCGTTTTGCGTGAATGTGACGTATATTTTCCCTCAACTTGTTCTTTCGTGTTTGTGTTTTTATTTCTTTGCGCTATGTTTACCGCAAATAAACGTATTTTCTTTCTTTTCTTTCTTTCAAAGGGACATGTTGCGCCGACCCCGAATAAGTCGGCATGGTTGGCGCAGTGGTTAAGCGATTGACTGCTGCGCTGCGTGTCGCGGGTTTGATTCCCACACGGAACAACTACTTGTTGGTCATACAAATGTATGACCAACAAGTAGTTGTTCCGGGTCTGGCTGTTTGTGTATGTGAGTTTAAATGTTTATAAACGCACCCACGATACAGGAGAAATTCCTAGTGTGGGGCAACGTTTTAAAAAAAAAATGGGGATAAGGGCAGGAGAATGATGATTAATCTACCTATCCTTTCCCCAATTAAGGTGCAATCCGCTTCCAGTCTAACCGGATGCAGCCGAATACCAGTATTATACATGGAGCGACTGCCTATCTGACCTCTACAACCCAGTTATTGGGTAATGCGATAATCCTTGGTAAGACTGGATGTCAGACTTTCGGGCTTCTGACTACCCGTAACGACTGTCAAAGATCTACAAAACGACAGTCGGGACCAACGGTTTAACGTGCTTTCCGAAGCACCGTGTAGGGGTTTTTAATTTTTTTTTTGTTTGGGTGGAAATTATTAAATAACTTCTCCCACTGATGGAGGGCGTGTCAGACTTTTACTGACTAAAACCCACCCGTGTTCCTTCAGATGCCTGTGTGCCAGGGCCATGGTATCCCTTTCGGACAAACTCGCAACCCTGGCAGGCATTGGCCCTATCAGACCCCGTCAGTTGGTGTTGACATTTGTTTGAGACGCGCGTGACACAACGCGCCGTCAACCCGGCCCTGGACCTTATCGGACGGCGAGCTACCCATCGCTCACCGTCCGCAGACACCCTCTGACACCGCACGACATCTCTCGCCGGTTCCACTCTCCGTGGTGACCGGGGTAGATGACGGCCCTGTCCGTCAGATGGCCTCGACCACGCGACAGAGGTAGGTGGTGGTGGTATCCTGTGATACCGGAGTGCCTCCCTAATGCAACTCCAGGGCGAAGTATTGAAGGCATTGGCGATGTCAAGAGACACCGCCAAGACGACCCCACCCCGGGCCACAGCATCCCCTATCGTGAGGGCTCGAACGCGCATGATGGCATCCACCGTAGAGCGCTCCTTGCGGAAACCAAACTGGGGCTCCGCCAAATCCAGCCCCACTCGCACCAGCCACCCGACAAGGCGGTCTGCAATGACTCTTTCAAAGAGCTTGCCCACATCGTCGGGCAGCACGAAAAGCCGGTAAGCGGACGGAGAGTCCGCCGGGTGCCCTGGCTTCTTAATGAGGACCAGTTTCCCCGTCATCCAACGAAGTGGGAACTGGCCCCTCACCAAGCATGCCCTTAGGAACCCCCTTAGTCGAGGCCCTAGAGTCTCCAAGGCCAGAATTCAGGCTTGTAACTAACTGTGTTGCAAAGTATTAAATGTAGCCGTCGCTTATAAGTGAGTTTTATTAGAGCAGACGCAACAATCGTTTCATAGAATATGTGTACGAAAGAGCATACGTCACGGATGCACGGGGAGGACGGCGACGTGGCACCCAAGGGACGGGAAAAATATCGTCCGTGACGATGTTTTGCACGTCCTGCCCGTGATTCCGCTGCGTATAAACATTCGCTCCAGTCGCTCCGGAGAGCTAAGTAGTGACATCTTTTCTTGTTCTTCACACTAGGAGGTTAGTGTCGGGTCACTGTCACGATCAGTATGCATTAAACACCGGTCCGTGTTTTTATAACCCCATGTTCCATGGTCGCCACCTCCAGGTCCTAACGCCATACAGTATGCAGCGACCTTTTAAGAGCAGGCAGTCTAAATCAAATTTCGAACGCAAGCTCCGCCCCTCGCTCCCCTTCGCTCCGTTATGAGCTAAACGCTAATTCATCAGTAATCAAGTTGAACAGCGCGTGCGCTCTTTGATCGTGTTCGAGCACGAAACTAAATGAAAAAAATAAGAGTTGAGACTTATGCGTCTCAACTCTTATTTCATTTATATCTAAAGTGATAATTGATCTAGAGGAAAAATATATTGTGTCGGGATAATAAACTATATTTTCTTGCTGTGAATATTTATTTTAGAACTAAAAACTAAACAAACTTGTATGTTTTTTAGAATTATCCTTAAAAAAGACGTGATTTTCAAATAAAAAAATTATTGAGAGAAAATATTACAATTACGTAACTGTCTTCAACATGGAAAGAAAAAGATCCAATAAATCATATACTAAAGGTTAATTTTGCTTGTATGTGTGAATTTTTCAGAATATTCATGCAAATTAACATAAAAATAGGGAGCCTCCTCTTAATAGTAGGCGACTATTAATACTGCAAATCTTCTAATTATAGCCGCATCTGTTGCAGTAATAATAATTTGTTCCACGGAGGAAATGGAAATCTGCTTTAGGTATTTCTAGAGTTGGATGCGTCACTGTCATGGAAAGTAATATCTTAAAGTAAATATTTGGGCATTATATTTAAATTCTAGGTAAATAGAAATGTCAATGTGTTTAGAGAAACGATGGTTCGATGAATTGATGGTTTGATTTCCATAAGCAAATAGTGACAGACTTGGCTCCCTGCCAAGTCTGTCAGGGAGCTAATTTTCAGTAATTGGTCATTGTGACAACCATACGGCGTTAACTTCATAATGCCAAAAATGCCAAATTTATAGATTACGACTTCGTTATTGTCATATCTGCTGGAAGAAAGAAGTACGAGCACGGTCCATATAAAAATTAACCCACGTCCTACAGCAAAGAGAAGTATCTCAAAAAAATATAAAAACCGGCCAAATGCGAGTCGGACTCGCGCACGAAGGGTTCCGTACCATTATCTATAAAAACGGCAAAAATATCACGTTTGTTATATGGCACCCCCCCTTAAATATTTAATTTTTGTTTTTAAAGTGAATATATTACTTAATTATTCTGTGAATATCTCAAGCGTCTACTACCTGTTGCCGTTATAAATATCGAGCAAAAATGAGCAAAAAAAAACACGTTTGTTGTATGGGAGCCCCCTTACATATTTATTTTATTCTGTTTTTTAGTATTTTTTATTATAGCGGCAACAGAAATACATCATCTGTGAAAATTTCAACTGTCTAACTATCACGGTTCATGAGATAAAGCCTGGTGACAGACGGACAGACAGACAGACAGACAGACGGCGGAACCTTAGTATAAGGTTTCCTGTTTTACTCTTTGGGTACGGAACCCTAAAAATGAGTATAAAAATATGGCATACTTCCAAAGGCGATCCTTAAGAGTCTAGCCAAGTATTTCTCAATAGTGTACGCACATTATTGAGTGATTTACCATAATTATTGGCATTTTAAGACCGTATACTTCTTATAGGTTTCCTGTAATCTATAAGTGTAGAACTATTTCCTTTATTATAAAAATTATTGTACAGAAAATAGTTCTTTACTTAGAGATTACAGGAAAACCTATAAAAGAAATCTATGGTCTTATAATAACGTGGTTAATGACTCAATATTGTGCGTACAAATTACATTTGCAGTTGGAATGTATGAGGGAACATGTCTATCCACTACAATGTTACGTATTTTTGTTGGGATAAATTTCATTCCAACTACGGAATCCTTCATTGTGCGTGGTCCGATAAGCACTTGGCCGGTTTTTTTTCTTTTCAGTTACTTGAGTGATTTTGCAGTCATGTTTTTTGTTTTTTTAAATAATTTTCTTTATTTCAAGCTTTTTAGTTTTATATATTATATATACAAATGGAATTCCGAAACGCAATCGGCCCGTTTTTTTTTATTGATGTGTATTACGACCGCATTTGGTCTTCCGTTTGGTCATAATTTTTGGGATGCAGCCATTTAAATATAGCATTTTTACAGCTGGTGTACGTTAAGGTGTGCATAGTTCTATTGTGGGAGTAGAATTTTGAGTAGAGATATGACCCAAGAACAGAAAAATCTCTGCGTGCAACAGAAGAATTTACTCTTGGCCGATCCCACTTTAACGTTTTGGATGAATGGGGCAGTACGTTAGCATGCCTATGGAATCGTAGCAGAGTCGAAACAATAAACAACACGAAGGAGGCTACATTCTGAGTACATACCGCCGGGGTTTTTTGTAGGCTATTTTTAGAATAGTTCGTTGAGCTCGTTCCAGCGCAAGCTGATTGTTTTTTTTTGTTGCTCCCCAGACTGATACACCGTAACTTAATATTGACTGGCAAGGTATAGTAAACAATACGGATGAGTTTTAGTTTTGCGATGGACTTAAATTTTTTAAATATGTGCGAGAGTTTTCTAATACTTTGCACGAGTGCATCAATTAGATGTTAATCGTATAGTATCCCTAGGTATTTTATACACGAAACCTGTTCAATTTACGAGAGAGACAGCTCTCATTACTGACACTGCCACATACATGGATCTTTATTTTACATTCTTCATTAGGTGCAGACCGATCAGTATAATAATGCTGAAACACACTGACTTGGTTTTGCCGACGTTTAACGTCAGAAAATTGTTTTGCAGCCAGATAGCAACCTTGCCAAGTCCCTCCTTTTTGTTTGTTGTAAAAACGTATAAATGTATTACTAATTTTTTGCAGCCTAGTCTTGGGAACAATAAGTAAGTCTTTGTTTCTAGTATTTATGCTATGAATGGCGCTGTGTTTAGAATATAGATTTATATTCTTTTTTACATAAATCAGGTTCTCTTAATTATACATATTGAGATGCGACTGTCATTATGTTTATTTCCTTAAATTTATCCCTCAGTGAATGCCTTTTTTTTTGTTAATTATCAAATAACTTCTCCCGCTCTGGGCAGAGCGGGAGGGCGTGTCAGACTTTTACTGACTAAAACCCACCCGTGTTCCTTCGGTTGCCTGTGAGCCAGGGCCACGATATCCCTTTCAGACAAACAGCAACTCTGGCAAGCATTGGCCCTAACGGACCCCATTAGTTGGTGCTGACATCTCTTTGAAGCGCGCGTGGAACACAATGCGCCGTCAACCCAGGCCTGATCCTAATCGGAGGGCGAGCTATACATCGCTCACCATCCGCAAGCCCGCGCCTACGGTGGCCGGAAATCGGCTTGCGACTCCCGATGCCCGGAGCGTCTCCTGCGGTGACTAGGGGCGCGAGGGCGCGAACCTTGCCTCTCCCTCACGCGTTCCGCCTCCTCCTTCGCGAGCATTACTGCGTCGCAGAAGGAGGTAGCGTCCTCCTATGCACTCTCGCTCCGAACCATGGCTTGAACCAGGGCCGGACGCGAGAGATCGCCGCCGCCTATCACCTCCATGAGGACACGGCGGTGCTCCGCCCAAACCAGGCAGACCCCCACCCTATGCTCCAGCGTGTCCTCCGGGCGATCCACACAGTGGGCGTTTCCTCCTGCTTTATCCTGAACAGGAACCTCCCGAAACAACCGAGTCCGGTGAGGACCTGCGTCAGGCGGAAGGTGAGGACGCTGTGGCGCCTCTCTTCTGACTCATAGCCACTCCTCAAAGAGGGGACTTATCGCCACAATTGTGGCGTGCCCATTCCAAGTCCCTCCTAAGCTGAACAAACGACATCACTCCAGGGGCCCAAGTCTGCTATTTTTATAAATTCAGTCATTCCAACACGATCCCATTGTCATGCCATTGTCATTTTGCTAAAAGTTCGTAATCTGGTAAATTCATAATGGTCGATCATTGGTCGGTCAATGTTCTCGTAATATAATTGTGTTATTGCATTGTCGTATTGCCATTATTATAAAACCCATTAGTAGAAATGTCATTCATTTGTCATTATGTACGAGATTACCAATATATGCAATTTCTTTCAATGTAGTGTCAGTGGCCGACCATTGGAAAGTCATAATGACGCCATTATAATAGTAGATTACCAAACTTGTCAAAATCAACAATTATGAAATCAATGATCGACCATTCTGACACTATTGTAATAGCAGACTTGAGGCTCAGGTTTTCGCATGATATTACCTATAATATTTTTCAATTATTTATTTATATATTCATTTGTATTCAATTTTTGTCAATTTCATTCAAATTGTTGTCGCGAACTAAGGTCAAGTAGCTGCTGTTTATGAAAGATATATCCAAATGTATGCAACCATATAGTATTAACAATTTATACTTTTATCTATCTACCTTCTCTATTTTTTAAATTAACCAAAATAAATTTTGTTTTGAAGTCACGAGTATAGTTATATAATTAGAGAGACAAGTATAGTAAGTACGTCATATCAGTATTGTAGATGCTCGCAACAGTAAGTACGTCATATCAGTATTGTAGATGCTCGCAACAGTAAGTACGTCATATCAGTATTGTAGATGCTCGCAACAGTAAGTACGTCATATCAGTATTGTAGATGCTCGCAACAGTAAGTACGTCATATCAGTATTGTAGATGCTCGCAACAGTAAGTACGTCATATCAGTATTGTAGATGCTCGCAACAGTAAGTACGTCATATCAGTATTGTAGATGCTCGCAACAGTAAGTACGTCATATCAGTATTGTAGATGCTCGCAACAGTAAGTACGTCATATCAGTATTGTAGATGCTCGCAACAGTAAGTACGTCATATCAGTATTGTAGATGCTCGCAACAGTAAGTACGTCATATCAGTATTGTAGATGCTCGCAACAGTAAGTACGTCATATCAGTATTGTAGATGCTCGCAACAGTAAGTACGTCATATCAGTATTGTAGATGCTCGCAACAGTAAGTACGTCATATCAGTATTGTAGATGCTCGCAACAGTAAGTACGTCATATCAGTATTGTAGATGCTCGCAACAGTAAGTACGTCATATCAGTATTGTAGATGCTCGCAACAGTAAGTACGTCATATCAGTATTGTAGATGCTCGCAACAGTAAGTACGTCATATCAGTATTGTAGATGCTCGCAACAGGCACTTTCAATTTTCGCATTGATATTTTCCTCATTGCTATATTACTACGAAATAAAAAAACAATGTTGGATGATTTTTACCTAACATCTTGATGACCCTCCTCGTGGACTGGCTGTGTTTCCGCCTGATTTTGTGCGTGTATCTCATTGTTGTGTCGACGTCCTTCTGACTTTTTTCTTTGCTAATGTTCGTGTCTCTCAGTTTCAGGCCTATGAGTGAGTACAGCACCGTGATCAGCACCATCGGCGCGAAAAAGAAGAAGAACGTTGATATCTCAAACGAGTGCTCTATGATGACTCTCGTCTGCAGACACATGGTCACGCCCCTGTGCTCGCGGATCCCAAACTGCAGCGCCTGGGGCAGCGCCAGCCCCACCGCCGCCACCCACAGGAACATCACGTGCTTCGTTGCCCGCGATAGTTTCGACATCTTGTGCGAAACAAACGGATGACAAATAGCTAAATATCTCTCTACCGTAAATAAAGTTATTGTTAAAACACTGGCATTCGTCGAAGCCTCAGCCGCTAATCCTCTTATCACACAAAAACTGTGTCCAAACACATATGGCCATTTCGACCATATCGAATACATCTCCTGAGGCATCCCACTTATTAGTAACAGAAGATCTGAGATCGCTAAACTAAATAAATAATAATTGGTAGCTGTATGCATACTTTTGTTCCTAACTATCACTAAACATGTAAATATATTGCCCAGTACCCCGGTTAAGAATATAACTGAATATACGATAGTTATAGGTAGCACGATGAAGAGCGGGTCCCTCTGAGGGCCGAAGATGACCGTGGGGTCCACGGGTGCCGAGTTGTTGTCGGTCACGTTGGCAACCTCACTGATGGGACTCATGGTGGTCATTGTGTCGGGCCCAGGTTTGTCGATAGCATCAGGATACTTTAGTAACTTGGTTCATTCATCTGAAACAAAGAAATAAAGTGTAAGTATACCTATGTATTGTGGTACAGTCGCTGTCAGATATATTGTAGCAGACAAGGTGACCAAATACATCTGAACAATTTAAAATGTCAATAAGTTCCATACACTACAAGTTACCATTAATATCTAAACATTCATTACTTCATTAATATCTGAGCAGATGCTTGTCAATAATTTCTATACGCACAACTAACCAAAAATATCTGAACACTTACAACGTCAAGTGTACATACGCAGACAAACACTGAGCTTACCTAATTCGTTACTGCGTGATATAACAGACGAACCAAAAACGACTATCGACTTCACAAAAATAAATTAAATTACAGGTAACACCCTTTTTGAACACCAAATGACTGTTCTACGTATAAATACGATGAAAAGGTAATCAAAATTGTATAGACAATCATTTGTTTAGGATACAACTGAAATTTTATGTTAATGTCAAACTATTGATAGAATATAGATCTTAGTTTTGTAATAAAATTAAAAATTATTGTAAATATTTTTTTATTTGTGACAACATAAGTAGATAAAATATTAGTATTTGTGTAACCTGCTTCTGTATTTAATACGTCCTGTAACCGTTTTCGCATGGAACTAACGACCTTCTCACAAAAATTTCGTCCTCTGAAAGTTGTACTACCATTATGCACTGAGCTATTGTCTTGAATGAACGTTATGTGTTCTTCTTGATAAAATACTTTAGCAGTTGGAAGAAAAGTATCTTCAAAAAGTTCCTTGTAATTCATTGAATTAATTCATCCACTTATTTCTACAAGCTCACCAGGGCCATTTTTGCACATCCATCCCCAGAATCCAATCGTTATACGACCACTCCGACGATTAGGCAGCACATTTTGTTCCAAGTACCGTATATTTTCTGGTCTCCACAAACTCTTCTACCTTGTGTGTATAGAAATTATTGACACGCATCTGCTCAGATATTAATGAACTAATGAATGTTCAGATATTAATGGTAACTTGTAGTGTATGGAACTTATTGACATTTTAAATTGTTCAGAAGTATTTGGTCACCTTGTCTGGTACAATATATCTGACGGCGACTGTACTTATATCGCATGTACGTATTGTGGTTGAACGCGACCGTGGTGTCTAGCATAGTAGGTGGCTATATCACTTCATGGCGAATTATATTTCCCCCGTAAGAATAATAACAGAAGACAATCTACTCCAAACTTATTGAATTAGCGAATGGAAGTAATACCGCGAGTGCACTGTCGTGATACCCCATGAATATAAGTATATATACTTCACGTTTACGCTATTCCGATCACCGGTACATCCGGTTTGACGTCTCCGCCCCGACCTTGAGCGCGCCGGTCCGACAGGCCCCGAGTGGTCCGCGGTGGGCGCTGAAGCAGCTGGACCGGGAGCTCCTCCTGGAAGCCTCGATCGTGCAGGCCTGGGTGTCATCATCGGACAGGCCTGCCAACAACATCAACGACGAGGCGGAGTGGTTCCGGGAGGCCATGTCCAAAATTTGTGACGTGGCAATGCCCCGGGTCCGGCTCCGAGCGGAGATCCAGCGGGCCAGAGGACTGGCCCGCGAGGAGTCGCTGGAGACTCTCAACGGAGACCCGTGGGGACGCCCCTACAAAGGGGTGCGGGATAAACTCCGCCCATGGGCTCCGCCACTGACGCAGAGTCTCCGGCCCCAGCTCGTGGAGGACGTGGTGAGCGCTCTGTTCCCTTCGCGAGGGGAACATACTCCCCCGCCCATGGCTCCGCCTCCTGCGGTGCCCGATGCGGACCACACCGCCAACGACGACGACGACGATTCTTCGGAGGTGACCGAGGTAGACCTGAGAGTGGCGGTACGTAGGCTGAATGCCAAGAATACCGCCCCAGGACCCGACGGCTTGCCTGGAAAAGCCTGGGTTCTGGCCTTGGAGGCTCTCGGGCCTCGACTAAGAGGGCTCCTAAGCGCATGCTTGGAGAGGGGCCAGTTCCCACTTCGTTGGAAGACGGGGAAACTGGTCCTCATTAAGAAGCCGGGGCGCCCAGCGGACTCTCCGTCCGCTTACCGGCCCATCGTGCTGCTCGACGAGGTGGGCAAGCTCTTTGAAAGAGTTATTGCAGACCGCCTTGTCGGGCGGCTGGTACGGGTGGGGCCGGATTTGGCGGAGAGCCAGTTTGGTTTCCGCAAGGGTCGCTCTACGGTGGACGCCATCATGCGCGTTCGAGCCCTCACGACGGGGGATGCTGTGGCCCGGGGTGGGGTCGTCTTGGCGGTGTCTCTTGACATCGCCAATGCCTTCAATACCCTGCCCTGGAGTTGCATCAGGGAGGCACTCCGATATCACCGGATGCCGACCTACCTCTGTCGCGTAGTCGAGGCATATCTGACGGACAGGGCCGTCATCTACCCCGGTCACCAAGGAGAGTGGAACCGGCGAGAGATGTCGTGCGGTGTCCCACAGGGATCGGTCCTGGGGCCGCATCTGTGGGACATCGGGTACGACTGGGTGCTGCGCGCCGACCTCCCTAGTGGCGTCAGCGTAGTCTGCTACGCTGACGACACGCTAGTCCTGGCACAAGGGAGTTCGCATCAGGCGGCGGCCGAACTGGCGGCACGTGGGGTTGCGACAATCGTCGATAGGATCCGGCAATTGGGACTCGAGGTGGCATTGCACAAGTCCGAGGCCATGTGTTTTTATGGTCCTCGGAACGCGCCACTGTCGGGTTCCCAGATAACGGCGGGAGGGGTTCACATCGGCGTCGAGTCATCGATGAAGTACCTGGGACTCGTCCTCGACAGCCGGTGGAACTTCGTCGAGCACTTCCGACGTTTGGCTCCCAGACTGGAGCGGGCCGGGGCTGCCTTGAAGCGGCTCCTGCCCAATCTGGGGGGTCCAAACGCCTCCTGCCGGAGGCTCTACGCGGGGATCGTGCGGTCCATGGCCCTTTACGGGGCACCGGTGTGGGCGCGTTCTCTGTGGCTGCGACCAGCGCAGCGGTTGAACGCGTCCCAAAGGGTCATGGCCATCAGGATGGTACGGGGATACCGCACGGTCTCCCGTGAGGCGGCGAGCCTCCTTGCCGGACTGCCGCCATGGGATCTGGAGGCGAAAGTCCTCGCGCACATTTGGGTGTGGCGCGAAGAGGCGAAACTCCGGGGCATAACTCCGCTGCCGCAGGAAATCGCGGCACAGCGGACGGAGCTCCGGTGCGATCTCATGGCGACATGGAGAGTGCGATTGTCGCAACCCAGCGCTGGGCACGCCACAATTGTGGCGATAAGTCCCCTCTTTGAGGAGTGGCTAGAGAGGCGCCACGGCGTCCTCACCTTCCGCCTGACGCAGGTCCTCACCGGACATGGATGTTTCGGGAGGTTCCTGTTTAGGATTAAGCGGGAGGAAACGCCCGGGTGTCACCACTGTGTGGATCGCCCGGAGGACACGGTGGAGCATACGGTGGAGGTCTTCCCTGCTTGGGCGGAGCACCGCCGTGTCCTCACGGCAGCGATCGGCGGCGGCGATCTCTCGCGTCCGGCCCTGGTTCAGGCCATGGTTCGGAGCGAGAGTGCATGGGAGGCCGTCACCTCCTTCTGCGAAACAGTGATGCTTGCGAAGGAGGAGGCGGAACGCGTGAGGGTAAGGCAAAGTCACCGCCCTCGCGCCCTTAGTCGCCGCAGGAGACGCCCCGGGCGTCGGGAATCGCAGGCCGATTCCCGGCCACCGTAGGCGCGGGCTTGCGGACGGTGAGCGATGGGTAGCTCACCGTCCGATAAGGACCAAGCCCGGGTCGACGGCGCGTTGTGTTCCACGCGCGCCTCAAAGAGACGTCAGCACCAATTGACGGGGTCCGAAAGGGCCAATGCCTGCCAGGGTTACGAGCCTGTCCGAAAGGGATATCGTGGCCCTGGCACACAGGCATCTGAAGGAACACGGTGGGTTTTAGTCAGTAAAAGTCGGACACTCCCTCCCGCTCCACCCAGAGCGGGAGAAGTTATTTGATAATTTCCCACCCAAAAAAAAAAAAAAGGCAGGGTCAGCTTCATGTGGTCCATACTGCGCATAGCCCCGTACAAAAAATAATAAACAACAAATATGTGTAAGTGTTTGTTATCCCTAATGTGAGATCTGTGTTTGTAATCGTATACGATACGATGTCCGTATGACCATATTTAGCAGACATTTTAGGAATGGATTTTTGGATTATTATTATTAAAATAAAACGAATGAAACTCGTTTTATTCCTCATATTATTACGAAAAGATGTAGCACAAACACCATTATTTAGATCGAATTATGTTTTGGTTACGAGAAAGTGTGGAATAAAACCCGTAACGCAACAACAATTTGTTAGTATAGTACCTACTACCAAGGTTGGGGGAGTGCGAACAATATTGACACATAATCTTAATTGCAAATGTAGTAGAAATGGAATAAATAGGCAAGGTACTTACCTCCGAGAGCTGTATTAGAATAAATTTTGTGTGTATTTTGTCCGTAATTGGATTGGCTGATCCATGTTCATCTCATAATGCGATCGTTGGAATAATAAGCTGATGTTTTCCGATTCAATTTGGTTGTTTGTCAATACAATACCTTTAATTCGTTCTCCGTTTGTGTTAGGTAAGAGAAGCGCTGCGAAGGATAATAACCATGGATTTACATATTTTTGTTCGTGTTTTTTAGGTGTGGGCGCGTGGTTTCCTTGGTAAGGCCTGAGGTTTTAGGTAATTAGGATTGGCAGATTTCCCAACAGAAAACTTTGATCAAAAACTTTATGAATCTATGAAGAGTGCACTAGAGACTTATGCTCTTCTTTTCAAGCTCTCCTGAAGCATTGAATTAGCTGCGGTATCTTTCAGGGAACGTTCGTGCTCTGTACGTTATTTATTTATTTAGGTTTACCAACGTTCGTATACACTACAGAAATTACAGGATGCAACAGAAAATGGAGAACTAAATGTAACAAACAATTTTATTATAGGTAAACACAGCATTCTCCTATTATCACCTACTTAGGTGAACAATCATATTGAAGAAGCCAACTGTTATTTGTTTATAACAAAACAAAACAAAGAGGGATACAGCCGTCTCATATTATTTTAAGAATAAACAAAAAAAATAAAAATTATGAAAAAAAATAAAATAACGCACTATAATTATTATAACCTGCAAGACAAAAGATCAAGGAGTTTAGATCGTAACCGACCAAGTGAGTCCATATGTACCATCGTGGACACTCGGCGCCCACCCACTATTCGACCTTATTACTAGGAGCATAAGGTTGAAAGGTGGCGCCAGTGTCGGCGATAGTACATCTACTAGATCACTGCACTCGTTCATGAGCCTACACATTCTTGGCAGTTGGGAATTTGCACCGTACACGGTTCTTCGGCGCGGGGGAAAAAACAGAATAATGTGCCTAATTGTTAAATTGTTGCTATTGCTCGTAATTAATATTTTTAATATTGATCTGTGGCGGCGCGGCTCTCCAGCGATAAAAAAACAAAACATCGATGCCGATTTTTTCGGTTTTCGTATAACCGGAATCACACGTTATGAATCGTTGTGATTACGTGTTATTCTAATTTGGAGTTTAAGTATGAATGGCTAGGACTTTCATTAGGTATACCAAACACGATACATTAATCTTATTTTTTTTCTGTAACGCTTTACTTTCGCCTCTCTAAAAGCTAGATTTTATGTCGATTTTACGTCTTATAGTCCTCCATAGCCCGCGGAACAATATGACGCTTCCAACGATAATAATAATATAATGTAGTTTAGGAGTTATGAGCGAACAGATGAACATTTATACATACATAGCCTTTGAAAATCATAACCCTCCTTTGGCTTTGTCGTAGTCGGGTAAATTAAAATATTCGTAAAGTCTATCAAAGTTCATGGAATGAATATTTAAAAAGTTACAAGTGAGTAAAAAGATTATTTTTTATAGAATATTTTAAGAGCGTATACGACGTACGGCATTTCATACAAACTTTCAAGCCCTTGTTTTTCGAAATGACTGAACCGATTATAATGAAAATTCATACACATAAGCAGGATACAAAGGTCTAAAAAGTTAGTTAGAACATTTTCGAAAAATAGTGTTACAGCCAAATTAGACCGATTCTAAGTTTTCCATAGAAACAGAGATTTCCAGTTATCTGTTTTTAAATAAGAAATTTCGAAAATGTTCTTAAACGTATCGTTAGCGTGACGCGTATTTCGCATGTGGCGATGTTGATGATGATTCCGCTACAGTACCATTAGTCGGGGGCCGGGGAGACACTTGTACTGTGACTGGTATCAGCCCGCCATATCAGGCCTCACAAGTTTTCACTGTGAGATTTTTACAGCATTGATCAGCAGTATTTTCAATGGCAGTACACGCTCAGTACAGACCACAGAACTGTCGATGTTGTCGATCAGTTCTGCGAAATTACCATAAGGAAAGCTTATGAGAAACTTATGTTTTGTAACACAAAATATGTTTTACTCTAGCTAAGAATTTTTTTTTTCATTCAATAAAAAGGTGATTCTGATGAAAATATGTACCTACCTATATCCGTTTACCTTACCAGAAACTTAAAAGGAAATATAATATTAAAAAACTATAATATTAAAAAAAAACTTCTGGAGCAGGAGCAGGTCATCTGAAGTTTTTTTTACTTAAACTTGATTTTAAAGTATAATTTATAATCAAGGTTAAATACCTTTTAAGTAGATTCATTTAAATTGCTAATTAAATTTTAGGTAGATACTTTGTTTTGTACGTGATTTAAGTTTTTTTTAATTTTTTTCTTTTATTTTTAAACATTGCCCCACACTAGGAATTTCTCCTGTATCGTGGGTGCGTTTACAAACATTTAAACTCACATACACAAACAGCCAGACCCGGAACAACTACTTATAGGTCATACAAATATTTGTTCCGTGTGGGAATCGAACCCGCGACTTGCAGCGCAGCAGTCAATCGCTTAACCACTGCGCCAACCGTGCCGTCTTATTTTTTTTATATAATTATATAATTATTATGTAGGTAGGTACATAGTAACCATACTAAGAGAAACACTTAATGTGAGTGTTTTCAGAGCTGCAAGATAGACAATTTGTTTACATTAAATTAAATAAATTTACATGAAATACAAACGCGAAAGTCGTTGAAAATCATTTATCAGAAAACATGTCATCCACATGTCAAAATGATGTCTTGACACCGCGCCATTGTATAATTTCCCTTTCCCTAAAACGACTTGACTGTTGTAAACAAATGTAGGGATAGGTTAAGACGGCTTTACCCATCCTATCCACCCACCCACGACGGGGTGACGCGAACGGATGAAATACAGAATGATAAATTATATGCGAAAATGTTGATGACTTGACTAACGAACCATGCGCCCTGTATACAGGGTGTCCGGTAAAGAATGGATAACCCTGAAATAGCATATAGTAGACCTTGTGGCTGTTAAAAAAAATATAAATAAAAATGATATCCCAAGTAGTAGCTTTTTTAGAAGTTTTTTGAAAAAAACATTTTTTTACCCTAATTTACATTATTCTTCACCACGACCACAAATGAATGAATTCTATAGGTTATTTGTTGTTATATTGTATTGCAGCAAATAACTAGAAAATGATCAGTATTTTTATCTAAAAAATCGTATCATAAGTAGGTACGTACTACTTAGGATATATTTTTTTTGTATTTTATTTAGGACGGCCATAAGATCTATTATATACTTTTTCAAGGTTATCCATTCTTTACCGGACACCCTGTATAACATAACTTTTACATAACATCACGCCTGTTTCCCCGAAGGGTTGGAAAGAGGTATTCTTATATAGTACAACCATATTTCACCAGTTATGTTTAAGTCCCATATAATAGGATATTTCTAGAGTGAAATCATTATTATGTCCTTCACATAATAATGATTTCACTCTAGAAACTTTACGTGGGCTCGTATGCATAGAAAAAGAAGTTGCTCAAGAATTTGTACATTTCTTTACACAGATCCTTGTAAACCTCGTTTCACGTAAATTATGACTCCATCGTTTTGATTAATATTGATAGCTGTCGAATGAGACTCAAATCCATCCAAGACAGGCAGGTTATTAACTTTACTGAGCCAGCATTCCGTCAAAATAACAATGTCGAAATTTATTTTTGTCAGATTCAACAGCACTTGAAGATGGTTGAAGTTTATATTTACAGTTTGTATGTTTATATGTAGTAAGTTTATGTTGCTATCGGGTTGATATATTTGAGGCAATCTTCTGGTTTACAATTATAGAAGTTACCTAATTGTAGATTATCAAGTTCATTGTTAACAGTATTCGGTAGCCATTTATAATTATTATTGTACTACAAAACAGTGAGATACTATTCGTGTGTGATAAAGGTGAGAAAGCGATATTTATGAACATAAATACATAAACTCACGCCTTCTTCCCATGGGGGTAGGCAGAAACTATAGAACGCCACCTGCTACGCTCCTTACATACTCCTTTTGCTTCGCTTACGTTGATAAATCTGGTCATATACGCACGCCGATTGCGAGTACTTCGCAGCTGACCTTTCTAAAGAACATCACCAATTTGGTCACTTTATGTTCTCCTAGGGCGTCCCCTCCCGGCGTATATTTATGAACTATTGCTTAAATTATTTTAAGGTAAGCTATAGTTTTACAGGTACATAAAGGTAGGGATGGTAACAAAGTGATTGGATAAAATATTTTGTGCTTGAGAGTATAGGCATGTAGGTATAGCTTGTATGAGATTTTGTGTAGTTTGAAAAGTATACAATATTTAAATTAGTTGTAAAAGAAAATTGAAAAACTAATAAAAAATCGGTTGTCTGTAAAGTCGGTTTACTGACCATAGTTGAACGTGACAACGTCATAAGCCTTGAATGGATCGCCTCAGAGCGAGGTAACGCCGCATGAGAGGTAACGCCGCATGCGTCATGTGTTTCGTGCGTGCAGCCGGCTCCATCGAATTATAAGACGTTGTCACGTCAAAAATCGGTTGCCTTTAAAGTCGGTTTACTGACGATAGTTGAACGCGACAACGTCATAAGCCTTAAATGGAACGCCTCAGAGCGAGGTAACGCCGCATGAGAGGTAACGCCGCATGAGTCATGTTTTTTCGAGCGTGCAGCCGGCTCCATCGTATAAGACGTTATCACGTCAAAAATTAAACAAAGATAAAATACAAGAAATAAATTAGGAACGTTCAGTAATTTTGATTCTCTGGGAGACTGCGACATTTTCTCAGAGCTAACGAGAATCTGTTTGTCACCTTATAACTTGCGCAGAATATATTTCCAATGGACATCCAGCAGAATTTAAAGGATTTTTGACGTGACAACGTTTTATAATTCGATGGAGCCGGCTGCACGCACGAAAAAACATGACTCATGCGGCGTTACCTCTCATGCGGCGTTACCTCACATGCGGCGTTACCTCTCATGCAGCGTTACCTCGATCTGAGGCGTTCCATTTAGGCTTATGACGTTGTCACGTTCAACTATCGTCAGTAAACCGACTTTACAGACAACCGATTTTTTTTAGCAAACTCTCTGACTTGGTAGAAGAGCTTTTTGGTACTAGCTGGTAGATGTTCAGAGATGTATTTAGGGTGGCGTTCACCAGGCATGTCTATGACTGCGGTGTTTAATTTGTCATCTCTTCCTCTTCCTTTGTTGTACGTGCGCACAGCCGACAAGAGCGTCTGTTTGGTTTGCACAGATGTGAATTCAGCTATTATTGAACGTGGAGAGCTTGAGGTGGTAGCTTTTCCTGGCAGACGATAAATATCACGCAGCTCTGTTTCACCTATGCATACACCAACTGTTGTACCTATGTTACACATCATTTTTATTAGACTGCTGCTAGATTCACCGACTTACTTGCGGTATGTTTCGCAATTCTATGCCAGAGCATCTCGATTTATGGTGAATTAAACTTAAAAAAAATAACTAGATAAAATAAGTTTCCATTCAAAAACAGTGCCTTTGTTATCATAAGGGTGAAAACACTCGTTATTAAGAAATATTCACCACCTCGTCGGCGCCATTTAACTGTCTTAACTTAATTAAACTTTCTACAAATAACTAGACAAAAATAAGTTTCCATTCAAAAACAGTGCCTTTGTTATCATAAGGGTGAAAACACTCGTTATTAAAAAATATTCAACACCTCGTCGGCGGCGGCGCCATTTAACTGTCTTCTCCGATTTCAAAACCCTACGCGAACTTTTTTCTTACTTGTTTTATTATAGTTTGCTTATTTTATAATGTTACCTAACGTAATATAGTATAAATACCAAAATCGGACTGTATTTAAAAAAAATATAAATAAATATTATGGTTAGGCGGAGAAATTGTCTTCAAATTAAATTATTACTGCAATTTATTAGCACATATTCAGCCTATAATGTCCCACTGCTGGGACAGAGACCTCCTCTTTTCGATAGGGAGTGGGCTGTAAATCTACCACGCGGGCCCAGTGCGGGTTGTGAGACGTCACATAATATGTGTTTGAATTTTTGGTTCTAGGACATGCCGGTTTCCTCACGATGTTCTCCTTCACCGTTTTGAATTTATTAGCAACTTGAGGACAATTTCTGACAGTCAGACATACAGAAAGAGGTTTAGTTAGCTGCTAAAGTTGGGGATTTATAGCAGTTTCGACAGAAATCGTGAGACACGAACCAATAAAACTATAAAAGGAAAGAAGGTATACAATACATACATGCATAATTATCTGTACGAACTTTTGTCTAGAAACGAACATAGAAAGTTTATCGATAAGTGTTCGAAAACCATTGAAGTTTGTAGATACGCTAACCGAGTCGCTAGCAACAGATAAAGCTAATGATAACAGAACGGCAAAGAAGTTGATGGAACAATTACTATTAATTTGATTTGATATAGTCATCGAATGCCACTTCTGAGAATTATAAATTAACTAGCAACCCGCCGGCTTCGCATGGGTAGCAAAGCATTTTATTATATGTCGTAGTGTCGTATCAGCCTGTAGCGTCGAGCATGTGGGTTAGATTAAATTGTAAATGATGTTAATCCTACTTAGAGAATTTTTAATGTATTTTATTTCTATTCCTGCAAATATTTGGAAAGGTAAAGAATATATACATAATATTGTTTCAACTTTATTGGGTTACGCGGGGCACGCCAGTAAAGATATGTCGGCAACCGACATCCGACATCGTCGACAATCATCGTCATATTTCAGCCAATTTACACAAAACCATGATGAATTATACACATAAACCTTCCTCATGAATCACTTCGTTCATTAGTAAAATCCGTTCAGGAGTTTTTGAGTTTATATAAGGTATGGGACCAGGCCCGAGTCTACGGCGCGTTGTGTTCCACGCGCGTCTCAAAAAGATGTCAGCACAAACTGACGGGGTCCGTTAGCGCCAATGCCTGCCAGGGTTGTGGGTTTGTCCAAAACGGATATCGTGGCCCTGGCACACAGGGAACTGAAGGAACACGGGTGGGTTTTAGTCAGTAAAAGTCTGACACACCCTCCCGCTCCGCCCAGAGCGGGAGAAGTTTTTTAATAATTGCCAACTCAAAAAAAGGTAGTATAATGCAGGAATGCAGGCGTTCATTAATTCACTATGAATGAAAGCTTCGCAAGCAAAATTCACAAAAAAATGCTACTAAAGGCTGCGGGTGCTTGCAGGACGAGCAGCTTCTCACACGGACAACTGTACGTCACTTGCTCCCGCATCACACATCCTGACTCTGTTTATATTTTGGCTGCTGATACTCAACCTACAAACGTAGTATACAGAGAAGTTTATAAAAATGCGGCTGTTATTTTAGTAAATTATTGTCTTACGACTTCCAGGCGAACGAAGTCGCGGGCAAAAGCTAGTAGTTAATATAAGTCTGAAATCGCCAACCCGTATTGAGCAAGCATGGTGATTAATGCTGCAGTCGTCTCTGTATGAGAGAGCCTTTGCTACTGCTCCGGGATCTAAAAAAGCCTTTGCTACTGCTCCGGGATCTAAAAAAGGTGACGAATGGTATTCCTTCTCAATCCGCATACATCTTTGTACTTTGATAAAGCTTTGAAACTCCATAATGAATTTTGATAAGATTTCCACTATAATTGAGATGTTTTTGCGAAGTAGGATTAGAACTTAAGTATAATACATTAATATAATATTGTTATTATGTGATCTAATCTGTGCGACTACTATTTATTATTTTTTGTGGCTATTTATTATATTAGGTTCTCATAAATAGAGTTTTTGCTTTTGAGTTAATTAAATACGTACTAGGTAAACAGGTGCTCTATTATAATTATATGACGTATATAATGGTAGTATAAATATTAAATAGGTACATTGTGCAGTAATAAATTCGAGTACAAACATAATATTGAGTAGCGTCTTTTTATTAAAACCGTCTACGGACATAGAATCCACTGCCTCAAAATGAGTTTGATCATTCAATGAGATTTGGGATGATGTTATGGTTTAAAAATAAAAAAGGAAAGTACATCTCTTTTGGCTAATGCATGTTCTTTGATAAAACGATGTCAAACACTTATTCCATTTCGACGCTCTGATTCGATTCGATGAGTGTACTTTGATGAATGTTTCAGATGTATTTGAATTTAGATATCTTGGTATTTTGCAAGAATTTAATTTGGATTAATTTTATTAAATAGACTAGCTGCGCCCCGCGGTTACACCCGCGTAAGTCTCGATCCCGTGGGAATATCGGGATAAAAAGTAGCCTATATGTTAATCCAGGGTGTCAGCTACCTCGATACACAATTTTATCAAAATTGGTCCAGCCGTTTGAGCGTGAAGAAGTAACAAACACACACACACACTCATAAACTTTCGCCTTTATAATATTAGGTGATTTATGATCGATTGTGCAGTGCATTACTGATTATGATTGTTCAACAATCAGATGGACCCGATTATTTTATTAATAGTTGCTAGCACTGCACACTGCACATGTTTAACAACCTTCAAGAGAAGTCTTAAATTCATCTACTCGCAGACAGACAACGCTCTGGCCAAACCCTTGCGTCTCCATGCATGACATTTTGCACAAGAGTTTCTTATACAATCATATAACGAAGATGAGCATTATGGAAGGATTTCTGGAATATCATACCTTATAGGGGTTCAAAAGAGGATGAAAGTTTGTATGGAGGTTCGGAGTCTCTTTGAAGGATAAAATCAGGAACGAAATTATCTGGAAAAGAACCGGAGTTACAGACATAGCTTGCAGAGTAAGCAAACTGAAATGGCAGTGGGCTGGCCATGTTTGTTTGAAGGACCGATGGCCGATGTAGCAGTCGAGTCATGGAGTGGAGACCACATATCGGCAAGTGTAGACGCCCCCCAGCTAGATGGATCGACGACCTTAAGAAGGTGGCTGGGTCAGACTGGAAGCGGAAGGCGGTGGAGAGGCCTATGTCTAGCAGTGGACTACGATAGGCTGAGTTGATGGAGGTTCGTCATTTTAGCCGATGGGAAATATCATCGGACGGACGGCTTGTAGCAAATAATTATTACCTATGTGATAAACATTAGTGACGAGATAATATGAGGATATAATGATTACCTTAATGATTTCCTTACTTACTTTTACAACCGAACGTTACCTATATGTACCTACTCAATACTCAATCATTTATTGCATTCCACAATGTGCTTAGGTATACCAATCCAGGACCCTGTCGGCACAGCAAAATAAAAATTTGAAGAAAGAGGACTTATTTATACATGCAAAAACAACTTATTCTAAGTAAAAATTAAAGGTATTATTTTATTAATTATTCATTAAATCTAAATTTTTATTATTCATTTATATTTTTATCTCAGTTCTATTATTTTTCAATTAAATATTCATTTATACTGTAATAACATTTATTTAGTAATATTTTTTTAAAATTTATTAGGAAAAATTGCAATTTTTCCCTCATTTTTGAGCACCTCGGGTTTTATAGATTTTATCGACATAACCAGTGGACTAGATGAGTGCATATTTAAACGGGATGCCGGTAGGTTTAATCGTGTTTTGTGACGGAGTGTGTATCTAGTTTGTATGTCTTCTCGTTTAGTATAAAACTCTTGGTGTGTGTGTGGGAATTAACAGATTTCCAGTATGTATAAAGAAGGAAGGTACTTAGCTACCTAGGTACTTGCTTTGTTATACGATTAGGACCTAACTCAATCAACCTGCCTAGCCGTTTCCCAACTATGTTGGGAGGGGTCTTGGTATCTAAAGATGGTGACAAAGTGCCTCCGCATAATCAGCTTATAATGTTCCTCTGCTCGGACACAGGCCTCCTCTCTTCAAGGGGTAGTGGGCTGTAATCTAACACGCAGGCCCAGTGCAGGTTGGTAGATGTCACCGGTTCCTTCAAGATGTTTTCCTTCACCGTTTTGAGAGCAGTGGTGATGACATTATTTACAAAAAGTAAAGCGCCTGCCTGGGTTCGAACCCACGACCTACACAACTCATAAGTCAGGGCGTTACCACTGGGCCACTGACTGCTCCAACAATCGTTTAATTCATTTTAATTTTACAACAATATATTAATAAAATATATAAAAATAAATAAAGTGCCTTTATCGTATAAATTGCACCGTAATTATCAATCAGTCGTAATTGCATAACGACTGCGACATTGGAACAAGTTCCATCGCGATTGTCGCCAACACCGGGCAGGTAATTGAACAAGATTATCATCAGAATGTAAGAAACTAGATAAGTCGTGAACTGCCATGGGTAATCCCGAGTTAACACGTGTATGTTATTATATTATTTATTATGTAATTAAACCAAAACGCTGCTTCGTATGCGCGGGATCTGATCGCAAGGTCGATAGAGCAATGTTATTTATTTTTCTTTGAGGATGTTCCCAGTAGCACCTTGGAACTGGAGTCTGATGTGCACGGTTAATGATAACAGACTCTCTCCCATAAACGAAATGTACCTCCTGCACCACGGTACATTACTTCGGGGAATCAATCAATCAATCATTTATTTTATTAAACATACCTAGGTATGGTTACAGATAGTATATGTCTAAAAATCACTGAAAATCAGCGATGTGCTGTGGGTCCCCCATAGCACAGCATCATGCTGAGTGAACGCCTTCTTGTCACAGTCATGACGTGCAGCTGCCGACTATTTGTTTTTACCTACTCGAGTTTATTTTTTCATATGTTTTGCACGTATTTCTGTGACAAATAAAATTATTTTTCATCCTTTAATTCTTTCGATGTTTTGCTAATATGTGGCGTACAAAATTAACATAAACAAGCAATTACAATTAAGGTGACATGCCAATAGACTAAGTACATTAAAAAAAAACAATTTAAAATATGTCAGTTAGGTTAACATATCATTACAATTTTAGATAAATAATCTCATTCATACTCAATCAATAAATAAAATCATAAGTGCTTAATTAGCAAGTTAGAATCGAATAAATGTGTGATGTTCTGACCGAAATAACATAAACATAACATCACGCCTGTATTTCCGATGGGTTGGGCAGGGTTGTGCCTTTACTACATCCACATTGTGCCAGTTATTTTTAAGTCCCACTTCCATGTAAATAGAGGGCGAGCGTAAGGGTAACTCACACACTGACTTTTTTTTATGAAAATCTATGCATTTACGATGTTTGTAAATATGTGAGCACCATGTAGTATATCTATCACATAATTAATTTATCTGTCCTTGCTTCATTTTTAATTCTTTTTACCTATTTTGGTATATAAACATTAAGTCTGTGAAGTGTGTCTGGAGTACAGTTTTCGTGGTGCTAAACCGTTCGTGTCAGTCACAGCACCTGTTAATACTTTAATCACTTTTGTGCTCTCGAAAATATAGTATTGATTTACTTAATCATAAAATAAAATTTTGATTTTATCTCACGGATAGCTGAAGCCCAGTGTGTGATTTTCAATTTCATGGTTTGCTAAATAATAGGAAACAATACTTTAAAGACACATTTAAAAAAAAAGGTTTTTTAAACATTATTTTTCTGCTATATTTTGTATTGAAGTTGAAAAAAGTGCGCCCCCACATGCAAGTAGACCATATAATAATGTTGATTATATTTTTTAATTTTGAAAATCAAAAGTAGTGTCTTGTAAAAAGATGATCAAACGTCAGTCTCGCGTCATTTCTCGGAAAACTTGTTGCGAATATTAGTGGTTTTCCATGAATACTTAATCTATTTGAAAAATCCCTTTCCGCCACATGCAATACAAAGAACTCTACATTTGAAATCACAAATAATTTTGTTTAAATTCTTTTTCCGTTCCTCACAACCAATGAACAAAAATGATCAAAATTTTCTTCTCTCTTTTCTTCCCTTTAATAGTTTTCTTTGTGTAAAGTATGTTGACTTTTCAATAGGGTTGTGTCTATTAAAGTCATATTAAAGGTAATTAAATAATATAATATGATAGGTGGGTTAGCTACCGCTAGGCAGTGGCTTCATGTAAAATACTGGTATTCAGCTGCATCCGGTTAGACTGGAAGCCGACCCCAACATAGTTTGGAAAAGGCTAGGCAGATAATGATGAGGTAGGTAGCTACCTAAGAATAAAACAACTATTAAATAATCATTTTATTTGTAAACACCTTGACAATCTGTTTGAACGGTTGTACCCAAAACTATACAATTATCTAAAGTCATTAAAGTTCGTAAGTACCAAATCCTTCTTGGTGCATCAAAACATTCTCATTGAGGAAATAACATTTCCTCGAAATGTCAGAGCAAAGATTGACGACGAGGATTCGAGAAGATAAATGTAAAAGAATAAATTATGAAGGTCGGCTAAGCTAATCTATCACAGTCAATCGGATCCTTTAATCTTAGAAGGAACCATGCACGTGTGAATGCCGTCTGAACTACCAACAATGACTTTTCTTTTGGAAAAAACTTACTTACCTAGCGGACACTATATTGAAATTACAATATAATATTCTTTGTATTCCAAAATATATCAATAGAATTGCATACCTACGTTCTCTTAAAATCGAATATTTTATTTTGAAATATTTTTCTTTTATAACAATAACTTTTCCATAATCTAGGTTGTCTTCTGAAATGTTTACGAACACATTTCCCCATCAATCCCATTGTTTTCACCTCTGCGTAAACCTACCTACATAATGTAGGTATCCCAGTCGTTAATAGGTACTTCATACTGTATCTACTCGTAGAATACGATTGTGATGAACGACTCGTTCAAAGCGAGTGAATGCTCCAGTTACTCAGTTAAATATGTAGACATTCCTTTTGTTTTCACAAAGATAAGCTCTACGAATCTTATTTTCTCAAAAAAACATCTCATTTCCACAAACTTTAGTATTGTGATAAGTTCTACCAACATTATCTATATCTATTTACTTATCTATACAAATAAAAATGAAATTCTGTTTGTTGGTAAGCTGGACCGATTTGCTAGGTATATATAAAAAAATCCTGGAAATTTTTCAAATCGGGAAAAACTGAATGTCCTTTTTTATATGAGATTTTTATAATATGATCATTCATCATTTCAGCCGAAAGATGTCCACTGCTGGAAATAGGCCTCCCCTAATGGGGATGCCATAACCACCACGCTTGACAGGCGGGTTGGCGATCGCAGTATGGTATTAAAATGCATAGAGAACGCTGCTGCCCATTCTCTCGTAAGTCCCTTAGTCGCCTTTTACGACACCCACGGGAAGAAATAGGATGGGGCTATTCTTTACGTCCGGCACCACACGGAACTGTATTGGGATTTTTGTATGAATTACTGAAATTTGGACGGGGCAACGTCTGTCGGCTCTTAAATAAATCCCCTTTTGTTTGTCTGTATGTGTGACCGCAACGAATTTTGATGCGGTTTTTACCATCATTTAGAGAATTAAGGTACTCCTGAAGGTTTTTTAGAGGCATGAGGAACACAGGGTGTAAAGTTCACTCATCCACCACAGAAAAAGGAGGATTTTCCGACCAGACGGGTGTTTTGTCTGGTTTGCAACTGTCCGACGGTCAATGTCAGACGTTGTATTATACTCGTATTCTGCTAGTTGCGCGATAAACTCTGCTTGCACGATGCAGGATTTTGCGTGACGTCAGTGTGCCGCGTAGTTCCCATGTGGCGATGTTGACGCTGCTACGGTTTAAGAGTATAATACATTACCTAATATTAAACTTCGGTACATAAATAATGAGGCATTCCACTAAGAGCACTGATTTCAACAGCGCTTGACCGAACCGCACCTGAGCACTTCCACTAACGGCACTGAAACAAAATTTTGATGAGTGCGGTTCGGTGGAACAGTTTATTTATATTATTTTCAGTCCCCGAACGGCACCTATGTAAAATATTTTTTTAGTGATGGGGTGTATTTTTTTGTTCAAGACATAAGCAAACAAAACATATCGATACAAATCTGCGGAAGTTAAGTCTTCCGGATAATTCCACCTTGTTCACCTGGAGCAAAGAGTAATGTTTTATTTGAGTCGCTGTGAGTAAACAAAAAATTAGAGACCTCGACACTTTTCTTAGCGATTTCGTTTGTTCAAAATTGTTCTGAGGTTCAAGTCATACAGTATTTCAACTAGGAACAAAATGGTCGAATGAACACACTCACACATATAGACCGCTACATGAAATCTAAGTATGTTTCAGTATGCAGTGAGTCGGGGCTGTCACATCGAGGCAAGTTTAGTAATTGCGTATTATCATGTAGGTAGGATGTCTAATTTATAATAATAATCATGCCGTTTGTTTTTTGTTTTCTTACCAGAATACATTTTTAAATATTTCCTACAATCAACAATAAAAAACAAAACATTTAAAAATATAAAAAAAAATAGTTCCGCCGGTGTTGGGAGCAGGGTTCGAGCTACCAGTTGTTAGGGCCGCAGGAGATAGGAACTTCCTCACAATGCGAGCCGTATCAAGGAATACTGCCTTTTGAATCACGCCCTTGATCCAACCGCCTAACGAGAGCCTCGAGAGATGATGATTGAGGCTTTCAGGCATCAGGCTTTTGGCCGTAACGACAATCGGCACAATGTCAGCCAAGCTCACATTCCACATTTCAACAAGGTCGTGTCGAGATATTATGTTTCTCTTTCTCAGCTTTCACGAGGTTCTCGTCATGTGGAATGGCAACATCTACAATCATTGCGCGGCGCGCTAATCGATCTATCACCACTATATCAGGCAAATTGGCGACAATAGTCCGGTCACTCCGGTCAGTAATGATAGACCGATCCCAGTACAACGTGACATGATAATTTTCGAGAACTAGGTCAGGCATATTAATTATTATTATTTTCCGCCATTTTGGACTTGTTAGTAAGTTAAACTTACTACTTGTTACTTTTTTACTTCTCGAAGAGAGGAGCCCTGTGTCCCAGCAGTGGGAACATTATAGGCTGATTATGTATGTGTGTTATGTAGTAACTTAAACGATTGCTTTCAAAATTGTTTTTTTAAAATTATTATGTATGTGTCTAGGTATGTGTGAATGGAATCAAATCAACGCCTCATAATATGTAACTATTATATCGTCAACGCGATCTATCAACTCAGCCTTGCGCTGAACAGTGCAGGAAATAGGCCTCTCCCAGACTACCACAACACCCTGTCCTCTGCCTTCCGCATCCAGTCTGTCTAGCTACCTTTTTAAGGTCGTCGGTCCATCTCGCCGATGCGCGGTCGCCACTCTAAGACTCGTCTGTCTATAGGCCATCGGTCCTTCAACAAACATAGGTCGCTCACTGCCACTTCAGCTTGCTTACTCTGCAAGATATGTCGGTAAATCCGGTTCTTTTCCGGATAGTTTCATTTCTGATCTTATCCTAAAAAAGAAACTCCGAGCATAGCCCGCTCCATAGTACGCTGAGCAACCTTGAATTTGTGTACCAGCCCGACTGTTTGTGTCCACGTTTTGTCACCATATGTCATATCGGGCAGAACGCACTAGTTCAAGACCTTGATCTTTAAACATTGCGGGATAGGTGACGAAGAGACTTAACGAAGTTTTCCAAACACTGCCCAACCCAACTGGATCCTTCTGTCCGCTTCATTCTCAAAGTTGTGTCTACCGAGTTGGATGACTTCCCCTAGGTAGACATACTCCTTCACAACTTCAAAATGCGACCTTTTGATGTAGATTGGTCTCGGCAAGACGTGTGAATAGTACATGACTTTCGTCTTGTCCAAATTGATACCGAGGCCACCCCGTCGAGAAGCTCCATTTAAGCTGTGCAGCATCTGATCTATAGAACTTTTACCAGCGTCTCTGCTATTATGCTATGTTGAAATAGTTTAGTGATTTGAATCCAACGATAAACAAATTGCATACGTAAAAATTTACCCGCATTCATTACGTACGATATCGGAGCCCTTTACTGTGCGTGGTTCAATTGCACTTACTACTCGTTATGTTATAGTTGGTAATGTCCTGAACACAGAATATAATATACGTCCCATCACTACAAACGGAATGCAGGTGCCGTTCGGAGACTTAAAGTAATATTAGAAAACTGTTCCACCGAACCACACTCATAAAATTTTGTTTCAGTGTCGTTAGTGGAAGTGCTCAGGTGCGGTTCGGTCAAGTGCTGTTGAAATCAGTGCTCTTAGTGGAATGCCTCTAAATAATAAAGGAATCTCGATGTTTTGTCAAGTTCTAAAAAAGAGCAGGGCCGGGGCGGGTCGCTAGTATTCTATAAAACAAAGGCATGCATTTAATTTAATGCTTGTCATTTTGTAAAAAAAATATTTTGTAAAAATTTGGTGTAAATTGTATTGTATTTAGTCTAAGCCTTCTCATGCTGATCCATGTAACAGGAGAAACCTCGACCGCTGTCATACAGTATGTCCTAGTTCAGGAGTCGAAACCTCACTAATGTAACGTGTACCTACTGAAGTTTGGAAATAAAATAACTTACTATTATTAATCGAATCTCAAATAATTCCAATAAAATAAAAAAATAACACACATTATTAATTATGCGCCTCTTTTTGTGAACCTTTTATTTTTCTATTTTAATTAATTCCTACTTTCCTACTGTACTCGTATATTATAATTATTAATGCATTCCTAAAAAATACTAAATATATAGCTAAGTACCTAACTGCAACCGACTTGAATGTAGCGTTATCATTAGAAGCCTAAATATTTCTTAGAGGTCCATTAATTAAAAAAAGTGTCCATCATTAGTTGTTCAATAAGTTTTAGAGGATCAAAATCAAAGTCAAATTATTTATTTCAAATAGGCACATAAAAGGCACTCTTGAACGTCAAAATTTACAAAAAAATAGAATTGATTCTAGTCGCCCCTTCCAAAAGGTAGTTTCGTATGGAGAAGAATGGGCAAGAAACTCTACCGTCTCTTTTGAAATGTTTTACAGTATTTTGTATAATAATATGTACATTAAATATATGTGAAGACGATGCACCTAGGATAAAATTTTATAGTAATTTTATTACACTATAAATGTAAAAAGAATTAAAAATGAAGCAATGACAGATAAATTTATGGGATGGCATGGTGCTCACATATTTACAAATATTGTAAAAAAAATATACGTTTTCCTATAAATTTTAAAATAATAGATCAGTGTGTGAGTTGAGGCAATCAGTATAACAGAATGTAAAATAAATGTCATATAAGTAATAAATTATACAATTAAAATAGCAACCAGTTTGATTTTGTCTAGATAAGTTAAATATATCCCTAAAAAAAATGTTTTGCTGTTGCGTATAATAATAATAATAAATAATAAAAACATGTATTTTGAAGTAACATGGACTCATAACGTTAGTAACAATTTACTTACAAACTATGTTAGTAATATTTACAAAACATAGCACAACAACAAAAACATATATAATTGCACATAGATAGACCATGACCTGGAGAAGAATATAGGATACTTTTATCCCGGTAGTCCTTTCCCGTGGGATAATTTCCGACATCCACGCGGGTGAAGCCGCGACCAAAAGCTAGTAGCCTTATCAAGGAAGATAAAGTTTACACTCTCGTTTTGCGACTCGTAACACTAACTCAGATACACAACAGATTATTTAAATCATACATCATCATCATCAAAGCCCACATGTTTGGTGATAAAATGTTTCCAGACTACATAAAAGTGTAGATAAATGTAGCGTGGTGGGAAACTTTATTGGGTATTTACGTAAATAAAAGACTGTCTCGCGAGGGTAAATATAGCGGAGACTATAACGGTACAGTAGGCAGCCCGTCAGTGGTAGCAAATCCAGTATAAGCTCGCCTCGTATTCTATAGAAACTCAGTAAGCTATGTAGGCCAGCCTAAGGTCAAAATGTTACCAATGACGTGCGGCTTCCTATACCTACCTACATCACTTCTGCCTATGTTTTCTTAGTGATACGAATCAGCATTTTACGGAGCCAAATCTAAACGTAAGATCTTAGTGTCCTAATGATAGGTAGTTACTTAGATATCAGCAGCAGCTACTGTTTGTTATAAGTCACTTAGCTCCGTACACATTGTATATTATTATATACAAGGATGTATTATTTACCATCTACGTATGGTATTCCGAAATACCGCTCACCGAAAGGACGGTTTTCCGATAACACTCTACTCCGACGGTTTGTTGAACGAAAAAATGATTGGCCGATGAAACGTTTCGCCGAAAATGAGAGATTTCGATTGAGTTAATTTCTTCTTTAAAAAAAATGGGTAGGTTAGGTTAGGTTAAAACTATGACCTCCTACGCACGAGCCGAGCGAACGAAGCGAGCGGTACCGCGTCAGCGGCCGGCGAGTGCCAGAATCTACCAACCGTCGATTAATAATATTTTCGGCGAAACGTTTCATCGGCCAATCATTTTTTCGTTCAACAAACCGTCGGAGTAGAGTGTTATCGGAAAACCGTCCTTTCGGTGAGCGGTATTTCGGAATACCATACGTAGATCAAGTAATAGGTAGTTCAATAGAAGATAGTGAGTTACACTGTGTGGTGTAGAACAGCTCTTTTTATTGCAGGAAACATGGTCCAAAGTTACCCACCCATCTACATCCTATTAATATTATAAATGTGAATGTTTGTATGTTTGTTACTCAATAACGCTGAACGGATTTGGATGAAAATTGGCACACAGATAGTTTATAACCTGTAATAGGTTTCAGGTAGGTATGTACACAAATAGTTTACCTATATTATGGATTTGTATTAACACATAGGATACTTTGATCCCGGTAGAACATTCTCATGGGATAATTTCCGACATACACGCGGGCGAAGCCGCTGGTAAAAGCTAGTATAAATTTACTTTTCGAAAGAGAGCTAAGTTACGTCTAACAACTTATATTTTCAAACGACCAGACCAGGGTGCAGCATAAAGGCTCGTACAGACTAGTGCGATATCACGGGCGCGACGCAACACTAGTAGCACAATATCTTTTTCGGTGCATGTCGCGCCCGCGATATCGCGCGAGTCTGTACGAGCCTTAATATGAAAGGCTCAACAAATATTTTTTACGAAAAGTGTTGATTTAATTAAGAACTTTGCGAAGTTCTCTTGCGTTCTCTGAAAGTTCTTGATTGAGAGGGCGCTGACAAGAGGCAAATGATCTAAAGTAGGCTGGTCTTAAACAAAAAAATTGGCAAATCTATATAGTTTGTGGTAGCGGAAAAAATATATGTTATTATTGAACATATTTGTCAGAACTTGGTAGTTTTGTGACCAAAACACGTTTTAAAAAAATTTCGATACAAATTAACGGTAAACTAAACTTTTTCTTTGAATTAGAATCCAAAATATCTGTATTAAATATGAACGCACGGTTGGTATTTAATTAATAACAAGAACACTCTCGACAAATTTTTGAGTAAATAGATAATTCCTTCATATTTTGCAATAAATTACAAGCGTCGCGTCGTGTCATCGCGCTTCTCTTTCTTTTGTATGCAGTCTGACTGTGACCGCGGTTTAGCTGTTGTCAGTGTCTTAAGGGGGATGCGCTAAGATAGCCCTCGAAATTCAAATTTTATTAGGTTTTTTGCAATTTGCAAGTCCGTGTCAGCTGATTCTGATTGCTGATTCTATTTATTCTGATTATAATTCTATAAAGCCATATTTGTTACGGCCGCGAATCATATTAAGATCAACACACAACCTGTTACTGACCTGCAAATTGCAAAAAACCGTAAGAAAATTTGAATTTCACGGGCTACCCTGACGCTTTCGCCTTATGGGATGAATGAACTGTCGTTGAGCTTGTCATACGTAAAATAGAACAAGACCCGCTCATCTTCTATAGACGTCAGTTCCAGCAGCCACTGCGTTAGATCCTTGAAACTACCTACGTCACAGTTGTACTCTTCAATTTAGCAACGTTTTATTTCGTTGACGTTTAGAGAACCTGTCTTTTTGGGCTCTTTACAATAGACAGATTACAAAATAATATAGTAATATATAAATCTAACTAAAAATTGTGCTCAAGCAATTACATCTACGAAGAGTAGTTTAAGAATAAATGATAAAGTTTAACATACAGTAATATAAGAGGAAACTATCGTAATTATAATTAAAAAAAAATTGATTATAAGTTACAACGTAGTTTTAATCAAGAAAGTGTCATCTAAAAAAACCCTTTTTATGACTTGTTTACCTTTATTTAACTACCTAAACATATGGAGTATAGGTGTTTGTTACTATTATTTACATCTTAATAATTTGTTGATGTTATTGTATCTACTTGTGGAAAACAAGTTATTTTTGTGTAAGACTATGGATTGTATTGTTAACAAATAACAAGTAAAATTCTCCAAACGAATAAATTATTATTTTTACATTTATTATTATTTATATTATTCACGCAAATATTTGGATAGTTAATTAGGTACCTATACGTAGACAACAGTTGGTTTTAATTGATTCGATGGCTTTATTTGCATTTTATCGTAATCTCACCAATATTATAAAGGCGAAAGTTTGTGAGTGTGTGTGTATGTTTGTTACTTCTTCACGCTCAAACGGCTGGACTAATTTTGTATGGAGTTAGCTGACACCCTGGGTTAAGACATAGGCTACTCTTTATCCCGATATTCCCACGGGATCGAGACTTACGCGGGTGAAACCGCGGGGCGCAGCTAGTAATACATAAAGCCAATTACTATTTGTTACGTCTGATATCACATTACGCTCCTGAATTAAAATTGATAAATTATTTTTGATGTAGGTTACACCTAGCAAACCATTTATTTTTAATAATTTAATTGACTTTGATGTTACTCTTAATTCTCGCTTCTCGTTTCTCGCTGACGATCTGAGAAATTAGACAGTTTACGTGTTTAGCCTGTCCTGTTTAGCGTGTCCAGCCAGGGGCAAATTTGTAAGCGACTGCACGCTAAGGGCACCCCCTGTGGGGTACGAACCTCGGCTTAGGGCGTCGCTGGGTGATGACAGCAAGTTGGGACAGGCTGGATAAAATTTGGACGATTATTATTATCAGAGGAGTATAAAAATGACTCGACTTATACCATGCTTAACTTCCTATCCGATTAGTGGCTGATGGACGAGGCCAGCGCTAAGTAAATCCCAGACAAAGTCCTGCTCTTAATTACCAACAAAAACATTTATTTGTCTGCAAAGAATAAAAGTTATATTGGCTTGAATCTCGAGTTTAATCTCTAGCTTAGCTAGCTACGAAAAGCCTGAGTTAGCTAGTATGTGACTTTTGTAAGTGTAGAAAACCACGATAGAAAATATTGTGAATGGCTTCTGCTTTTGATTACCTACTGCAATAGTACCTAATTACCACGTGAATACAATTAATATTTTAGATTGAGAAACAACAGTAGTTGGTAAAAAGATAACAACCGACTTCCAAAAAATATATAAGTTATTTTGTATTTTTTTTTTTTTTTTCACTTTTTTTGTGGCGGTACCTACTCCACACTAATTCGAATAACACTACCTGAAGTAAACTAACAGTGACAGGAAGGTATCAAATAAGTTAATAGTGAGAAAAACTTTTGCTGAAGGGAACCACCAACCAAAACGTCATCTGTGTATACAGGGTGGAAGGGATATCGACGCGAAGCCTGTTGCCATGGATTCAGTACATCATTCTTGACCCCCTACGCAAAAATTTTTCGTCGGTTATTAAAAATCAAATTAGCTGTTCCATACATTTTGACCGAGTTTGCACTTCTGTAGGCAACAGCTGTTGTTTTTAAATTACCGACGAGAAATTTCAACGCATGGGAGTCAAGTATGATGTACTGAATCCATGGTAATAGGCTTTGCGTCGATGTCCCACACTGTATATTTTTTGATTATGTTGATTTTTTCAAAAAGCGCTCAATCAATTTCGATAAAATTTAAAACCTCTGAAGTATGATCTACCAACAAAAAAAGGAATCGTCAAAATCAACTCATAATAATTGGCGGAGTAATCGCGTAACAAACAATAAAAAAAAAACCAGCCAAGTGCGAGTCGGACTCGCGCACAAAGGGTTCCGTACCATTATCTGTAAAAACGGCAAAAAAATCACGTTTGTTGTATGGGAGGCCCCTTAAATATTTATTTTATTCTGTTTTTTAGTAAGTGTTGTTATAGCGGCAACAGAAATACATCATCTGTGAAAATTTCAACTGTCTAACTATCACGGTTCATGAGATATAGCCTGCTGACAGACGGATAGACAGACAGACAGACTGCGGGGCCTTAGTAATAGGGTTCCCGTTTTACCCTTTGGGTACGGAACCCTAAAAAACATATAGTCGAATTGAGAACCTCCTCCTTTTTAAAAGGCGGTTAAAAATGCGATAATATCAAATCGCTGATAGAGATTGCTTACGTGCGGTTAGACAAGACAATGTGTAATAACATAGGTACTTAAACTCATGTTATATTCAACAATTCGCGCAATTAATCACTGTTTGCGATCGCATTTAATCGCATAAATGATAAATGATTTATTTCTGTAAGTAGGTTTGTACAAACACTTTTAGACGTCAGTCATATAAAAAAAAAAAAAACTAGATGAGGTCGGCGTTTCGTATCCGACTACTCTGAGAAGAAAGGCCGAAACAAACTCAGAGTTCACAGTCTCTTTTAAAGTCCAGACATAATCTTGGTCGGATCATGTAAAGACCATGTAGATTATTACCTGAAATGATGTTTTGATGAAAGAACCACACAGATTGAGGGGACCTGTCCAGTCAGTGCACGCATTTGTCAGTAGTCGTGCAGCTCAACTAAGAACTTAAGGAGCTCAACGATTCAACGAACAATACCAAAGAAAGGAAATTTGGGTATACACTGTATAGGTTCAACTCAACAGAACAGGTTTTACTTTATGAGTCATGTTTGCCTTTACGAGATCGAAATATAAAGGCTCGTACAGACTGGTGCGATAACGCGGGCGCGACGCGACACTAGTTGCACAATTTCTATGTCGATGCCTGTCGCGCCCGCGATATCGCGTAAAGTCTATAAGAGCCTTAAAGGTTTTACCGATAACCAAGGCGAGCAGATACGCACACTTTTCTCACTATTTCCCGACTCATTTATGGGGCGACCTTTTCCCAGCGGTGGTTAGGTAAACACCATAATCAAGACTATGTGAATTAGGTGAATTCAAGACGTGATTGCCGTATCCTCGTAGTATCAGGTTTCACGTTAATCTGAGAAAGACAAAGAGCTCGTAACGGGTAATTATTCCACACATGTATACAGGGTACACCCTGTATACATGTGTGGATATATACATGCATGTCATAGGAGGGACAAATGACATTGCCGTTTTAGTAGCTATGGTTACGACATCAATGGGGAGTTTACGTTAGTACTGGGATTTTTATTTAGGTTTATAAAAAACCTATTTGGTCCATTACAGGATATCTTTCTCTCATTCTTGTAGTCGTCTTTGATATAAGTTATTAGTCGGTAATGTATTTTAGTGTGACGTTCATCCCTTTAGTTAGTGCTGTTATTACTGATTTAAAAATCTCTTGTAGCGGTTAGACGGTACATTACACTCGCTAATGCCTGCCAGGGTTGCGAGTTTGTCCGAAAGGGATATCGTGGCCCTGGGAGACATGCAAATGAAGGAACAAGGGCGGGTTTTAGTCAGTAAAAGTCTCCGTCCAGAGCGGGAGAAGTTATTTGATAATTTAACACCCCAAATAAAAAAAAATAAAAAAAAAAAAGGTACTAATCTACATGGTCTTTAATAAAAATGCTTGTAGCCATGCCGCAGCCGTGCCGGTGAGCCAGCCGTGCCCGCGCTTTCAATTCGCGCCGCTAGGGGCGCCAGGAGTCGTTGAACAGACATCAGAATCGCATATCGGACGATGATATATGATATCGCTATTACAGTTGTATCATATTTATTATTCAGATTCAGAACTTGTATAATTATCAAAATATAACAGATTTGTACCAGTACCTATACGTACATTATTTCGAAGTCCAAACACACAGCGGCAGCAACCGGAACAGTGGGTAAGTTCTGCCGTGCGCCATCTGGCAGCGGCGGGGCCGTAACAATTTGCATTTTTGATAAGTCTCAGAAACCGGTAGTCAGTATTCTATTTATCTATTACTGATGACTGAGTGACTGAGGCTGTAAATGAATCAAACAGGGGTATCATTCAGCAGCAGGATGCATTGCGTGTACTTGACATCACGTATGAGAAATCAAGTTGTTACGCTGTCATTATAAGTCGTACCCAGGTATGCAATTACCTACTACAAAGTAAATGATGATGCGGTATGAAGTATAATAATATTATGTATGGTAGCGCACAGCATTATTCTTGAACACAATAGCGTTCGTCGTTAGGACATTTACACAAAGGGGGTTTGGTGTTGACATCACGTGTTCTTAATAATTGCGGGGGTTCTCTCTTGTCGCTTTTTGCTGTGAGCCTCATTTTACGTTTGAGATACAACGGGTGAAATTACAGTGGCTCTTCCTTCCCTTTTATTGTACGTAGTTAATAAAATAACAAACATAAACATAACATCACGCTTGTATTCTCCGAAGGGTTGAGCAGAGGTGTGCATTATTATGGCACATTTCGCCAGTTTTGTTTGAGTCCCATGTAGGGGGCGAGCCTATTGCCATCAACCGGGCAGTAATTTAGATTCCAGGCTGCTACTGAGAAATTCCAGATGGAAAACATAATGAAACGAAAGAAAAAAAAAGTGTCCGTTTATTTCTTTCTTGAAATTCTGTCTCTGGTTACAACACAACGACGGACGCCACTATACAATTATAGCAATATTTCAAGTCCCCAAAGTCAGCTTTGTGACTTGTGACAGTCAATTGAACGGGATTGCAATTTAATGGCCAGCTATTAAATTGACTAGTCTTAGAATATAAAAATGTGCGTGCAATCATCATTCATCATCATCATTTTAACTGAAAGACGTCCACTGCTGGACATAGGTCTCCCCCAAAGGGGGGGTAATCGCGACGCTTGGCAGGCGGGTTGGCGATCGCAGTACGGTGTTTATATGCATAGAGAACGCTGCTGCCCATTCTCTAGTAAGCCCCTTAGTCGCCTTTTACGACACCCACGGGAAGAAATAGGATGGTGCTATTCTCTACGTCTGGCACCAAACGGGCAACTATTAGGTGGGTGCACTAAAAGTATATCTGCCTAACCCTTCGGGGATTACAGAACAAGTGCTTGCCAATATTTTTTACGAAAATGTTTAGTTTGTCTATCTGTTCAAATGATGGACTTCCTTATTCTTTACTAGCTGCGCCCCGCTGTTTTACCGGGTCTCGATCCCGTGGGAATATCGGGATAAAATGTATTCTATTTCCTATCCCAGGTGATCTACCCATGTGCCAAATATCATCAAAATCCGTTCAGCCTTCTTAATATTAGTTAGGATTTGCGACACTAATAAGACTGATCCGAATACAAAAATGGAGGAGTAACGCTGATAGCACACCTCCGCTGCAAAATCGCAGTAGTTCAATTGTATTGGTTCGCGTCATGTTCCGCTACTCGCATCCGACTCGAGTAGCGGAACATGACGCGAACCAATACAATTGAACTACTGTGGTTTTGCGGCGGAGGTGTGCTACCAGCGTCAAAGTTCAACTACGTAGGTTATTCGATTGTTAGACACTAAACATTTTTTGCGATAACGAAGACATAAATACATCATAATAATATGTACAACAGTCGTTATGTTCACACATTTTAACGCTTAAATGGTTTCAATTAAAATGCTTTCAGAATCAGCATTGTTTTGTTTACTGCCTAGCTAGACGTTTATTTAGCATTCAGCTAATGATGTGTTTGCATTACTCAATTGCTCAATAATTTTTCTTTTTTTTTAATTTGCATTTCAATGTAAACTTGTGAACTTAGGTGGTAGGTTTTACAAAGATATGATCATTGTGGACCCTGTCCGGCACGGCAAAGTAGGTTAGAGGAAGAGGTCTTAATTATGTTGAGAGAGGTCAATCAATCAATCAACCAACTCAGCCTATCGCAGTCCACTGCTGGACATAGGCCTCTCCCAGGCTGCGCCACAACACGCTGTCCTCCGCCTTCCGCATCCAGTCTGACCCAGCCACCTTCTTAAGATCGTCGGTCCATCTAGCTGGGGGGTGTCCCACACTACGCTTGCCGATACGCGGACGCGCGTTTTTTGAGAGAGGTACTTACTTATATTTCTTAATAAGCACTAGGTCTTAGGTAGGTATATGGGAATTTCAATGGTGGCTATAATTATGGGGAACATGATGGACGATAGAACGTTCTCGTATAGCTACGAGTAGCTAAATACTGAGCTCTGCTACCAACCCACAAATAATTATAACAGAACTGTGAAGGTACCTACTACTAACATATCTACGATTTAACTAACGTTTTTAACACTGTGTCAAGTGTGAGTTTGTGCTGAACAGAATGTCTAGACAAATTACCGACTTTAATCGAGTATTCGAGTCACGGCCTGGATGCACTGGATTCCGGTTTTTTTTTGTGAAACCCTCTGTATTTGTGACCAATTAACAATAAGTACTTTATATCTCTAGTTAAACACAATGTAAATTGTCTTTGGTCCCTGGCCCTGATAACATCCAATCGCAACCAATGGATAAGATTGTCAAAATGTTTAGTGAATTGGATACGAGGTTTTTGGCTACTTTATATGTGTAAGTATTATAAATTATGTTTATTTGTTGAAATGTGCCTTTTGTTTGTGCAGAATAAACAATTTTTCTTTCTTTCTTTCTTTTCTTTGTATGAGGGAGCGGTAGTGGCCCATTAGGGAGCAGTGGTGGCCCGGAGGGAGTAGTGGTGGCCCAGTGAAAACAGTGCGGCGGTGACTTACGATTTGAAGGTTCGAACCCAGGCAGGCACTTTAATTTGTGTAAATTATTATATTTCATCACCACTGCTCTCAAAACGGTGAAGGAAAACATCGTGAGGAAACTGCCATGAACCAAAAGTTCGAAGACATGTGGCATCCACCAACCCGCACTGGGCCCGCGTGGTGGATTATGGCCCACTCCCTCTCACTGAGAGGAGGCCTGTGTCCCAGCAGTGGGAATATTGTAGGCTATTTTAAATGCTATTATAACATTGCTATCGAATGCAACACTTAGCACCGGGTAGAAAAAAATCTAGTCAACAAAGTCCCCGTTGTTCCGCTTTCAATCCTGTTTTCAGTTGAACTAAACTTAACATAAAACTTGGTTCCGGCTTTCTATATCTTTGTCATATCTAACTTTAAACAGAAATATCTGCATCTTTGCATTCCCGTTTAGCGACATCGGTAAAAATATTCTTTTGAAGTCGAGAATTTTCACAAGGAGTTAGAAGTTGGAAACCGGAATACCTAAACGTTAAAATATTTTATTCGATTTTTTAAAGGAAACTGTCAACATATATTTTGTCAGTCCTTTATTTTTATTGTGAAATACCGATTGTAAAATAATAGCTGACATTGAATCCATCTTTATTTTGCAAAAGAGAGCTGTCAGAGCCATTTAAAATCTACGTCGCCGAGAATCTCTTAGGGAACTCTTTAAAAGGATTAATATTATGACGGTACCTTGCCAATTCATTTATGAAAATATTATGTATGTAAGAAAGAACCTACATCCTTTCAAAAAAATAAGTGATAGACATAATTTCAATACTAGAAATAAAGATAAAATAGATCAGCCATGTTTCAGATTATCTAAAGTACATACATCTTTTATGGGGTACTGTGTTAAATGTTACAACAAAATACCTTGTGATATATTGCAATTAAATGAAAGAAAATTTAAAACTCATATAAAAAGTACACTTTGTAAACAAGCTTATTACAAATTAGAGGATTATATCCAGGATAAGAGCGCTTGGAAACATGCTGGTCCAGCTCCATAGGACAATCTGGAGTCTAGACAAAATCTAACTGATTGCTATTTTAATTGTATATTTTATTATTTTTTGTGACATTTATTTTACACTCTGTGATTACCTTAACTCACACACTGATTATTTCAGGAAAATTTTTTTTTTTTTTTTTTACAATGTTTGTAAATATGTGAGCACCATGTATCTATCACATAATTAATTTATCTCATTGCTTCATTATTAATTATTTTTACCTATTGTGGTATAGTAATTTTATTCTAGGTGCATCGTCTTCACATATAATTATATAATTGATGTACCAATACCAAATATTGTAAAACATTTTAAAAGAGTAACGGTGGAGTTTCTTGCCCATTCTTCTCCATACGAAGCTACCTTTTGGAAGGGGCGACTAGAATCAATTCTATTTTATTTGTAAATTTTGACGTTCAAAAGTGCCATTTATGTGCCTATTTGAAATAAATAATTTGACTTTGACTTTGACTTTAAAGTCGATGGGTCGTCAATGCTGTAAGAGCTTAACGATGAACTCTAATAGCTCACTTACACTACATACATTACAGTGTAAATGAGGTACTCCGCTGATCAGATTATAATACAAAAATAATTAATTTAACTTGAACAAAATGACAGAACTAACGACCCTTAGTCGAAGCGTAATTTGACCGAATCTTTAGATGAGGAAGAGAATTTAAAATAGTTTGCTAAAGACTCTAGTAAACTTTTTTAAACTAACTTGAAACCAGACGGGTTCCTACCTATACCTATGCATTTTCCGATCAAACTTCGGTACCTAGTCTAGTCCAGAGTACCAAAGTAGGTAGCTGTTTTGATCAGAAAATGCGTACCTGCTCGTCTGATTTATGCTTGCTATTATAAAAAGGGTTATTAAAATTATATTATTATAAAAAAGGTTATTCAGCTATATTATTAATTAACCCTTTATTTGTCCAGTCACATAATTATATTACCTACTCTGAACTTGCACAATTTATATTTGTACATTACAGTTTTTTTTAGTTCAAGTAGCTGCGAATGACCTTTCCGTGTCACTTAGCTCTGCCAAGCACAAACAGCACAGATGGCCGTCGACAGACGCACGAGCTGTCATTAAGAGTGTTTACGCCATCTGCATCCGTGCAGTGTTTTGCTCGAAAACAGTACTTTTCCAATCAGAATCCTTCTAAAATATTTAAAAAACAAACGAACTATTAATTATTTCAGGAAATGATGTTGTCTAAATAGTTAGTACGGATTTTTTTTAGATTAATAGAGTATTTGTGAATCCTATCAAAATGAATGAACAGACGTTTTCATAATTTCACTTCGAGCGTCAATTTCGAAGCTCAACTTATCTTAAATGACTGAACAACCTAACAAACAATATTTTTTATCTAATTTTCGTTTTAGGTTCCCTACCTACATGAGAAATTAAAGTCCAAACAATGCGAAATTCTCAAGAAATATTGGTCAACAAAATGATTTTTATCAGCAATATAAAATATTAATTTAATAAAATAATGGCTTAATGTTTAAAAGAACATCTACTTTAAACTTATAATTTAAAATTTCAACTTTGCTTGTACTTGAAGACCTTTTGTAATACCTACAACTACAGCCGTATTTATGACACACTTGCTTGACTAGCTCAGCTCAGCTAAACATATTTATGTACTTTGTTGAAAAGATTTTTGCAAACATTTTTCCTTTTCTAGACTTTTTAAAAGTATGTAAAAAAAAGAAAGAAGAAAGTGATCTTAAATAAAATTATGATGAAAGATGTTAAATAGGGCTAGAGCTTATGCATATTTAAATTGATGTTGAGGTCCCCCTTCAGTTATACATCCGATGATCCACCGCTCGTAGTGCATCGGGAATAGTTATAATCCAAGAAAAAACAATGACAACCAGCAGAAAAGTTTTCATGTTCAGATTTTCTGAAGAATTATTTTCATAATTTATTTAGGGTTCTTCGGAAAAACCCTAATTTCAATTTATCATACGTACATATGTACACACAAAAAAAACCCACACACACACGCACACACAACACACACATACACAAAAATACATACATACACATACCAAAAACACACAAAACACATACATACACACAACACACATACAGAAACAAAACCGCCCAAGTGCGTGTCGGACCACGGACACTCCTTTTTAGGGTTCCGTACCCAAAGGGTAAAAAGGGAACCCTATTACCGAGGCTCCGCCGTCTGTCTGTCCGTCTGTCACCAGGCTGTATCTCATGATCCGTGATAGCTAGACAGTTGAAATTTTCACAGATGATGTATTTCTGTTGCCGCTATAGCAAAAAATACTAAAAACCAGAATAACATAAATATTTAAGGGGGCTCCCATACAACAAACGTGATTTTTTTGCTCGATATTGATAGCGGTAACAGGTAGACACTTGAAATATTCACAGAATATTTAGTTATATATTTAATTTAAAAATCAATAATTAAATTAAAATAAAACAAATATTTAAGGGGGGCTCCCATACAACAAACATGATTTTTTTGCCGTTTTTATAGATAATGGTACGGAACCCTTCGTGCGCGAGTCCGACTCGCACTTGGCCGGTTTTTATATCTATGGGTGCCACCGTAGTTGATGGGATGAGTTTATCCCAAAACCAACCTTAACATTGTAGTTGAAAAACATGGTCAATTCTCCAACTGCAAATGTAAGTTTTAAATAATAAAAAAAAATGATAAAACCACAAATTAACGATTTTCAGACCTTTTCCTTTACTTGTGCTGTGAGACCTTGCTTCTTGATTTCATGATTCTAGGTCAACGGGAAGTAGGTATCATATAGGTTTTGATTTATTTGCGAGTATTAAAGTAGGTCGCATAAATGGCCGTATGTTTTCATTGCGTTGATAAAATATATAAAATTGATTTTTATAGCTCCAAGGAACCCTACACCTACGTATTTGATATTAAACTTGATACCTCCATGCGTTCCTGAGAAAAAGAGTCTTGACAGACTGACAGACAACCAAGTGATCCTATAAAGGTACCGTTTTTTTCCTTTTGAGCTACCTACGGAATCCTAAAAAATTATATGAAAACCACCAGACAATTTGAATAGACCAATTATGGTTTTAGAGCCATCCCTTGTTTACCGATTCTTCGTTGTTTATGATTACTATTTTGTTGTTCTGCAATGACTTACAGTTATTTAACCCACTCTTGTCTTTTCAATTGTCTGTAGTCATGTTTATTCGGGGCAAGGTCGCACCTCGATTGAATAGCTTTCTTCCAGTTGATCCGAGCGAGAATTCAATTGATTATTTCTAGGGAACAGTAAATATATTTTGGATAATCCGAGCCGTTCAGACTGCTATTCTAATATTATATTTTCTAATACCTGCTAATATTATATTATATTCCTGTTATTTATCTCACTAAACATAGGGCTGCCATCACCTAAATTGCCGACGTCGGACAAACACATACAAACCCCCAAACATTTAGGTGAAATTAAGTTTTTTTCCCGGACACCTCTAAAAATATATTTTTGTAAATTAATTTTTATTATTCATTTAAATAGCCTGTTCCCGGACCCGGACGGATGGCAACCCTAATTAAACGTGATGTACTGAGAACTGAAATAATAATATTATTATGTCTGGATAAAGTGTAGCATTCCACGAAATAGGTTCTATTTTTTTTGTTGGCGTTTATGTCATGTCCTCGGGCTTCTGATAGCCGACCATAGCTTGAGGTCACCTTTGGTCCTAGCACGACCGCGTGTAGGTAAACTTATTGAAAATTCGAACGATTATAAAATTGAAAATACTGGTTTCGTACATAATATTTACATACTCTATGAGACCTCAATGGGGATTTGTGGAAGAAAAGTTCACAAATCCCCATTGATGAGGATTGTAAATGGGGATTAGTGGAATAACCCAGTTTTAAGACTTCATTCATATCTATGGGTAATACTAACTGCAATGTTATGAATGTGTTCAATAAAGTTGAATTTTTTAGTCTTGCGGAAGTCAATAGACCTGAACATCCTGTCATCTCACCGTGAAAACTTAGGTGAAGTGAACTGTCAGTGAGGGATTGACACTGTTAACAACTCACTTCAAGCTCACTTCACCTACACGTATAAACGGTGAGTTTTTTTCAGAATAGAGCGGCTGAGCTGCTAACCGATAAAACAAGAACTGACTTTCTAAACTTTCCTGAACGATCTCACTTAAAAATAAATACATCCTACCAAAGTTCAATAATGTGTACGGGATGAGTTTTGCATATTTTTTTAGAAGTCTTGCAAACGTTATAAAAGGGAGTTCGTAAAGTTATAAGTACAAATCAAAACGTTTCCTTACACAAAATTTATCCTAATGTATGTATGTATTAATGTACAGACGCCTACAATCTGTCAAATTTCTTTAATAGATTTTCAACTTTACCGCTAAAGCTTAAGGTTCAAGGTTGATTGGGAAAATCTGACAGTTTCGGGTAGCTTGATGTGCTAGCACTTTTATAATGGTGATAACAATTTAAAGGTTCCAATACCTTTAAATTGTTATCACCATTATAAAAGTGCTTATTATAATATGTATGTATCATTGTAGTAATTAACATTTTGTTAAATTTAAATGAACGGTTCGCCAGTACACTGATAAGCCCTGAGATTTTGTTATGTGGCTAAAACCAAACTGTAAAACAAGCGTGTTTTAGAAAGAAATATATAATGTCGCAAAATTTTTAACCAAAATGCTATATTATGTATAGTTGTATTTTCTATTCAATTTTTTTTCGAATTAACGTTACTTTTCGAGATGGCCTCTGAATCTACGCCAGTGTCAATTTTCCCTTGTGACGTCAAAATCTCACTTAGCCTGAAAGTTACACGTGTTCGGAAGCCACATCTATGTAACTTCGCGACCCGGAGGTCGCATTTAATGACGGCAAAAGGGTTTGGCAATGTAGGAAGCGGGACAGATTGCCGACGGTACTGAACGTGCTTTTACTAGCATGTTTCGTGGCTTTTTATAATACTTTCAAAGTAAGAATAGGGAATATGCACGTAATTCAAAACGTATCCATTATTTTAATATAAATTGTGTAGGAGTCAAGAAACAAATTCCAATATTTGTTACATTTTTTAATTGTATTGCATTAAAAAATGTAACAAATATTGGAATTTGTTGCGTTTTTTGTGTGGAACGGAACGCAAACTCAAAACACATCCTCTTCGAAAATGCCGGAAGTGACGAAACAAAACATGTGAATAAAATCTATTCTTTGCTAAATGCTTGAAATCTCACTAAGGTAAATATGTAAGTGCGATTTCTACTTGAATAAAGCATAAACAATAATTTAATATATAAGATTTGGGGCTAAAAGACACTGAACAATGACGTCACATCATTTTTTTTTTTTTTTTTTTTTTGGGTGGGAAATCATCAAATAACTTCTCCCGCTCTGGGCGGAGCGGGAGGGCGTGTCAGACTTTTACTGACTAAAACCCACCCGTGTTCCTTCCGTTGCCTGTGTGCCAGGGCCACGATATCCCTTTCGGACAAACTCGCAACCCCGGCAGGCATTGGTCCTAACGGACCCCGTCAGTTTGTGCTGACATCTCTTTGAGGCGCGCGTGGAACACAACGCGCCGTCGACCCGGGCCTGGTCCTTATCGGACGGCGAGCTACCCATCGCTCACCGTCCGCAGGCCCGCGCCTACGGTGGCCGGAAATCGGCTTGCGACTCCCGACGCCCGGGGCGTCTCCTGCGGCGACTAGGGGCATGAGGGCGCGAACCTTGTCTCACCCTCACGCGTTCCGCCTCCTCCTTCGCTAGCATAACTGCTTCGCAGAAGGAGGTGACGGCCTCCCATGCACTCTCGCTCCGAACCATGGCCTGAACCAGGGCCGGACGCGAGAGATCGCCGCCGCCGATCGCCTCCGTGAGGACACGGCGGTGTTCCGCCCAAGCTGGGCAGACCTCCACCGTATGCTCCATCGTGTCCTCCGGGCGATCCACACAGTGGTGACACCCGGGCGTTTCCTCCCGCTTAATCCTAAACAGGAACCTCCCGAAACATCCATGTCCGGTGAGGACCTGCGTCAGGCGGAAGGTGAACTCAGAAGTAAGAAACGGACGTTTGAACTGTAGTAGAAAATTGTTGGAGTTTCATAATTTTTTTGAGCATCAATCAGTAGTTCAATTTAACTTTCAATACTTTTCTTAGGTTTATATTACTGTCTATTATTGATTTAGTGAAAAAAAAATTAAGCATATTCCCTATATTCTCATGCTAGGATTTTTAGAAATTCTTTCTAAGAGTATAAACTTAAGTACCTACTTCACAAATAATGCAGTTTTAAGTTTGGTTAATTAGATTTATGTACCTATTTAGTTGCTCAAAAGAACGTTCTTTGTGATCATCTTTTGTTTTTATTTTAGCTATATTTTAACAAGCGTGGGATTACATGTGCACAAAGTTGGAATCATTAAACTGTGACTAGTTTATTATCATAAACTTCTGGCTGCAAGGTACCTACACATCGATGATGTTATCCAAGGCGTGTTAACCACTTTAACAATGTGCACTCAAAAACAGAGGTTATAATTAGCATGTTGGTTTAGCTTTTGTTTCATACTAAGAACAATATTACCCTAAGCATAGTGCATGGTTTTAATTTTTAACTGCCGTTTAAATTTAGTTTAATTTGCAAGAATTTTTTGTGCAGTTTGATTAAGCAACGTGGTGTGCATGTTTTTTTTTTGGTTGTTTTGCGTTTGTCACGTGGTGAAAATTTTGAATCCGCTTAGTAGATAGTAGCAATGGTTAATGAATTTTTTTTCTTGCCATGGTAAAAAAATATTAGTCAGGCAGCAACGTGATAGCGGGCTGGCGGTCAAGGGAGGTCAAACTTAGCTACAACTAAAGTAGGTATTACTCGTATATAAACACTCATATAAGCAATTTGAATGCATCACAATGATAATAAAGAAATTTCAATAACATTTTTTTATTTGTATCATGTGCAAGTTGTAACAAAGCCATCCGGAGACGGGGTGGGCAGAACAGGCAATTATAAAACATCGTGTGGGGTTTATGCAAAAACCCGAATGCATAAACTGCGAACTAATAAGATGGAAACAAGATTATGTAGAAAATAAACTGCTTCGTTGGTTTAGTGGTCGCAAGCGGTACTGCTGAACATGAGGTCCTGGGTTCAATTCCCGGGGTGGGCAAAAGTGTTATTGGATTTTTCCATCTGGTATATCAATAGCAGCTCAGATTCTGGATTTGTGCGCGGTGGATGGCAATAGGCTCGCCCCCTATTACATGGAACTTAAACATAACTGACGAAATGTGGGTGTACTATCGGTACACCTCTGCCTTTTTTTTTTGGGTGGGAAATTATCGAATAACTTCTCCCGCTCTGGGCGGAGCAGGAGGGCGTGTCAGACTTCTACTGACTAAAACCCACCCGTGTTCCTTCAGTTGCCTGTGTGCCAGAGCCACGATATCCCTTTCAGACAAACTCGCAACCTTGGCAGGCATTGGCCCTAACGGACCCCGTCAATAGGTACACCTCTGCCTAACCCTTCGGGGAATACGGGCGTGATATTATGTTATGTAAAAAGAATTGGGAAGATGTAAACGAGACGTACTTCGAATCATAACATACTTAACATAACCAGTCCATTACTGACGGGCAACGGTCTCTTCCGTGAATGAGAAGGATTCAGGCCTTAGTGCACCGTAGATACTGCGGGTTGGTGGACTACACGGCCTGTCAAGAACATTATGGGGAATAGTCAGGAGTGCAAGTTTTCTGACGATGTCTTTTCTTCAATGTTAAAAATAATCAAAGCTTTTAAATGTATAGTACTGTTACCCTAAAGAGAGTGCTTGGCTAGTACAGAAAATTGTACGATTTAAAAAAATCATGGTCTGCAGTCGCAGGCTACACGAATGATGTCTTTTGTCTGACCAAAAACGTATGTAGCCACCGTAGTGTGTAAGTGTAGGTACTCTACTAATTACGATATCTTTCACGCCTACCGGTTGGTACTTACAAGTTACCTGGTTTATCCCTACATTCCACATCGGGTACCCGGTGCAGGCTAGCCGCAGCTGGAGCCTTTGAAAGGACATAATTATGACATTCTCGCGCGATCAATCAAGTCGCGTTTGTACGTCATAAGTCATATTAAAGGAGCGCGACGTTCACGCACGCTCGCCGCGTGACAGTCGCTCTCGGTTAGGACACGGTATATTATGTCTATTAATAAAAATACCGTCGTATAAAGTAAAATAAGTTCAAAGCTAATCAATATACACCTAGTTTAGGAGTCAGAGTATTCAAATTATTGAGACCTTGTTAAAAGCCTTTAATTATGATCTTAGTCGTTTGGATTTTGTAATGTGATGATTTTTTTTTTGTGAAATCAAGATATTATTTATTTATTATTTAAGAAACTAGAGGGGTTTTATCGCTCTATTTACAATTTTATGTACATATTAATTACATTCATATTTATTCCATTTTATTATTGATTTATTCTCTCAAGTTACATGACTCTAGAGAATACAATCCCGAGCATGTTTTTCAATCCCGGGCTTACGGGATTTTTGAAGCCTTTTCCCGGGATCCCGGGCTCATCCCGGTGGACTATGTGGTTTCTAATTGGGCTAAAATAAAAAAAAACACGAGTAATTAAAAAAAAATGTCTTTAGTGTCTTTGCACAACACAAATCAGAATAATAATAAGAAAAGAAAAAACACAAACCAAAAAATACTATACTTTTGCAAGAAATTAAAAAACAGCACAAAATAACTATTTAGAATTTCGAAAATATAATCGCAGAAATATCAAAGCATCCAATGTTTGACTTCCGAGCCTGCTTCGTAGTTTATTGCCAACATAAGCAGCAGCTGAAAACGCTCGTTCAGCTTCTACGCTGGTTGGAGGAATAGACAATAGATACTTATATGCTGTTTCTAAGTGATATCCACGAACACCTCTATTTTCGAACAGGCTCATTTCACGTCTAATACTATTTGCCAACCCCAATTCATTTTGTACTTGTACTTCAGGATCTGGGGATTTCATACTCTTGTTAATTTCCAGCTCTAACTTTTCCTTTAAAGTCAATTGGGGTTGGGAGGTTTCTGACCTTAGCTCATCATCTGTTTGTGATACTGACCTTGCTTCTTCTTCCGTGTAATCTCGAATATTAAGTCTTTTAACAATACTCTTTATTTGCTTCCTCACTAAATCCTGTGTCGGAACTGGAAATAAGTCGTGCCATTCCAAATCCGATAATAACTGATTTTCAACATCCATTCGTGGATTTTATAAATAATTTAACACGCCAGTTTAATCATCACTTCGTCGTTGCTTTATACGTTCCACTAAGGATGTTTTAATTTTTTTGGCAAGTGCTGAGTTTTTGCTAGGCAGTTGTTTTATAAGAAATTTCAAAGCGGCATCAGCTGTGCATAAATTAGCATCTCGCCGACAGATTGCTTCTACTGTCAATTTAATTGGGGTCAGCACATCAACAATTTTATTTACCAATTCAAAATCAACATCTTCTAAACGAATTGGATGATTGAGATCTATAAGAGCTTTTTGAATGCATGCTTTTAAAAGATAAAATCGCTCCAGCATTGTTAAAAGACTATTCCACCTGGTTTTACAGTCCAAAAGAAGTGACAACTCTTTTCCATGTTCAATTTTCACATATTTTTGAAGTACTGTTTCATTTTTCAATGGAATTGAATTTTTTTTGAAATACACTACAACTTTGCGGATTTTCTTTATCAGCTCATTAATATTTTCATATTGTGTTAACTCTGGTACGTGTTCTGGCGCAAGATCATTTTGTGACATTACGATTAAACCTGATTCTGGACAGTCTAAGTCTTCTAAATGGTGTTCATCATCGCTGTCGTCCATGTAATCAACAGTCACAGCTGGTTCATTTATAGTATCATCTGAGGTAGGGCTATCTTGCAAATTATTATGTTTTTCATAAAGCACATCACAGACCGCCAAATTGATACCATTTGCGTGACACAATTGTTGTTCAGTGCAAATAAGCCGCCCCGCCTTTATCATAACATTCGGTCCATCGGTTACAATAGCCACGATGTCTGTTTCTAGGGAAATGTCAAATTTACTTAGACGCTCTTGCAATATACGAAGACAATTTTCAGCTGTCATACTATCGTAAATAGGAACAAGTCCTAAGTTCCAAAATTTTTTATATGAATGAACGTTGACCGCCATGTATCGTTTATTGGAAGTTGAAATCCACTCGTCGAAAGAAAGACTAAATCTTTCACCTGCACTTTTCAAATGTTTTAATTCTGCAGTTACTTGCTTTCTGATTTTTTCACTGTAATTCATAACACGTTTTCGAACAGTGACGGCTGACTTTGGTAAATCCGTGTATTTTTTCTCAACTAAATAATAACTCCACACTGACGTCGTATCACTGTCTTTTTTATGTCTAACAAAGTCTCCCGCCATTTGGAATACATAATTTCAGATAATTGACTTTTAAATTTTATTGACGTATCCCGTCACGTAACCCGTCGTCACTGACGTAGCCTACGTAACCCGTGACTGACAGAACAATAAATGAAAAAAATAAAACCTGATTTGCATATTTATACTTTCGTACAGGGAATCCCCGACCGACGGGAAATACCCGCAACAATATTATGACATGAGATGATCGGGTGATTCCCCTGTTGGTTCGTTGGGGAATTACCTTAAGAGTATTGTATTAAAGTATTCCGAGTGGGGAAGTCCCTGCTAAGTTCTACGATAAACATATTATTAGGATTGTACCTGTGTAGTAAATAGTGGGTACGTATTGTACGAGTTGCTTTTTGTCGTAATGTATTAAAATAATCTAGGCAAGGTTATTTTCAAGGCGCAACGGACTACGGAATACAAACTAGACTTGTTTGTGGCAATCCCGAAAATCCCGAGATTAGCCTTGCTTGTAAATCCGACTGTTCTTGAACAGTCGGATTTTCGGGGCCAGAAAACGGCCGGGATTCTCTACTCAAGACCCATAAATATGGGTAATTGATTGACAGCAAATAGTTAATATCGGCACCTACTCCATATATTTTACATGAGTAATCATGCTGCATTACCTACAGTACACAGTACACACTTTTGTATTATATAATGCAATGGCCTGTTGGTCCCAGTCAAGACTCCAGATAATAAGTAAGTCCAGTAAGTCTTCAATAAGTTATTATCTAATCTATCTAAGTTGCCTAGTGACCTTCTAATGTTTTACCCATTACCTTTGTACGGGTGGGACATCAATGCTTCACAAGCATTATCTCAAGATACTAGGCATAAAATAATAAATGGTATCTTGAGTTAAGTATCTCAAGATGGTGTCTTGAGCTAAGTATCTCAAGACGGTATCTTGAGTTAAGTATCTCAAGATGGTGTCTTGAGCTAAGTATCTCAAGACGGTGTCTTGAGCTAAGTATTTCAAGACGGTGTCTTGAGCTAAGTATCTCAAGATGGTGTCTTGAGCTAAGTATCTCAAGACGGTGTCTTGAGCTAAGTATTTCAAGACGGTGTCTTGAGCTAAGTATCTCAAGATGGTGTCTTGAGCTAAGTATTTCAAGACGGTGTCTTGAGCTAAGACCTCCCAACCCCAATTGACATTAAAGGAAAAGTTAGAGCTGGAAAATTAACAAGAGTATGAAATCCTGAAGTACAGTATCTAAGTTGCCTAGTGACCTTCTAATGTTTAACCCATTACCTTTGTACGGGTGATTGGGACATCAATGCTTCACAAGCATTATCTCAAGGCATAAAATAATAAATGGTATTTTGAGTTAAGTATCTCAAGATGGTGTCTTGAGCTAAGTATCTCAAGACGGTATCTTGAGTTAAGTATCTCAAGATGGTGTCGTGAGCTAATTATCTCAAGATGGTATCTTGAGCTAAGTATCTCAAGATGGTGTCTTGAGCTAAGTATCTCAAGATGGTATCTTGAGCTAAGTATCTCAAGACCCATAAATATGGGTAATTGCTAACTTAAAGTTTAAACTTTAAGGGGGATTTGATAAGGCTTTTCAAACTGAATTGTATTGGGACATCAATGCTTCACTAGCATTATCTCAAGATACTAGGCATAAAATAATAAATGGTATCTTGAGTTAAGTATCTCAAGACGGTGTCTTGAGCTAAGTATCTCAAGACGGTGTCTTGAGCTAAGTATCTCAAGATGGTGTCTTGAGCTAAGTATCTCAAGATGGTGTCTTGAGCTAATTATCTCAAGATGGTATCTTGAGCTAAGTATCTCAAGATGGTGTCTTGAGCTAAGTATCTCAAGATGGTATCTTGAGCTAAGTATCTCAAGACCCATAAATATGGGTAATTGCTAACTTAAAGTTTAAACTTTAAGGGGGATTTGATAAGGCTTTTCAAACTGAATATTAGTATTGGGACATCAATGCTTCACTAGCATTATCTCAAGATACTAGGCATAAAATAATAAATGGTATCTTGAGTTAAGTATCTCAAGACGGTGTCTTGAGCTAAGTATCTCAAGACGGTGTCTTGAGCTAAGTATCTCAAGACGGTGTCTTGAGCTAAGTATCTCAAGGCGGTGTCTTGAGCTAAGTATCTCAAGGCGGTGTCTTGAGCTAAGTATCTCAAGGCGGTGTCTTGAGCTAAGTATCTCAAGGTGGTGTCTTGAGCTAAGTATCTCAAGGCGGTGTCTTGAGCTAAGTATCTCAAGGCGGTGTCTTGAGCTAAGTATCTCAAGGCGGTGTCTTGAGCTAAGTATCTCAAGACGGTGTCTTGAGTTAAGTATCTCAAGATGGTGTCTTGAGCTAAGTATCTCAAGACGGTGTCTTGAGCTAAGTATCTCAAGACGGTGTCTTGAGCTAAGTATCTCAAGACGGTGTCTTGAGCTAAGTATCTCAAGACGGTGTCTTGAGCTAAGTATCTCAAGGCGGTGTCTTGAGCTAAGTATCTCAGTATATAAATATGGGTAATTGATTGACAGCAAATAGTTAATATCGGCACCTACTCCATATATTTTACATGATTATGGTCTGGAGCTCTACAGCATTTATGATCAGTGATGTTTATAATGCAATGACCTGTTGGTCCCAGTTAAGACTCCAGACAAATAAGTAAGTCCAGTAAGTCTTCAATAAGTTATTATCTAATATCTCTCTAAGTTGCCTAGTGACCTTCTAATGTCACAGTTTTACCCATTACCTTTGTACGGGTGATTGGGACATCAATGCTTCACAAGCATTATCTCAAGATACTAGGCATAAAATAATAAATGGTATCTTGAGCTAAGTATCTCAAGATGGTGTCTTGAGCTAAGTATCTCAAGATGGTGTCTTGAGCTAAGTATCTCAAGATGGTGTCTTGAGCTAAGTATCTCAAGATGGTATCTTGAGGTAAGTATCTCAAGACCCATAAATATGGGTAATTGATTGACAGCAAATAGTTAATATCGGCACCTACTCACATTCTTACATGATTATGGTCTGGAGCTCTACAGCATTTATGATCAGTGATGTTTATAATGCAATGGCCTGTTGGTGTTAACTCCAGACAATAAGTAAGTCCAGTAAGTCTTCAATAAGTTATTATCTAATCTCTCTAAGTTGCCTAGTGACCTTCTAATGTCACAGTTTTACCCATTACCTTTGTACGGGTGATTATCCCAAGATACTTGAGAAAATGCTTGTGAAGCATTGATGTCCCAATCCTAGGCATAAAATAATAAATGGTATCTTGAGTTAAGTATCTCAAGATGGTGTCTTGAGCTAAGTATCTCAAGATGGTGTCTTGAGCTAAGTATCTCAAGACCCATAAATATGGGTAATTGATTGACAGCAAATAGTTAATATCGGCACCAACTCCATATATTTTACATGATTACGGTCTGGAGCTCTACAGCATTCATCAGTGATGTTTATAATGCAATGGCCTGTTGGTCCCAGTCAAGACTCCAGACAATAAGTAAGTCCAGTAAGTCTTCAATAAGTTATTATCTTACCTCTCTAAGTTGCCTAGTGACCTTCTAAAGTCACAGTTTTACCCATTACCTTTGTACGGGTGATTGGGACATCAATGCTCCACAAGCATTATCTCAAGATACTAGGCATAAAATAATAAATGGTATCTTGAGTTAAGTATCTCAAGATGGTATCTTGAGCTAAGTATCTCAAGACCCATAAATATGGGTAATTGATTGACAGCAAATAGTTAATATCGGCACCTACTCCATATATTTTACATGATTACGGTATAGAGCTCTTATTTATGATCAGTGATGTTTATAATGCAATGGCCTGTTGGTCCCAGTCAAGACTCCAGACAATAAGTAAGTCTAGTAAGTCTTCAATAAGTTATTATCTAATCTCTCTGAGTTGCCTAGTGACCTTCTAATGTTACAGTTTTGCCCATTACCTTTGTACGGGTGATTGGGACATCAATGCTTCACAAGCATTATCTCAAGATACTAGGCATAAAATAATAAATGGTATCTTGAGCTAAGTATCTCAAGATGGTATCTTGAGCTAAGTATCTCAAGATGGTGTCTTGAGCTAATTATCTCAAGATGGTATCTTGAGCTAAGTATCTCAAGATGGTATCTTGAGCTAAGTATCTCAAGACCCATAAATATGGGTAATTGCTAACTTAAAGTTTAAACTTTAAGGGGGATTTGATAAGGCTTTTCAAACTGAATATTAGTAATAATAGCAGAGCAATAATAATTTCATCAATTATCCTCAAAGATTAACTTGAAGCCCATCTCCCATGCTCTTTGAAAGACTGGTGATTTTCATTTATTACACAAAATTAAAACTCTAAAAGCAGGCTTAGCATGATGCTTTCTATTTCTACTCTATTGTAGAATAGAAATCGCTTGTCTATCTTTCTTCGTAGAAAACTGTCAGCTGTCTACACAGAAGCGTAATTTTTATCTACTTTAAAACACTTCTCTACGGTTTTCATGCTAAGCCTTTGGAACCAGGAATGGTTGGTTAAGTTTCTTTTAGTACTAACCTAATAAGCAATGTGGAGATATGAATAAGCAGTTTTTTATACATGTATAAGATTTTGCAATATCAGGTGGCGATGACAAAGATAGGGTCAAAGTAGGTCTAACAAAGTCTCCCGCCATTTGAAATACTTAATTTCAGATAATTGACTTTTAAATTTTAATGACGTAGCCTACGTAACCCGTCGTCAGTGACGTAGCCTACGTAACCCGTCGTCACTGACGTAGCCTACGTAACCCGTCACTGACAGAACAATAAATGAAAAAAATAAAACCTGATTTGCATATTTATACTTTCGTACAGGGAATCCCCGACCGACGGGAAATACCCGCAACAATATTATGATATGAGATGATCGGGTGATTCCCGGTTGGTTCGTTGCGGAATTACCTTAAGAGTATTGTATTAAAGTATTCCGAGTGGGGAAGTCCCTTCTAAGTTCTACGACAAACATATTATTAGGACTGTACCTGTGTAGTAAATAGTGGGTACGTATTGTACGAGTTGCTTTTTGTCGTAATGTATTAAAATAATCTAGGCAAGGTTATTTTCAAGGCGCAACGGACTACGGAATACAAACTAGACTTGTTTGTGGCAATCCCGAAAATCCCGAGATTAGCCAAGTACAGTCCCGGGATTTTCGGGGCCAGAAAACGGTCGGGATCCCGGGATCCCAAGATTCGGGATCCCGGGATTGTATTCTCTACATACCTCATATCATCATCTACCTAGCCTTTTCCCAACTATGTTGGGGTCGGCTTCCAATCTAACCGGATGCAGCTGAATACCTGTATTTTACATGGAGCGACTGCCTATCTGACCTCCACAACCCAGTTACTGGGTAACACGATATGGTAAGACTGGTTGTCTGACTTTTTGGCATCTAACGACCCGTAACATGACTCATATACTATATTTAATACATTATACACACTACATTTTGAGTACTTTATGCGGCCTTCCCAAATTTCCTTTCTTTGGTATTGTTCGTCGAGTCGTTGAGCTCCTTAAGTCCTGAGTTGAGCTACACGATCACTGACAAATTCTTGCACTGACTGGACAGGTCCACTTAAATTTGTTTGGTTCTTTCCTCATTAGACCATTTCAGACAAGAATCTACATGATCTGACCAAGATTATGTCTGGACTTTAAAAGAGACTTTGACCCCTGAGTTTGATTCACTATTTCTTCTCAGGGGTGGTCAGATAGGAAATGTCGACTTCATCTAGCTTATTTTTTTTAATTTGACGTGTAGAAGAGACTCCGATATCCTATTTACATCATTTCAGCCGTAAGACGTCCACTGCTGGCCATAGGCCTCCCCCTATGGGGATGGTTTTCCATAATCGCCATGCTTGACAGGCGGGTTGGCGATCGCAGTATGATGTTAAAATGCATAGAGAAAGCTGCTGCCCATTCTCTAGTGAGTCCCTTAGTCGCCTTTTACGACACCCACGGGAAGAAATAGGAAGGTGCTATTCTTTACGTCCGGCACCACTCGGCACACAGAATAAACAATTTCATTTTATTTCATATGCGTAGGTGCCAAATGTTATATTAGAAAAATATTTGTTCACACACGTTCTTGTTAATAGCGTCATTGAAAAGCAGGAGTAGGTACTTTGTTACTATGGCAACTATAATAATAATAAGTTTATTTATTTTCGCTCACAATGGTTTTGTAGCACTTAACAGTTGTGGGCTATAAAAGTTCACATTGTGAGAGCTGGTGCCTGAAGTGGGTTTTAGAAATAAACCTGTATTACAGGTCACCAGCAGCACCAACTATGACTCAGACGACGATGTTAGTAGAAAGAAGTATTGGTCCCTTTATTCCCTAAGGACACTTAACTTTACCTCAAATTATGGAAATACATAGTTTCGCCATATACAATATGGAGCGAAAACTACCTTTCACATTTATTTTTCGTATTTATTTATTTCGTAAAATAACTGTGAGAGGACTTTAGAGTTACAGCCTAGTTATGATTCACAGATAAAATAAGCGGCGGTTGCCCAACAGCCTGAGACGTTGACCTGGCAAGTGAGAAGTCTGAACTTCGATACCCTACACGACGCACTATTGAAGTAAAACCGGAGCATTATCATCGTTAGCATGTTTTGCATAGTAATAACAGAGTTATTTTGGCTTTTATATCTTGGAAAAGAAACATGTATATAAGAAGGGTGTACAAGGGGCTGTGACAAAGGGTTATTTTCTGGTGAACCTTGATATTTCATGTGTGACAACGCGTAGGACTCATTTCGCATGTTTTATTGATTAAACATAATGGATTCTTCCCGGCCATTCGTTTTGTTATGACAGTGATATATTAGCTTTATGAGATATTTTATTATTGCTTCTTCCGTTAACTTTTTAAGGTTTTGACTACTTTCTCTTTATTTATTATTTTTCCTACAGCATATACTTGGGTAATAAATTGTGCACAAATAAATACATTTTATTGTTTAGTAGCTGCACCCCGCGGTTTCACCCACGTAAGTCTCTATCCCGTGGGAATATCGGGATAAAAAGTAGCTTATGTCTTAATCCAGGGTGTCAGCTACCTCCATACTATCAAAATTTGTCCAGCCGTTTGAGCGTGAAGAAGTAACAAACATACACACACTCACAAACTTTCGCCTATATAATATTAGTGTGATAGACCATAAAAATACTCTTCGCTAAACGAATTCCAACCATTACTTTATCGATACGTAAATACGGTACTAGAATTAAGCGTGTATCATTATTCTTCAACGCGGCCTTCTGTATGCTGATCACATCGACAGGTACAAACATTTTACAGCTGCTGCCTTCGAATATATCTCGCTGCAGAATCACAGAGTAAATTGACAGAGGGTAAACTTCATACAACCACGCTATGATAGGTACACTACTACAAGATTGAGGTGCGTGTGTGCGGGCAACTGGCGGCTTCGTCGCGTACGAAGAGAAACCGGTTCATATCCGCTCAGCAAGTTGCCTCGCTCAGGGGAAGCCACCAGATGCCCGCACACACGCGGCTTGCTTGTAGTGGTGTACCTGTTATAATCCGGTTGTATGAAGCTTACCCTCTGTCCGTGTACTCTGTGGCAGAATGTCCCACGTTAAAACATGTCCGTCTGTCCATAAATTCATCTTGTTATTCGATCAAAAATGTTATTCTAATCATTTCATGCTATTCTACATACCGTTGGTGATTAATTACATTATAACTATAAAACTATTATCTAGGGTTTTGTGCAGTTAATAAGTGAATACCACAAGGCGGAATTCTCAGAATCTATGGTTTTTGCATTAATTATTGTTGTAATTATTAATTAGGTATTCAACATTGATAAACCCTATTATGTATGAGAATGCATTAAAGTTTTAATTTTTTAAATGCATTATTCCAGTTGCAATTTTTAGGGTTCCGTATCCAAAGGGAAAAACGGGAACCCTATTACTAAGGCTCCTCCGACTGTCTGTCTGTCTGTCTGTCACCAGGCTGTATCTCATGAACCGCGATAGTTAGAAAGTTGAAATTTTCACAGATGATGTATTTCTGTTGCCGCTATAACAAAAAATACTAAAAAACAGAATAAAATAAATATTTAAGGGGGCTCCCATACAACAAACGTGATTTTTTTGCTCGTTTTTGCTCGATATTCATAACGGCAACAGGTAGACGCTTGAAATATTCACAGAATATTTAGTTATATATTCACTTTAAAAATAAATAATTAAATTAAAATAAAACAAATATTTAAGGGGTATAAATAAAACAAATATTCAACAAATACTAAAAAACAGAATAAAATAAATATTTAAGGGGGCTCCCATACAACAAACGTGATTTTTTTGCCGGAACCCTTCGTGCGCGAGTCCGACTCGCTCTTGGCCGGTTTTTGTATTATAGCAAGCAGCTATATAGTCGGACTTTTAATTAGCTGTAGCAAAATTACACTTCATATTGACAAAGTTACCGTCAGGAATGTCATTTTACTGCAGCTAATTAAAAGTTCTAGTGTAGTTAATATTGCATTATACTTGTAGCATATAACCTGATTTTGGCTGCGGCCAAAAACGTAGATGAATAATTTTAAAACTATTTTCGCTGTAAAATTCCGTCTACAGTGAGCGCACGTCAGGATGCCATTCATAAAGTTTTAAGTCAAGTTAGACGGATTTTGATAACTTGTTGTTCTCGCTTGTTATCTAGCTCTCGCCTCCTATTTCTTCTTGCACGATTTAACGTGCAGAATTGTAAAAGAAAAACTAAAGCGATTTCTATTGCGACGATTCTTTGTCGCATTTCTTCAGGGGTCAGTTCTAATATTTATTTACTTTGTCACAATGTGAACGTAGAGAGTAAGTTTTACAAATACATGATCATTCTGGATTCCCGTGCACTGCAAAGTAGGAGAGAGGAACTGCACCCTAATTGCGTAACACATTTTGAATCAGAATCGGAATGATTTTGAAGTAGGTATATTGCTAATCCATTGCTTCACATGTTAGATTTTTTTTCTGCTCAACTACATAAATAACGCAATGAATGTTGTTGAACTGTCAAATTGAAACCGATTCCAACTGATAGTGTGTGACGCAATTAGCCCGCTGTATGTGGTAAGACTGGCAGCCGACCCCAACATAGTTGGAATCGCCTTGGTAGACGATGACAATGTAAAAAAAAAAGTACCAAGACAAGATTTTTTTAAGCAATTTTTATATAACTTAAAGTAAATTATTTTAGTTTCTCCAACAACTTGTATTTAGCGTTGACGAATCGCGCGGCATTAAGTCGTGATATTAGGGGGACCTTGGGCCTTGTCTTCAGCTACATCCATTTTATGAACTATAAAACATAATGGCTTTTAGAATTGCGACTTGCGCCGCCTTGGGTCAGTTTTAGGATATTTTTCGCGAGAAAAATTTTACTTACACTTCCCTATTTGAGGGTATATTTACCTCATCCTTCTTAGAAATTATTTGGGTCACTAAACATCTGCTGTTTCTTTCATGTGAACAGAACATCACTCCTTTTTTCCCCGAAGGGATGGGCATAGGTGTACCTGTAGTGCACCCACATTTCGCCAGTTATTTTAAGTCCCATGTAATACGGGGCGAGCCACACCAGGCTGCTACTGAGATATTCCAGATGGGAAAACCCAATATCACTTTGCCCGACCCGGGAATTGAACCCGGACTTCATGCTCAGCAGTAACGCTTGTGACCACTAGACCAACAAGGCCTTTTTAGGGTTCCGTACCTTAAAAGGAAAAAACGGAACCCTTATAGGATCACTTCGTTGTCCGTCCGTCTGTCTGTCTGTCAGTCTGTCAAGACCATTTTTCTCAGGAATGCGTAGAGGTATCAAGTTGAAATTAATATCATATACGTAAGTCTATGGTCCCTTGAAGCTCTACAAAATCAAGCTTCTAAGTCAACGCAATAAAAAAATACGGCGATATAAGCGACATTATTGCGACATACCTATTTCGATACTCGCAAATAAATCAAAACCTATAGGGTACTTCCCGTTGACCTAGAATCATGAAATTTGGGCAAAAGCAAGGTCTCACAGCACAAGTAAAGGAAAAAGTCCGAAAATTGTAAATTTGTAGTTTTATCACACAAAAAAAAAATTGCGAATATCTCGCACATAAATCAAAACCTACAGGGTACTTCCCGTTGACCTAGAATCATGAAATTTGGGCAGAAGCAAGGTCTCACAGCTTCAAATTATTTCATGTTTATTTATCAACAATGTTTATTTAATGTTAATATTCAATTTGTATAATGCTCTATTTACAAGCTCATCTAACCCAAATGATTCACCAAGAATAGAAAGAAACTGCCGCTCGGCGCCGCTGCCGCAGCACGCTCGCTTCGCTTGCTCGCCTTCGCGCGTTAAAGGTCACTGTGCTAACCTAACCCAAATGATTCAATAACAGTAGATGGTTTCTGACGCATTCCCATTGATTTTAAATATTGATTCCACGTTTAAAATAAAAATAATCAAATTGCCCGGGTATTTTTTATAATGTCCTAATTATCACTTGGTCCATAACATATATAAAGAGAAGAAGAAAACACAAAATATAATAAATATCGATATTTAAGACATTCGATATTGAGGTCTTTCGATGTCACTTTTTTTCTTTCGATGTTATTTTATTTTCATTTCATTTGGAATAATACACATTATGTAATACAAATACTTAGGACACATGACTTTATTTCTTGCAAAATTATGAGATTAAATTACTATAGTACTCGATATTATGACATAATAGTTTTAGAAGTAAAGACAATGATGTAAAACAAAATTTCAAATTTTTGAACATTATGGATAGTGAAGTTTATAGCAAACGTGTTATGGATAATGATTTTCGGACAAACAAATTTAGGAGAAGAAAGGGAGTACCACTGTTACAACTTGACGGCAACAATATTGCTCAAAGACTGGGATGTTAAGATCAAGTCATTAATTAAAAGTTTATTAGAACGCCGTCGCCGGAATTACACTGACAATTAAAAAAGAATTTGATTTAGGTAGGTACTCACAATCCTGGCATAAAAGGATTAACTTTACTGATTTCGTTGTACTAGGTACTTATAATTAAACAGATTCTGATTTGACAGCAGGGCATGAAAACAATTAATTTTTATTTCCAAAGATTCAAAATATTTTTGATACAATTGATATTGGCTTCATAGATAACTTCATCACATTAAGTTCAGCATTGATTTTGTAAAAAAATATTAAATAATTATTGAAATATGTTTGAAAACCTTTATAATAACAGTTAAGGTTACATAGAAAATTAACCGGTTTCCGAGCCCTGTTTGACAGTTTCTCGTTACGGTTAATTCTTTTTTTTTTTTTTTTTTTTTTGTATATGGCATCTCGCAGTTGACCTTGAGAGGCCGTGACTGCTTAACCGGTCTTTCCTGTGGCTGCCCTAAGGTATTAGCTTAAAGCCTCCAGCCAGGAGCGTAAATAAAAGTATTAAAAACTAAACGACAGCGCTCTAAGGGCACCCCCTGTGGGGTACGAACCTCGGCTTAGGGCGTCGTTGGGGAAAAACAAAGCAAATTGGGGACGGGCTGGATCAAAAGTTTAAATTCATGATTATTAACGGGGATTACTATTAAATGCTACGGCTCACTCAGCCTCGGGGCTGGCGGTTCGACGTGCAAGGGACGGGGGGAACAATTTATTCTTGATCTTCGCGTGGTACCTCGGCGGCGAGGACGGAATGACGGTTTGTGTTTGTGCACTGTACTTGTGGCCCTATTGCTTTCCTGAAGGAGAGTAATGGGGTCATCCGGGTCTAAAAGAGTATGCCTAGGTCGGCGAGTCTTACTAATTTGAGATGGCCTATAGCTAGCTGCCTGCACAACCAAGGGGTTGCGATGTCTATCTGCGGACTCGAAGAACCGCTTTGTCGCGCGTTTCAAAAACTGCTTAATGGTGGGGATTCTAAGATCTACGTGTAGGGTTTCGTTCCGAACGAACCATGGAGCGTCCGTAATTTTACGGAGAAATCGGTTTTGAAGTGCCTGCATTCTGTGAATGAGATGGGGACGGGCGTGTGCGAAAGCGGCACACGCGTACGTCATAATCGGCCGGATGCACGCTGTGTAAATACGCAATTTGCCCTTAAGGGACAACTTGCTGCGTGAGTTCAGGACGCAATGAAGCCTACCGAGAGCGAAAGCAGCGCGCGAACGCACTTGCTTTATGTGCTCAGCGAACGAAATGTGGTGATCTAAGATCACACCGAGATATTTGGCTCGCTTCTCCCAAGGGATAGGCTTGCCGAACATCTTGATCTGTCGTGGTAGGTCCGGTCTACGCCGGGGCCTAGAAAAGAGGACCGCTTGGCTCTTATCAGGATTGACCTCGATCCTCCACTTCCTGAACCAGTCACCGAGTCTGTTGACTTCGGTCTGTAGGATGCGGGAGATCTGGTCTTGACTGCGGCCGGTGTAGTAGATGGCCGTGTCGTCTGCGAACAGAGCTAACTGCGCCTTTCTACTTTTCGGGATGTCACTGGAGAACAGCGTAAAAATGAGCGGAGCCAGCACAGACCCCTGAGGGACGCCTGCGCGGATCGGATGAGGGGAAGAGAGCGCACCCTCGATGCGATAGCGGAAGGTGCGGTTCAACAAATAGTCCCGTAAGATGAGCACGAGACGATCTGGCACACCGAATTTGTATAGCTTATACAATAAGCCGTTGTGCCAGACTTTGTCGAACGCTTTCGCGATATCGAAGAACACAGCACCCGTCATGAACCCGCGCTGGAAACCGGCGCTTATGTGTTCTATGATACGGTGGACCTGTTGTACGCAAGAATGTTGGGTTCTAAAACCGAACTGTTCGTTGGGGATGAGCCCCTTCGTCTCGGCGTAGTCTCTGAGACGCTTATAAATAAGCCTCTCATAGACCTTGCCGAAAACGTCGAGCAAACTGATGGGACGGTAACTGGAAGGCTCGGTCTTAGGCTTGCCGGGCTTCGGGATACCGATGACGGTGGCATTTTTCCACGATTGTGGAAAAATGTTATTACTAAGAGCACCATTGAAGATGGTGGTCATTAGCATGATCAGGTGAGCCGGGAACAACTGGACCACCCTATTGGTGATACCGTCTGATCCAGGGGCTTTACGGGGTTTCAGACCCTTGATTATATCGTGAACCTCGTCCGGGGAGACGGGGTCTAGAGGACAATCAGGGTCTTCGACCGGAGGGAGAGAGGCTCTACGTTCGACTTCGGCATCCACCTCGGCGAGGTGAGCCTGGTCTACTGGTTGAGAGCTGGGCGAGCACTGGGTCTCGAGGCTGTCAGCTAGGCATTCAGCCCTGTCGATGTCGTCGAATGCTATCGTCCTGTCGGGTCGTGTCAGGGGAGGCATAGAGACTACTTGCTGGGACTTGAGTTTCCTCTGAAGTTCCCAGAATGCCAGATGAGTGGGCTCTAGCTCGCTCAACATCTTGTCCCAGTTACCGTCACGCAGCTCGGCCATGCGTGTCTTTACAGATCTCTGCAAGTAGCGCATGTGAGCTTTGTTGGCGTCACAGGGGAAGACGTCGTAGGCACGAGTAGCCGCGTTCTTCTCAGTCAGCAGTTCACGCACATCGTCCGGCAGCCTCAAGCGATGTTCGTCCATCGCCGGAGCTTGCCTTGAACAATCGTTCAGGACCGATTGTACGTGTTCCGTGAGTGAGCCGATCGCGGCCGTCGTGTCAGCGATTGAGGTAAACTGATCTGGTATAGAGTCTAGTAGAGGGGAAGTGGTGGATTTCAAGCGATCGCTTACTTTCCTCCAGTCCGTGACTACTTTGATACGAGAGGGTTCGTCCGGGTCAGGGAGTCCGTCGCGAGGGACCAGTCTCATGACGACTGGTCGGTGGTCGGAAGTCAGTTCGTCCATCGCCTCTATCGAATCCAACCGGAGGTTGATATTCTTTAGGAGCGCTATGTCCAATACGTCAGGGGTATGGTTGGGGTCGTGAGGGTAGTGGGTGGGCGTCATCGGGGCGATGACGTCAAAGTTTAGGACGGGGCAGAGGTCAAACAAGTGTCTGCCTCGGAACGTGGTACTGGTACTATTCCAGGCCGGATGTTTGGCGTTGAGGTCACCCGCTATGATAACGGATTCGCTCAGGCCAAAAAGAATTGAAAGATCGTCAGAGAGCAGTTTGAGACCGTCTGCTGACGAGGTCGCGGTGGGCGGCATGTAAGCCGAAACTATCGTAATCGGTCTATGACCTGACATGCCTAGTCTACATGCAGACACTTCAAGACACGAGAGAGTTGGAGGATCAAGAGGAATACAGTATAGAGGGGTTCTATAATAGATCAAGGTGCCGCCCTTGTGGCATCGAGACCTGTCGTTGCGAACTATGCGATAGTTCGCAATTGACGGGTTTCGATGACTCGGCTTGAGGAAGGTTTCCTGTACTAGGAGAATGTCTAACTTGTGGACGCGGAGGAACTCGGCGACTTCGTCGCGTTGTCCCCTAATGCCGTTGGCATTGAAAAAGCCTAACTTGAGGGATCTGAGTTTAGTTCTTGCGGGGGCCGTATTATACATATTAGGGCCGTTTCGCGAAGGTGTTGAGGACTTGCGTAATTTCCGGGTACGCATTGAATATGCTCTGGATCTGATAAAGATTGCCAGAGGATTGAGCCTTGACTAATTCCCCGGCCATTTGAATGGCGCGAGGAGACATGAACACGTTGAATGTGCTCGTGATCACATTAAACGCGTCTAGTGCGTTAGCGACGGCGCCAACTGAAGAAGTCGCGGGTTTAGGGGGCGCGCGAGTGGTGGCGACGGGAGCGGCTTTAGGAGCTGGCTCAGGTACACGGGGCGCGAGAGGCGCGCGGGGCGCGGCGGGCGCGGGAGCCGCGCGGGGTGCGAGAGGCGCGCGAGCCGCAGGAAGCGCGGTATTAGCGGCGGGTGCCAGTTGAGCGCGTTGAGCGCGAATATTGGGGTCCATCATCAGAGGTTGAGGATGGAGAGGAGGGGCCATATATTGGCCGAAGGCAGGGAAGGCCTGCTGGTGGTTGAAATAATTCCACGGACTGGACCTTTGAGGGCTCAGACGCTGCGGAGGTTGAGACAGGGTAGCGGGGTACCCGGGGTGCTCTCGTTGCTGCCTCGCGTCGAAACGCTTGGTCAGCTTCGAGGAAGATGACTTCGGGGCTTTTGGACAGCCACGGTAATTGGCTGGGTGACCCTGTTGGCCGCATAGGACGCAGCTGGGAGGCTCGGTGCAGAGGGCACGGTCCTTTGGACGGGTGCACTCAGAAGTGCCGTGCTCGCCCAGGCACTTGACGCACCTGGGTTTCGCAAAGCAGTTCTTTTGCGCGTGTCCGTATAGTTGGCATCTGTGGCATTGGCCTATGATGCTTGATTTGTGGGGCTTCTGGACGTCGAAGCCCTTAAGGTAGCATATCGAGCTAACCTTGAAGATTGGGTGATGCCCTTCAGTTTGTGGGCACACGACAAGAACCATGTCGTATGCGGATCCACCTCTGGATCGGTGCATCCTGTGCACTTCGAGGACAGGGATCCCCTGTCTCTCTAGGTCTGCCTTTATGTCGTCCGTGGCGATCTCACTGGGGATCCTACGGATCACCACGCGTATCTGACGATCCTCGGGGAGGGTGTACGAGTGGAATGAGATTCCTCTCGCCCGAAGAAGTTTTGTAAGTTCCCTGTAGTCGTTCGACGTAGGAACGGAAACTTTGATGCCCGGTTGTGTGCTGATGGCACTGGTGAAATTGATCCTAAGATCACTGCACCTTTGTGAAACTTCCGTCCACCTGCCCTTATCTTGAATGATAATGGGTGGGGGACGGGATGCCTTCTTGGAGGCAGAAGGAGTCTTGGCGGACGCGGTCGCAGTACCGGAAGTGGTAGCTTGCGACGGCGCGGACGGAGCCGGGGTAGGGGCCCTAGTGGCGACTACCGCGGGGGTAGAGGGAGCGGAGGTCGAGGGAGCCTCGATCGCAACCATTTTAGTAGGTTGCGAAGACCTGCTCTTGTTCTTCTTCCTCTTGCCAGGGCCTGAGGTGATGCCCCCTTCCTCTGGTCCAGAGGAGGAAGAACAAGAACCTGACTCCGCATCCGAGGAGTCTGAGTTCGCCGCCGCCGCGTTATTGTCCGCGGGGGCGGTGGTGTCCATCGACACTACCGGACTATCTGACCGACTCTGTGAGTCAGAGTCGTCTGAGTTAGAAGCGAGCGCATCGCTGAACTGTGAGAGGCTCGCTGATGGCGTAGCCCTCAACCCACTAATTTGGGAAGCGTACTTCCTGAGGAAGTCCTGGTCCTTGAGGAGGACCTCTCTGACGAACGTCAGTAAGAGGTCGTCCTCCATACTACCGAGAGGGGGGATCCTATCGGAGGAATTTTGGAGCCGGACTCCACTACAAGAAAATGAAGCCTATCGTGGCCCTACGCCTAACTCCCCGGGTGGATTGGCCCGGGGATGAGTTTCGCTCCCTGTCGGGTGTAGACAGGGAGGATGAGTACCTATGGTGAGCCCTGAGCTTGTGATCCCGTTGCCGATCTTATTGTGCAAGGGGGCCCTATTTGGTCTAGCGCGAAGGGTGTAGACACACCCTAAAGACACTAGGTGAGTCGCTGTGGGAGGAAAACTGTCACCAGAGCCGACTAGGAGATCCCCCAAGGCCGGTTAACTCTGGGACCCGTCCAAATTATTGCCTCTCCCTGAGGGGGTTCGGCGGGTGCGTTTGGGTCAGCACCCCACTCGGTTTCGTTGGCACCGTAAGGTATCCACCGAGGACCACGAAACTGTGGTTTTACCCAGAAGGGGCCTAATGAATTTAATAACGTTTTCCTGTTATAGAAACACCTGTCTTGAAAAAGACAATTTTTGTGATCCAGGTCTTTCGATTGAATTGATTAATAAATTAATCGACCCAATCAATCGACGATCGGATGTAGTCGGGGCGACTACGAGAGCGTTACGCAAGCGTAACAATACCGGGCACGAGAGAGCGGCAGGAGGGCGGGAGCACACCGATAGCAGCACACAACACGACCGTCCGCAGCGAGATCCGAACGCAGTATGTGACGGTTAATTCATTCTAGATTGAATTTAAGTAAAGAAATTGTCGTCTGAAAGACCAATAATATATTTTTTACATAAAGCAAATCATCTAACTATGCTTTGCTGTAACATGTTCAGCCGCTCGTACCTATAGCTGCGTAGATTTTGCAACCATAATTATATGTTATAATCCTCCTAAAGATAAATTAAAAAATATGTTTACTTATTAAGACTTCTAGCCTCAACTCCGCTGATGAGAAAAGTTAGAAAATAATAATCTAACATTTTCGCATAAAGGCTCGTACAGACTCGCGCGATATCGCGGGCGCGACAGGCACCGACAAAGAAATTGTGCTACTATTGTCGCGTCACGACCGCGATATCGAACCGGTCTGTACGAGCCTTAACGCTACCGCTGCCTGCTGTAGGCAGAAGTCATTGAAGGCCGTCTTTGATGGTAAAGTCCAATTTTCCGTAATAACCATCCCATATCACGAAAAAGTATGGTCATGGTCCTCACATGATCTGACCAAGATTATCTCTGGACTTTAAAACAGATTTTGAGAAGAAATGGCGAAACAAAATCAGGGGGAGTTTGTTTCGCCATTTCTTTCTTTCTTTCTGTAGTCAGACAGGAAATGTCGAGTTTATTTTTTATGACGTGTAAAAGTGATTCCGATATCCTATTTCCGAGTAAACAAAAAAAAAAGAAAAAAGTAATCAAAACCGAACAATTCGCATAATAATCCCGAATTTTGGAGAACGACAATTCAGAGGACAAAATCATTTTGAACAACAAAACTCATTTAGTTATAACTATGTTCAATACAATGTGAACAGATATATTTGATATTATGAAATATTATAAATTAATGTATTTACGTGTAATTGCAGTGATTTGTAATAATTCAGAATCAAATTTATTTTTATTTCATTCTTCTCTCGTTTTTTATGTGTGCAACATTAATATGCGTTAGAATATATTTATGTGATGTGGCATCACAATTCGTTCTTTTCACTTCCGTAGAACATGTTAGAGTTAACTGGCTATTGTATATTTTCTTATTACAAAATTTTTGTGAAATCCATATTTTACTGTTGTTTTATTTCAAACAACTATCAATAATTGTAACTACTGCTTTATTTCTCGCAGGTACAATAAATACTTAGATGAAGCCGTATTTCAAGAATGACTCAATCAATCGTGACGTTTCATCTAACGAAGTCACAACGCAATCAAATAAATTGGAACTCTTTTGAGGACAACGACCTTGTACTCGAGAACTATGAGCGATAAATATATCTACAAATGCAGTAATTCTTATTCAGTAAACAACAGTTTTAGTACTGACCCCATCTCCGTAAGGAGAACTCAAATATTTGAATAACCCTGTCTAAATATCGTCGGTCGGAATCATTACTGGAACATCTCCAAAATTATGTGTTTTAGATAATAAAATGCTTTGATAGAAAATTAAATGCTCTTTCCAAATCACTACTGGAACAAGTCATACGCGTTAATGTAACTAGAAGAAACGACATCTACCGGCCTCTGCCAGTAGATGTCGTTTCTTCGTGTCTAGGCCACTACAATAATTGATTAAATGACTTAGGCCACTACAATAATTCTCTAATTATTGTAGTGGCCTAAGTCATTTAATCAATTATTGTAGTGGCCTAAGGCATTTAATCAATTATTGTAGTGGCCTAATTTATTTCGAAATGTTACATAGTTAGTAACAATAAAAATATTGCATAGTTAGTAACAATCTCATAAATCACAATAAACTAAACGTTCTAAACGTTCATAATAAACTATAGTATTTTTACGATATTTAATAATTAACCTTTCAAAATATCTAAAAACTTAAACTTGGGTTTTCTAAAAACAGCATAATTTGAAATGTACCGGTAATGATTCCGACCGACGATATGGAAGATCTAGAACGTTCACCAATTTTGAAGTTAACAGAGAAGTATGTGCAAACAATTCGTAGATCAAACAAACAGTCTATAAGTATTTGCGAAGTATCTCGTTGGCTCACTATTAAAGATTCAAAGGTTTACTAAGAACTGGTCCATAACAGTCTCGAGCATGCCCTTCGTAGCAGCCCGAGCTAAGCCGTAGCAGAGTAACGAAAGCTTGGTGTCTACGCTTTTCAAGCGGCGTCATTATTTTATATTGGGTTACAAAGTCTCAGAGATAGTTGAGTTTGTATTATAAATAAAGGCTATAAAATGATATTAGAATTAATTTGTTTGGCTTTGTTAAAACTTTTTACTGCAAAGTATTTCTTGCCCTATATTTTAGGTAAACAGTTTTATTTTTGGGGAACCAACGATACAAAAGACAATCAAAAGAAATTTAACGATTTTTTTAAACAAAAAAAAACAATTTGTAAGTCAGCAAAAACCTTGTAGAAAACAAAACTTACAATTATGGTAGTTGATATACAATTAATGTACTTGATTGACGTAAATTTGTATGTGACATTGTTTCTGATGAATTTTATAAAAGGATCTTTTCAATTTACTTTCCTAGCACGCGATAATGACCATGTGTAGAGAGTGACTAGTTATCTATAAATTATACAATGTGGAGACAACTATTTAGCTAGGTAAAGTGATTATAAACTATTCGAGACATTTGATTGAATTTTTGTATGCAGCCTGAGAATGTCATTAGGTATTAGACGAAGTTTAAACTAATGTCTTATCGTCGTCCCCATAGTGTTTAACTCCGCTGGATCAATAGGTTGACATTTCGTGTATGTAAAAAAAAACCAAAAGTCATTTATTCAAATTAAGCTGAGAATCAGCACTTTTTGAACGTCAAGTCATGTCTGAATAATAATAATAATAAGTAGTCAAGTATCTTGACTTGGCTCGCGAGGTTGTCGACATGTGGGATGTGGACTCAGCGATCATTGTGCCAATAGTCGTATCAGCCAATGGGTTAATTGCCAAGAGCCTCGACCAACACCTACGGAGGCTCTCGTTGGGCAGTAGGAGCCCTGAGCTTGGCTTGGAGCCTGTTCCCGATACGGGTGGGTTACTATTTTTTATATTTTAAATGTTTTTATATATTTTTTTATACGAGTATTCAAGTATTTAAAAATATAATTTATGTGTAATTAGTTAATGAAATAAAGGAGATAATAATAATAACGAGAACCTCGTGGTATCTTGACCTGTCTGGCGAGGTGGTCGACATGTGGGATGTGGATACAGCAGTCATAGGAGGTTCCTCTCTCAGAGGAGCCCTGACCACCGGTAGGTTGGACCCTATTCCTGATACCGGTGAGCTACTATATTTTTATATTTTCAAATGTTTTTTATAAAAATATTTATAAATGTAATGAAATATAGGAAATAATAATAAATCGTTTATGTCGACCAATAAAGGATCATAGACACAAAAATTATAAAATTAAAAAATAAATAAAAACATACAATTAAAAAGACAACATGAACATATTACAGATTCGATTGCTCAGTATGTGAACCCTAGAGCAATGGTTTACGTACTGACAATCGAAGCTCTGCGCTAATGCTCTCAGGATGCTGCTAGAGCTAGCCCGAGCCCTGCGCACCATGGATGTGCATCGTTTTCGCATAGTAAAATTATATTGCACACGCAGGCGTTGTACTGCGTGGATTCGCGCGTATGAGACCCAAAGGGTTATAACAGCCGTCATCTGTCATTTTCACCATGTGTCAAAAAGAGCTCTGTATTGGGATACACTTGTGTGTCCGTTCACCGCTCTCAGAAACCAAAGGTTTATTGACTGGTTTGAAAAACTCTTCTTTATGTGTATATTATGTTGTATTTTATATTTATTTCATATTGAGTGAATTTATGCATATTTAATGAAAGTCGGTAAATTAAATAATAATAATAAATATAATCATAAAAATTACATAAATAAGGTGTAACATTTTCAGTTGAAGCCCTGACTCCTGCACGAGATCCGTAGAGAAACGTTTTGTCGACGGAAGAGTAGACAAAAATGACGTTTCCGTGTAGACAGTAAAACGTTTTCTACTGTCTTTACCACGGCGATTACAAAATCAAATGTGAAGAGACGTGTCTTCTCTACCCCAGACAATTGTCTACAATGTTATCGTTTTCTCCGATGATAACAGTTTGGGATAGAAACCTTTCTTCCGAAATAGTCTACATAAAAAAGGACCTAGACAAAAACTCGTTAGCTGTTTTTAGGGTTCCGTACTTCAAAAGGAAAAACGGAACCCATAAGGGTTCCGGGGATCCTATAAAGGATTACTTCGTTGTCCGTCTGTCAGTCTGTCAAGACTCTTTTTCTGAGGAACGCGTAAAGGTATCAAGTTGAAATTAATGTCAAATACGTAAGTCTACGGTTTCTTGAAGCTCTAAAAAAATCAAGCTTCTAAGTCAACGCAATAAAAAATACGGTTATTTATGCGACATATTTTGATACTCGCAAATTAATCAAAACCTATGGGGTACTTCCCGTTGACCTAGAATCATGAAATTTGACAAGAAGAAGGTCTCACAGCACAAGTAAAGGAAAACGTCCGAAAATTGTTAATAAGTATGAATCAATAAAACTTTTTACTATTTTTATTTATTTTATTATGTAGTTAAACCACACAAAAAAAATTGCAATTACAAACTCACATTTTTAGTTGGAAAATTGATCGTGGCGTATATCGTTATATGGGAGAACATGTTTATCAACTACAATGTTAAGTTTGTTTTTGGGATAAATTCACCCTAATTACGGAACCCTTCATTGTGCGTGGTCCGACACGCACTTGGCCGGTTTTTTTATTTCGTTTCGTTCGCCGATTATTCAATCATCAGATAAACAGACAGATAGGGTTTATTCGTCGAATATTTCACTTATCTGACGAAAAAAATCTATTTAACTCTTTGACGGTCAGATAACCGCTTATTCCATAGATAAATGACGGTGACGTTACTTTAGTTTAGGGTTAGTTTTCGTGCTGTACAAGTGTACTGGATATTTTCGATAGTATTGGCGACATGGCAAATGAGGAGGAAGCCATAATTGTATCACTATCATGACGAGCTTCGATCCCTTTTATGTTCGCACAAATACTTACCTTTTCTTCGACGTCGGTGAATTTAGGAGAATTCGAAGAACCCCCTCCTGTTCTGTACCTTCATCTCCTGTCTTTGGACAGAGGATTTCTTTTTCGTAGCTTTTTTATTCCCTCAAATTTTAACTTTACAAGAGCGATCAATTGTTGAGATTGACATGAGTTGAAAGAACTTTAAATATTCTTCCACGCAGATTCTTTATCTTTGTTTATAACAGAGTCAGTCTTTTTATTTTCTATTTTTTGCTTGTAGGTCTCGACAAAACTCACAAATAATTGAACCTCAGCATTATTAGAGTTCGCTGAACGCTTCCTTTTTTTGGTTAACTAAAAATCTATCAAAACTAAAAATCACAAATAAAAACATCACGAGCCAAACCGACCTCCTACCGGATGTACCGTAATAAACGTGACCATGACGCTGACGTTTGCAAGCTTGTTCAAAGAGATAGTCCGTCCCGCTCTAACATTCGGTCATTCTGTATATTTGTTTCACCTCCGTGAAGTTAGCGTTTTAACAGATGAGATGATCGGTCAGAACATCTGACCGATGTTTATTCTTAGGTTAAATATTTATTAAAAAAATTACAACCACTTATATGACTAATAAAGAGTCTAAAAACTTTATTATTTAGGTAGCTATTGGTACTTTTATCCGAGGATTGAAAAATCGGCCCTCAAGTAATTTTAGGTGGTGCTTTGTTACTTTTATCATGTAATAGGCTTTAACATGAACAAAATTTAACATGAATGAAATTAACATGTTGGGGTCAAATCACCGATATTATTTAAGTTTTTATGTAGAAAAACTAGACAGACAGACAGACGAATGATCCTATAAGGGTTCCGTTTTTTCTTTTTGAGGTACGGAACCCTAAAAGTGACTGGACAACAAGATCGCTTTCTTTGAATCGTACAACCAGGAGCGTGGTCACAAGTTCACAACGTCAAACGTACAATTTTTACTCTCTATCTTTTGAGTAACGTTGTACCTATAATTATCTTGAACTAAATCGGAAGTATCATAAACCTTCCTGTACCGGGTTTTCGAGATGCGAATAAACATGTTATTTTAATTTAAAATACACAGAAGTCGATGTTCAGCGCCTCCTTATCTTTACCTAACTTAAGAATCCATTACGCAAAACCGATTACATTTACAGTCACTTCCTTGGGACGCCCGTCGCCATGTTGTCACAAGTTACTTTGTAAACTTGAGAGTTTACGCCCTCCCGCTTCGCCCAGAGCGGGAGAAGTTATTCGATAATTTCCTGCCAAAAAAAAAGCCAGCGACAGCGGTCGGTTTCGCTTCAATCAATTAATTGCAGATTTGCAGTAAGTCCTTGTTTTGCTTTGAGAACGCTCAACAGAACATTTTCAGGACCACAATCCACTTAAAGAAGAAGAAGAGATTTCTTTAGAGATAAGCATTACATTTGTACGTATTTTTCTGTTCCTTTCTTCTTGTCTGTTTATATGTGGGTACGTAAACTGTTAAATAAATAAATAACTAAAAGTTTTTAGTCGCCGAAATATCCCAATTAATTCTAATCCTCGTTCATATTTAGTAATACCTACCGAAATTTCGGTAATTTCGGTTTATTCAAAATAATGTGGCCTACTACAGGACAAACAAACTTTATTTGAAATAAATGCTTTGAGTTTGAACAATAAACAAGAGGTATTCCACTTACGTGGCACGTGGTAGCTTACAATTGGCCTTATCAAAAGTCACCCAAAGGGCAATGGAGAGTGCTATGCTTGGAGTTTCCCTACGTGATCGAATCACAAATGAAGAGATCCGCAGGTGAACCAAGGTAACCGACATAGCCCGAAGAATTGCCAAACTTATGGGGCATTGGGCAGGGCACATAGCTCGCAGAACTGATGGCCGATCAGGCCGAAAGGTTCCGGAGCGCCGACCGCATACTGGAAGATGTAGCGTTGGAAGGCCTCCTACAAGGTGGACTGATGACATTGTGAAGGCCGCGGATACCCGCTGGATGCGGGAACCACAGAACCGATCGTTGTGGCGGTGCTTGGGGGAGGCCTATGTCCAGCAGTGGACGTCTTTCAGCTGAAATGATGATGAGTTATAGAAACCGATTTCAATGGCGCTTGACCGACGTTCGTGGTTTGATCAGTGTACAAACAAAAATGAAGAAGTTGATGATTACTTCCGAATTCGCTTATACTCATATAAAAGTTTACCCTTGCCGAAATAACCCCCAATTAATTCTAAGCCTCGCTCATCTATAATAATAATAGCCTATTCAAATTTCGCTGGAAGAACCATAACAAACAAAGTTTTTCGACCCGGGAGAGGCCAATTTATTATGCATTCTCATAACAAGCATTTTCAAGCGGAAATAAGCTCAAAAATATTCAAAGCATCTTACGGCAACTGCAAATAGCGAAGAGACATGGGGTTCAAAGTCCTGTAAATGAGGTAAACTGTTTTATTTTGCAGAATAAGGCTCTCGACCAAGTGCGCTGGTCTGTTGTTCTCGGGAGATTGTGTGGTGTACAAGTAACGAGGCGTAAGCACGTCCGTAAATCATGTTTAGCTCGGCATCGGCTATATTCTGCAGGCCACAAAACATTGTGCCGCTCTGGAACTTGAATGAGCGGCATTTTTTAAATAAAGTAGATCTTTTACTTTACCAATATTGCTCTTTTATAGTGGGTGTGTTTATATACCACAATTTCATAAATGCACGATCACTCAAAACTAGAAAATGTATTACGCTTTATTAACGTTCCAGTTTTATAACGTCACTTTTAAACCAAGTACCTCCTTAATTTTTCATCGGTTTTAATTCATAATTTATAATGTCTTTTTACACCTGCTTCAAAATAAGATTGAAAGTTGAATTCAATTCATCTTCATTGTATTGGACAACCTTTGGTCCGTCAATCCAAATCATTCATTTGCAAAGTTGTACACGCCTTTTTTTTTTGGGTGGGAAATTATCAAATAACTTTTCCCGCTCTGGGCGGAGCGGGATGGCGTGTCAGACTTTTACTAACTTTAGACAAATGGTTGGTTTTGGATATGTGAAAAAATTCATGGCAGTAGTATATATATAACGAAATTAAAAGGAAAACTATCACATAGCTAAGTAGGCTTTACAAGTTAAGGAGTAATAGTCGACCAACTTAAATTTGCAGTTGCAGAATTGACCGTAACGTATATGGGTGTATGGGAGAGCATGTTTTTCAACTACAATGTTAAGTTTGTTTTTGGGATAAATTCATCCCAACTACGGAACCCTTCATTGTGCGTGGTCCAGTACGCACTTGGCCGTTTGTTTACGTATTATTGCAGAGTAAAATAGCGAACAGTTAAACTTTGAAAGAGACTTTAGATGAACAATTTGTTGTTCTGTTATTACATGTTCCTGGCTTCTACTATATTACCTAATAGAGAAATGGCCAAAACGGGAGATGACACGGCCCGGTTATAAGTGTTTCAAAATCTCCATCGTTGCCTGAGCCGTGTGTATCGCGCCATTGCATTGTCGACTAATTCTCTATGAGTCTACAATACATATAAGTATCAAATAACAATGATATTATGAAGCCATTTGCAAAAAATTATGGCACATTCACACTATGATATTACTTTTGCGCCACTTTTTAGGGTTCCGTACCTAAAGGGTAAAACGGGAACCCTATTACTAAGGCTCCGCCATCTGTCTGTCCGTCTGTCACCAGGCTGTATCTCATGAACCATGGTAGTTAGACAGTTGAAATTTTCACAGATGATGTATTTTGAAATTTTTGTGTGTTTTTAATCATATTTATTCTTATATATTTGGTTGTATAGGCATTCTATTCTAAGTACTGTTTGTTTTATTTTATTTTATTAGCTATTATGTACAACTCATTAAACCTGACTTGGGTTCCCTACGTATTTTTCGGGTGACCACTGAAAATTAGCGCTGTGCTGTGGGTCCCCCATAGCACAGCATCATGCTGAGTGCAAGCCTTCTTGTCACAGTCATGACGTGCAGCTGCCGACTATTTGTTTTACCAGTTTATGTTTTCATATATCTTGCACGTGTTTCTGTGACAAATAAAATTATTTTTCTTTTTTCTTTTCCTTCTTTCTTTCTTTCTATGTCTGTTGCCGCTATAACAAAAAAATACTAATAAACAGAATAAAATAAATATTTAAGGGGTTTTTTCCTCGTCTTTGCTCGATATTGATAACGGTAACAGGTAGACGCTTGAAATGTTCATATAATTTTTAGTTATATATTCACTTTAAAAATAAATAATTTAATTAAAATAAAACAAATATTTAAGGGGGGCTCCCATACAACAAACTTCATTTTTTTGCCATTTTTATAGATAACTAGCTGCGCCCCGTGGTTTCACCCGCGTAAGTATCGATCCCGTGGGTATATCGGGATAAAAAGTATGCTTATGTCTTAATCCAGGTTGTCAGCTACCTCCATACAAAATTTTATCAAAATTGGTCCAACCGTTTGAGCGTGAAGAAGTAACAAACATACACACACACTCACAAACTTTCGCCTTTATAATATTAGTGTGATGACGATGGTACGGAACCCTTCGTGCGGGAGTCCGACTCGTACTTGGCCGGTTTTTGATATAATAATGAATGACTGATGAAATAATATAATACTAACGCTGGTAGCACACCTCCGCCGCGAAACCATAGCAGCGAAACCGCAGTAGTTCAATTGTACTGGTTCGCGTCATGTTCCGCTACTCGAATCGGTTGCGAGTAGGGGATCATGACGCGAACCAGTACAATTGAACTACTGCGGTTTCGCTGCTATGGTTTCGCGGCGGAGGTGTGCTACCAGCGTAAACAACGTAAATATTCATGAATATTAACGTTGTAAAGTTTTATATTTTAATTATTGTGAATGTGAAGACTAAGTATGTGGGTTATTGTCTAAACTGATCATTCATCATTTCTGCTAAAAGATGTCCACTGCTGGACATAGGCCTCCCCCTAAGGGGGGGTGTTTGCCATAATCGCCACGCTTGGCAGGCGGGTTGGCGATCGCAGTATGGTGTTAAAATGAGATCGTTGCTGCCCATTCTCTAGTAAGTCCCTTAGTCGCCTTTTACGACACCCACGGGAAGAAATGGGGTGGTGCTATTCTTTACGTCCGGCACCACACGGAGCTACATTATCAGTGAGTAACAAGGGCTGCATTTTATTAAAAAAAATAATAGAGATCTCTACGAAAATTACAATCATGTAACTAAAATTTCCTATAAAAGTCATTATTTGGCATGCGCTGCGTAAACTATTGATGATACATAAAATAATGTACTACATGTTTTTAGTACTCATCATAACCCATCAACAAAAAAAATCCGCGAGGCTATATCTCTTAATATATTATAGTTAAGTCATAATAAACGTTACACGGGTAGAATCGGAATTCGAATCATGATAATAATCCTGATCCAACGAAGTAGTTTCATAATCAAGGTTGATCATGTACATGTAAATTCCTTTTTGAATTATTCGAATCGGACCTTTCGTTTAGAAGTTACGACACGTAGAAACTGTTAAAAGTAAGAAAAATGCAGTGTGAGCGAACAGCCCTACGCTTAGTCTATTACATATTTTGGGATTTACTACTTTTAATCCCGGTAGTACGTATCCGTGGGATATTTTCCGACACCCACCCGGGCGAAGCCGCGGACAAAAGCTAGTTTTTTATATTTTGCTCTCAGTTAGTTTTCTTGGTCTGGTAGTTTGAGTAATATAATCGAGTCGTTGAGGTTTTGGTTTGAGCTGCAGGATTACGGACAAATACGTGCACTGATTGGAGAGGTCCATTCAATCTGTGTGGTTCTTTCATCAAAATACCATTTCAGACACTACTTTCTATTCTACATGGTTTTCTAACCAAGATTTTGTCTGGACTTTAAAATAAAAGAGACTGTTCTGAGTTTGTTTCGGCCTTTCTTCTCAGAGTAGTCAGATAGGAAACGCCGACCTCATCTGATTTTTAAAATATGATTGACGTGTAAAAGTGTTTGTACAAACTTACTTACAGACATAAAATCATTTATTTTAATACTTTTACTTATTTTTTTATATATATATTTTTTTATAGGCACTTTTTAGAACCACCACAACCTGAATACTTAAATTCCAATAATTAAAAATGGAATTATAGATACGATGAAAAAGACGACTAGATAGGTACTTTTGCTATCATTCCCAAAATCAGTCATGTAAAAAGTACTTCATTTATTCAGTGATCTCATAAGCAGGGGCCCAAGTCTGCTATTTTTATAAATTCAGTCATTCCAACACGATTCCATTGTCATGCCATTGTCATTTTGCTAAAAGTTCGTAATCTGGTAAATTCATAATGGTCGATCATTTTCTTTGCAATTTCTTTCAATGTAGTGTCAGTTGCCGACCATTGGAAAGTCATAATGACGCCATTATAATAGTAGATTACCAAACTTGTCAAAATCAACAATTATGAAATCAATGATCGACCATTCTGACACTATTGTAATAGCAGACTAGCTGGTCGCTCGGTCGCGCAGATTGTTGTAAGATCTTTTGTCGGCATTGGACGCGGCATAATTAATCCAAGCACGCAATTCGATCGCATCTACTGATGACATCCATTTTACTCTGTCATAGTTTTCAGGTCATTCTAAAATTTCCTAGTTATATTAATGGCTCCCATTACGTGACGATAGTCGTTAGGGCAAGTCAAACAGTGGGACTTGATGGCTCACATTTGATAGCGTATGGGCCAGGGTTGTGTAAATGTTCCGCAATGCAATCGGAAGATTTATGCAATCGCGTTAATTTCATGTCATTTTAAGGGTGCCCATTGTTCCCGTTGTTGGCGTTCCTCATCTATCGCACCTTTGTTATTCATCATATCGCACCGTTGTTTGATTGTTAGCAATTAAAAAAAGTAATAAAATTTTACCTCCGTATTGTCTTCTCGACTGTTTATGACATCGAAATGTTTAATTTGGGTTTTTATTATCATATGTCTGTTTTGTTAAGTAGGGGTCTTACAAAATAAATGATTAATAAGTAGATAACTAGTTCGGTGACTGAATTCAATAGTGGGCAAGTCAAAATGTCAGTCAGGTAAACAGTGTAAGTTAAGAATTGGTTCTCGTTCTAAATTGTGTCCTTGTTTTTGTTTTGTTTTGTTCTACTATTGTATTCAGCCAGCTATTTTTAAATGAATGTATTAAATTATCTATTTTAAAAAAAGATTTTCTTCAAGTTTTCTAAGATTTTCCTGACGTTTCACCATGAAATTAGTATGTACTATATGTATAGCGATTCACCCACTGTGAAACGCTATACATATAGTAGGTACGTTCATGTTTGTGATTCAGCTAGGTCATGTTTTATGGGAGTACACTCCCATGGCCCATGAGGCCATGACGCATACAGATAAACGGTCTGATTACTCTGCCAGGGCGTTTAGTAGGTCATCATCTTGGGAATATGGGAAACAGCTGATTGATTACAGAGATTCTAATAAAATAAAGCAAAGATAGTGAAAAGAGTGTTTCTACATAAACTACATCGTTTGACGTGAATTAGCTGGTCGTATTAATTTTAATTAGGTGGTCATTCTAGAAAAATATCAGGCTTCGTGCTACTAAAGTTAATAATTAAACTAAACTAAATTAAAACTGAATTATTCTAGTAGGATAACGCTAATATGAATACCTGTGTAAAATATTGTGAATACATAGATGGTTAAATTACGTGAAATGTGGTATTAAGTACCAAAATAAATAAAGAAATGAAAAAGAACGCTTTATTTAGTCTGAGAATCATTAAAAGTGTGTTTGTGAATCGTAAATATTCTCTACAAATTGGTTATTAAAGCTTTGTTTGATATTTCAATAAAAAACAAGCAATTATTATGAATCTGTTGTTATTGTTTAATGTTGTATCGTATTTTGTGTAAGAACAAAATGGTTAAATGCTCAATGTTGATGTATAGGATACATAGCATCAACATTTATGATATCTACACTTAATTAAAAAAAAACAACCTCCCTTAACTTTGTTTTTAAAAGTCATCATGTGTATTACGTTGTAATTTTACGGATTATTTTGATGCAAGCAGTGATCATAAAATATTGAACTGTAATTAAAAATATGTGGTTATTACCACAATCATATTTTTTTCAAGATTTAAAATTACTGTCTAGTAGAAAAATCACAGTAATTTGGCTCGCTATTGACGATTAATTGTTCGAAATATTATTTCAAGGAATTGATGATGATGTACATTGTATTCAAATGACTTGTTGCTACTAGTGACTCATTGTTATTCCGTTTTTGGAGGACATAATTTACTGCCTGTTATAAGAATAGAACATTTTGTAGTCATCAAATTATCGGATTTTAGAGTAACACAAATACTCCCTAATACAATACTAAGATATACTTTTTAGGGTTTCGTACCCAAAGGGTAAAACGGGAACCCTATTACTAAGGCTCCGCCGTCTGTCAGTCTGTCTGTCTGTCCGTCTGTCACCAGGCTGTATATCTCATGAACCGTGATAGTTAGACAGTTGAAATTTTCACAGATGATGTATTTCTGTTGCCGCTATAGCAAAAATACTAAAAACCAGAAGAAATTTCTTACTTTTTTTGCATAGATATTTCGAATCAAGTGATTCAAAAGCTATGCTGGTTATAAAAAAAACCTGTTATTTTTGCACATACCTTCATCAACTAGATTTATTTAAGATTTTCAGATTTGCAAGCTTCAGAGATTTGCACGTAAAAACAGCCTTTGCATTAAAAATGTGTAAGTACATTTGGGTGGTTATTAAGGAGTCTCTTTTTTGTTGGAGATAAATTAAAATAAAGAATCTCATTTTGTGCTGCAGATAAGAAAATCTAGGTTTTTTTTTATTTTTTATCTTTACCTAATACCTCGTATGTATTCTTTTCGGACACCAGGACAGTGAACTATTGTAAATTATTTACATGTTTTTTTTTATATTTTGTAGGTTTTTTCTAGTATTTCAATGAAAATACTACTTGTTTTGCATTTGTGTTTGTGTAATTGTATTTTGTCATGTGAGGAAGGTAATATAATCATTATTGTTGACGGGTGCTCTCTAATTCAATTTCGGCAACAAATGGCTTACAGCCACGCCTGTTCCAAAGCGAGGCCAAGTATTTACTTACTCTCCTGCATACAGAAGGATGTTCATTTAGGTATCAATATTGTTTAAAGGGCGGTCATTAATTGACCGCCCTTTAAACAATATTCTATGCAGTTCCAGGTTACGCAGCTAGCAAAGTTACAATAACAAATATGACGTAATATCAGCAAAAATACCATGAAGGTAATCGCACAATGTATACCTGGAATGGGTAGGTATACCTACTAACATCATAATGTATACCTATCTGGAATGGGTAAGTATAACTACATCATAATGTATACCTACATCATAATGTATACCTATCTGGAATGGGTAAGTATAACTACATCATAATGTATACCTACATCATAATGAATACTTATCTGGAATTGGTTGCTATACCTACATCATAATGTATACCTGGATTAGGTAGGTGTAGCTGCATCACAATATTTAAATGGATTTAGCGGTGAAAACTATTCACGTTTCTACTTTTAATTTGTAGTTTGGTGGCGTCAAATAACAGTTTTTAATATTCCGAAGACACGAACGATATAAATAATTTATTAACGAGCAACTTTTAATGCGTTCATATTTTGGCTCCACCAGAGTTCACATTGACAGTACATTTTAAAGACATTGAATAAATTATTTGAATAAGAAAAGAAAAACCAAATGACATTTAAACAATCATTCTTGCAATTTAAGCTAGCGATTAATTGTAAAGAATATTCTACAAATACAATGTTTACGATAAGGATCTTTAATTATTTTTTTTAAACACATTGTGTTATAGTGGGAGAATCGTCTAATTATTATCTTTTTATATATCTGCACATATAAGCAACTAGTTTTATGTTCATACTTATTTAAATAAAGCTGGTACCTATTAATTTGGTTTCATTTTTTATTGTCTGTCCGCGAATATGATTTTTTTTATAAAAATACATTTGAATACTAAAGTAGCTGAACATTTTATGTTGCGCAGCTTCAAATATACGAGTAGTTTCTAATATATTAGAAAATTGTTCCTTTCATGGGTAGGTACCCTAGGTACACTAGGTACAGGATAGTTCCCCCTTACTTTATAAACAAAAGTAACAGTATATAAGCAAAAGGAGCCATTTTAATAATTTCCAAATCTTACCTTTGTGTCCGTCCGTCTTTATCTCTACCTGTAACAGACAATATAAAATCTGCATAACTATCTAATTTCAATTAGGTACCTATTTACTTCTTTACTTTTTCAAATACCTTTGTGAATATGGCAATAGCAAAAAATACAAAAAAAAAACACCATGTGATTAGAACTTTTGTCAGTATAATAAAATTTGTGAAACAAAAAACCTGGCTGTTTGTTGATACAATTGTGTTCCGGAATTTTTATTGTGCAAGCTCAACTCACTTTTGTCCAGTATTTCCGTTTTCCGGCCCATCAATTTTTAATCAATGTAGAAACGAACACAATGCGGACAAATCACGAAAAATCAACAATTCTAAATGTGACACGCGCAATATCAACGAGAGGCAGAATGAAATTTTTTTGTTTCTTATTTAATTTCGTCTCTCCCGGCACAGAAAGATATAAATATCTACTTAATATATTCTTATACGAGTCATTAATTTATTATTCACTGACTGACAACAAACAGCCAAACCGCTGGTTCTAGAAGCATGTTGCTCACCTCCGTAATAATATAAGGAATCGTGCACAAAAGTTCCTTATATTATAACGAAGGTGAGCAATATGGACGGATTTTAGATTTTTTTTTAATGGATTTTTTAATACTAGATTATTCACTAAGGGGATAAAGGGATAAAGCAGTGTCTTTTGTCACGCCCTATATTAAATCTCGAACGCTAAGAAGGATTCTAGGGCGGAGCGGGCGAGTTAACTCGGAGTGAAAAAAATATTAATTCAAGATTAAAACAAATCGGAAACATAAACGTCACAAAAACTCACAACACTTGATAAAGGTGGATCTACAGCTGTAGCCCGCGAAATTAAAATTTTCTTGCGTTTTTTTGCTATTCGCAAGTTGTATCTTAATGAAAATATGATTCGAACATTTATTTAGAATCACATCTCTCTAAGTTAGATTTGTTCCATTGAATGACATTTTCATGATATCATGACATTGGGGAACATATCTTACAGCATTTAACTAATATACAGGCTGTTTGGCGCAAAGTGTGCCAAATAGAAATGGTTGACTGGGGGTCATCTGCTATCCTTTCAGACCCCTAACACTTCACATGCCCTGTGGATTTTATTTCATCGACTTTTTATTGTTTTATTAAAAAAAATACCCAAATTTTACATTCAAGTACAAATTAAAAAAAAAGTATAAGTTGTAGACTCTGAATTTTAATTTTATTTAGATGTGTATTGTACCTATTACAATACTTTTAAATTCAAAATTAGTGACATTAGCAATCTAGTTTTTTTTTAAATTTACTCGCAAAGTTTCGGACTTCAATTAAAGCTGTCCATGTTACAGGTATTTACATGGCTATAACAAAAATGTTTTTTAATGTATTTTGTCTCTATAATTAGTGTTTAAAAATTAATCCAAACTAATATTATAAATAAGTGAGTATGTTTGTTTGTTACGCTTTCACGGCTGAACGGGTTTGGATAAAATTTGGCGTACGGGTGAACCTAGGTTAGGTAGGACATTGGATACTTTTTATCCCGATACTCCTACGGGATCGAGACTTATGCGGGTGAAACCGCTGGGCACAGCTACTCAATTAGAAAGAAAAAAATACTAATTAAAAAAAAAAACATTAAAATTAAAATAAAAGTTCATTCAAATATTAATATTCAAACTTTCTTTATAATTTTCTTTTTTAGTAATCTGACCGCTGACGCAAATAGAAGGGTGTATTATAATTTTGAAATTTTAGTTAAATACCCGTGCGAAGCCGGGGCGGGCCGCTAGTATGTTATAATTATATTTCATATTGTATTATAATATGTCTTCTGCTTAACCGGACTTTCCTGTGGGTGCCTCAATAAATTGAGGCCTCCATCCAGGGTGTAACTAAAAACTAACTTAAAAACTATGAGACTGCTTGCACGGGCGTCGCTTGGGGAGGACAGCAAGGGATGGGCCGGATCGGATTAATATTCGGGGCCGAATATAAAGCTACAGGCTCAGCGGAGAGCAGATGCAGAGATCAGAGGTAGTTTATATAGGCTTAAAAATCGTTGATTCAATGTGTCCTACATTGAATTTACGAATTTTGTTAATTGTACACACAGATCCATTAAGTGGTTACCCAAAAGACATGTGCGTTCAAATCCGTGATAGGCCCAAGTTGGTTTATGTATTTTGCTAAAAGATTTTATTATAATTATATTAAATTGTTGTTGTTGTTGTTGTTATATTATATTGTTAGTGATTAAATAAGTTTAAGATAGTACTTTTTGTTAAAGTCTGTTTTGAATATCTCTTCTTATATCTTTCAATAAAAAGTTAATACTTTTTTTATTGCTGCAATAATAAATATTGATTAACTTTTCGTAAATGTTAACCGTAGACCGTAGGTTCTCTGAGGCTCTCGCGTTCTCTGAGGCTGTGACCAGCGCAGCGGTTGAACGCGTCCCAAAGGGTCATGGCCATCAGGATGGTACGGGGATACCGCACGGCCTCCCGATTGCCGCCATGGGATCTGGAGGCGAAAGTCCTCGCGCACATTTGGGTGTGGCGCGAAGAGGCGAAACTCCGGGGCATAACTCCGCTGCCGCAAGAAATCGCGGCACAGCGGACGGAGTTCCGGAGGGATCTCATGGCGACATGGAGAGTGCGATTGTCGCAACCCAGCGCTGGGCACGCCACAATTGTGGCGATAAGTCCCCTCTTTGAGGAGTGGCTGGAGAGGCGCCATGGCGTCCTCACCTTTCGCCTGACGCAGGTCCTCACCGGACATGGATGTTTCGGGAGGTTCCTGTTTTGGATTAAGCGGGAGGAAACGCCCGGGTGTCACCACTGTGTGGATCGCCCGTAGGACACGGTGGAGCATACGGTGGAGGTCTGCCTAGCTTGGGCGGAGCACCGCCGTGTCCTCACGGAGGCGATCGGCGGCGGCGATCTCTTGCGTCCGGGCCTGGTTCAGGCCATGGTTCGGAGCGAGAGTGCATGGGAGGCCGTCACCTCCTTCTGCGAAGCAGTTATGCTAGCGAAGGAGGAGGCGGAACGCGTGAGGGTGAGACAAGGTTCGCGCCCTCGCGCCCCTAGTCGCCGCAGGAGACGCCCCGGGTGTCGGGAGTCGCAAGCCGATTTCCGGCCACCGTAGGCGCGGGCCTGCGGACGGTGAGCGATGGGTAGCTCGCCGTCCGATAAGGACCAGGCCCGGGTCGACGGCGCGTTGTGTTCCACGCGCGCCTCAAAGAGATGTCAGCACAAACTGACGGGGTCCGTTAGGACCAATGCCTGCCGGGGTTGCGAGTTTGTCCGAAAGGGATATCGTGGCCCTGGCACACAGGCAACGGAAGGAACACGGGTGGGTTTAGTCAGTAAAAGTCTGACACGCCCTCCCGCTCCGCCCAGAGATGATGATTGATTGGATGATGATTTCCCACCCAAAAAAAAAAAAAGACCGTAGGTTTCAAAACCGCTTGCTGTGCATAAGATTGGTGGTTCAAATCACGAGGCACGAAGTGTGCTTTCTGTCATGCTTTAAATATTTTTAATATAAAGTATTTTTCTATTTTGTTTTTTTTAAAGAATTTAAAAATCAAGCATAAAAAAATATTATTGCTATTATTTAATAAAACTGATATTATTTTAATACAAAGATTTAAGTTTTACAATTTGATTTGATAATTTATAGTTAGACCTATACATCAAATGTTGTAGTTCTAACTTGAGGGTATGGATTAATTTTGTAAAGAAAACGTAAGTAAATACCCTCAAATTATAACATCTATCAATTAGACAGAGTCGTAAAGATAAAGTGACTCGGACGATAGTTCTCGGCTACGGTACTCGGCTCGCTGGCTAGTTTGTCAAACTATGAGAATGACGATGGTCGGTGATGCGATTGTTCAAATCCAAATCGAAACAATGAACTCTTTTTGAAGTATTCTTTAGATAACCTATACTCACACACTGACTTATTTTTTTATTTTTTTAGAAAAACATACTTGTATGATGTTTGTAAATATGTGAACACCACGTATCTATCTAATAATTAAGTTATTTTTCATTGCTTAGTTTTTAATTCGTTTTACCTATTATGGTATAGTAATTTTATTCTAGGTGCATCGTCTTCACATATAATCATATAATTAATGTAATCAAACAAAATATTGTAAACATTTTTAAAAGAGTACCGGTGGAGTTTCTTGCCCATTCTTCTCCATACGAAACTACCTTTTGGAAGGGGCAACTAGAATCAATTCTATTTTTTTGTAAATTTTGACGTTCAAAAGTGCCTCTTATGTGCCTATTTGAAATAAATGGTTTGACTTTGACTTTGAGATTATATTATTCGTAACGAATTCAATGTTGTAGCAGTGTAACATTTTAAAACTTGAGGGGTTATCACATACTGACGCTGTGTGTACTATAGGTAACCGCTGCCTAACCCTTTGGGATTTTTGGCGTGACGATGATGAAGAATTTATTTTTTCACCCAACTTTACAAAACTGCGTAGGTATAATTCGGAAATTAAATTTATTTATTTATTGAAACATGGAAGACTTACAGCTTAAAAACGTAATAAAAAGGAAACTATAGTCAAGCAAGCCAATTACAAGTCTTCGCGTGTAGAATTATACTGGAAAATTTTAAGTGAGCATACAACAGCAATACGTAATACATTTGGTTGTTTAAGAGGTTACGTATTTGTCTAAAACTATTTGGTTAACACTAAAAGAAGACCAAATCAAGTTAAAAAAAAAAAGAGAAGGTACTCGTAATAATTGAAACTTATGGATAAGTGGCTATTTGAAAAAAATAAGGCTTAAGCACTTCTAGCTGACGTTACACTAGTCGCAAAGAGATCCAAGTCATGCTGCTTACATATTTCATTGAATTGTTTGCTTGCACGCATAATATAACTATTCTGCCTGTAATTCGTAGAGGTATAAAGTACAAATAAGGGCGGATTAAAACGAAATGATTTATTTGGCACATTAAGATAAAATTTTAAATGCCGAGAACTGGACCTTTTTGCTTGGACGCCCACATAGTATTATTACCCACTTTGTATGCAAGTTACTTAAGTTTGTGCTGTCTAGAATTGTCCAGCTAGATAATTACCCGCTGTTGCTGACTTGTTAAGTGGTTTCAACTTAAATTATTAATATTAATTAGCACACAATCACAAGCTATCAAGTCAAATTAACTGGTTAATTATTTAGATTAAAGTACCTATCTTTTTATTGTTGATTCGGAATGCCAACAAGCACAAAAAAGTGCCAATTAGCAACAATGGCGCATTATGTCATAATGGGCATTAATTTTGTTAATAAAGTGTGTAGATATATTTTCTTCAATAAACGATAGGAAGGCAAAGTTTGTCATTATTTACAAGCTAATAAGTACTGGCGAAATGTGGGTGTACTATAAGTACACCTCCAGTACCTATAAACGTATGTACCTAATAGTTGCACGCCACACTTGGTAGAAGGTGATGATTTCATCATTGACTAATTTATTTTATTTTATTTTATTTGAAAGGTACCTTTCAAATAAAATAAAATAAATTAGCCTATTCACTAGAAACATTAACATAATAAAAAGAGTTATGGTAAATTAGTCACTTACATACATATAAAAATCTTATACATAAAAAAAATGATTCTTAAATATACGTTTTAACAAGATTTTTTACTCGTAGTGAGGATAGAAAAAATAATTTTATTAGAAACAAAGAACAAGACATTAAGTAAAAACAAAATCATAATCGAAATTAGAAACAACAATTAAAATCAAAATCAAAATTATTATTAGAATCAAAATTAAAATTAAAACAATAAGATTCAATTTAAAAAAATAAACAGTAAAACTGAAATTCAAAATCAAAACGGTAGAACGTGATAACGAGTGCAATAAGATAAAATTCCAAAATTGTTAATGTGGCAAAAAACCAAAAAAATTAAATAGTAAAAAATAAAAAGTAGGATATGAAATTATGATTCGACGCTAATAGATACAAGTTTTCTGCGAAATTGGGAAAGTGTGTTTGTAAATGTGTCAATATTTTTAACCGACTTCACAAAAAGGAGGAGGTTCTCAAGTCGTCTGTGTTTGTTACCTCAGAACTCCGTCGTTTATGAACCGGTTTAAAATAATCATTTTTTATTTGGAAGGATATACTTCCAGATTGTCCCATTTTTATCAAAATCCAGTTCTGATGTTGGGATCCATGAGTAACTGAAGGAACTCCTCAAATATTATAGGCATACATATAGCGATTTTTATATTTTCATCAACAAGTCAATCATTTGCATTCAGAAAGTATAATTTGGTGAAGTGGAACCGATGAAGAAGGCCACACACGGCAACCGGAACTTCTCAATGATAAGTATTTCACGGGTGGCGATAAGATATCTGGATTAAGATAGTTAAGCGAAGCAAATTTAAATAAATAGTTCTGATCAAAATGGTACCATCAAACTGATCTGATGATGAAGCCGGAAGGTAGGCTCTGGAACTCCGTAATAAAACAATGTATCCTACCCGTGTTTGTTCTTATTGAAATTGTCATGAGATCCACTCTGGCTATAAATGATTTTTAACCGACTTCAAAAAAGGAGGAGGTTCTCAATATAATATCTAGCCTTATATAAAAGGAAACCGTGTCTGATTGGTCTGTCAACACATAGCTCAAACCACTGAACAGATTGGGCTGAAAAAAAGCTGTTGGGCAAACAGACAGTTCTTATGACGTAGGCATCCACTGAGAAGGGTTTTTGGAAATTTGACTTTTAAGGGGGGGATTTTGTTTGCACGACAAATCTTATTCCTGGAGGTAATAAACTTGGCACGAATACTTACCTACCAAAGTAGGTAAATTATAAAGTTTGTAATTCTTTGTTTATCTTAACTTCAATGGATGGATGTCAAAGCTTGTATAGAACTTCCTGTCACTGTTTTTTTCATAGCAAGAAGTGGTATACGAATTGATGTGGGGTAGGTACCACAGCTAAAAAGTGATGAGATGTACTACAGCAGGTACACCTCTGCCCAACCCTTCGGGGAAACAAGGCGTGATGTTATGTGCTTCCGAAATGAAAGTTATTTTTCAATTTTTAGTGTTTTTTTTGTTAAAAAGTTTTTTTACAGTTTCTATTTAATTTAAAATGTTAAGACCTAATGTGCTATATTCTGACAAATAAATGATAATGACTATGATTGTGATTACCCGGAAGGGTTGGACAGAGGTCATCCTCTGTCCAACCCTTCCGGGAATCAAGGCGTGATGTTATGTATGTAATTAATAAATATGTACCTATTTATTTTTTGTAAAATCGACTACAGTAATGTAACCTATGTAGTAATTATTATTAACCTTCGTTGGGCAAGTAACATCTTCATACCTATAGGTACTATTGTTAATACGAGTAGGTAGAATAGTGAAATAAAAAAGGGAAGTCGTCGCTTTAACACGTTTATTGATTTAGTAGAAGAAAATCGAACAAAAAAGGTAAAAAAAGGTTAAAATACATAACATCACGCCTGTAATCCCCGAAGGGTTAGGCAGAGGTGTACCTATAGTACACCCACAGGTTAAAATAAAGAATACATAATCCTCTAGTCGGGTAAATCGATAAAAAAGGTAACCGAGTAAAAAAAATTTTTTAAAAGGTGGTCTCTCTAGACCACGAGAAGAACATCAGATGGTAAATATTTAGTCACGCAATTGGTTTACGAAGCCTCAGAAAGAAGATTGCAATTGGTTTAAGGTACGCGACCACTAACAACGTAAACAACACGAATATTTATGAATAAACATGAACTTAAGTTATCTCGGTCAAAATAGACCTGCTTTAAAAGGTAAGCGAGTAATATTACGTTAACGTAGTAATTAGTAAAAATCTACTATATTACGGAATAGGTTCAATTTGAAACTCGGTCCTGAGGAAGTTCTCCTGGGCCTGCAGTCTCGACATAGAAAAATCACAATCTTGTCAAGCAATTTTGACCTTCTTGAGACCCAGTGGGTCTACTCCGAAGCGTTAAACCGAAGTATCGGCCGAATGTTCGGCCGTTGCTTGACTGCGGCAACTATGGCTGACTACGGCGAAAGAAACAAAAACGACAGTCAAAGAGATAAGCCAAAGACAAAAATGTGACTTTAAGTCGGGTATGGATTCAAAGACAAACAAGAAAACTATGGAAGTTATAAAACGACCGAACATTCGGCCGATACTTCGGTTTAACGCTTCGGAGTAGACCCCCTGTTAGGAATTTGCGACCGAATTCGGTCGTAAAGCGATCGCTATTTATGTTCAGACTGCAGCCCCATGATGGCGTACCGTACAAGCGTGCATAGCTTGTATATTATCAAGTTTTTCTAACTGAACAGACTGTTGTGCTGCTGGGGAGTTTGTTGCGCCACTTCTTATTCCCAGTTAAAGCACTACAAAGTAGTAAAGGGCGGGCGTTTTTGGGGGACTGTCTTATGTAATTTTGACGTTCGAAAAGTGCTGATTCTCAGCCTAGTTTGAATAAATGATTTTTGGTTTGATTTGATTTGTACAGACGCCAGTACATCAAGCTACTACAATCTGTCCAATTTCTTTAATAGATTTTCAACTTTACCGCTACAGCTTAAGATTCAAGGTTGATTGGGAACATTTGGCAGTTTCGGGTAGCTTGACCTGCTGGCGTCTGTACGTCGCTGAGTCGCTGGTGTCGTCGTTCTTCGTGATCCAGAATTGAAAGCAGCTGGTGAGGACAAAGTAGGAGCACGCAGGTTATATGCGGTTGGAAAAACGAAGCAGGAGTGATTCTGGTAAATGCTCTGGAGGCTGGAACGAAAAAAGGTGAAAACCGGCTCTTTTACCTGGTGTGGAAGGAAATTTTGTATCGTAATGATCCAACTTTATTTCGTGGCTTTCATCATGAACTGTTTGATGGCAATTACCCCAATCATTGAACTGCCCTGTTTTTTCTATCAAAGTTAATGACGTTCAATAAGCCAAGGTCAAAAATACAAATCCAAAAGAATATGTATAAAATCTTGAAGGATATTAGTATTAGGAACCAAAGAGTCGTAACCGCAGAGGTCATGCTGCAGTAGGTATTATAATTATTTAAAAAAATCCTTTTGTATATTTCCCTAAAATGTGAATCAAAAATGAATTTGGGATTTAAGTTACCACGTACCACCTAAATAACGTGTAAGATTTCCATTCATGTTTTTTTTACAACGTTGCAGGGTAAAAATATTTTCTGCAAAAACATTAAACGGTTAATTTTTTCTGGTAATTTTTATTCGGACTTTGTTTTCATTCCACGTAAGTGAAAACAAAGCCCACTGGGGTAAAACCTTGGTAAAACAAAGCCCAGTGTGGTATAAAAAACCGCATTTTTTTTCTTCTACTTAGGTATGTTAGTATATACATAATAAAGTCAATTTTCGAGTATGTGTGACCGCGTTGTTCTTTTAAGTTACGCAACGGGTTTTGATGCAGCTTTCACTATAAAATAGAAAATTTATTTCGGAAGCTTTACTTGTATACCTTACAAACAAAAAATACAAATAATACAACACAAAACAACAATTTATTAACCTATAACAATATAATATAATTAGGTAATATTAAAATTGCGAAAAAAAAAATCTGTCCCATACAGTTTAGAACATATTAATTAAACTTAGTATAGAACAGCAGATTTTTTTTCTCGCGATTTCAATGTTGGTCCATCGAACTGAATAACTTTTACTATGTAAAAGTTATTCAGTTCGATGGTCTCTAAAGTACCTACTCCTTAAAGTTTGTCCACCCCGGATTTCTTTTTGTCAATACCGGATGACATTTTTTACCGTTTTCAAAAAAAAATGGGTATATTAGGTGAACGGAGTAGAAGCCTATGGCATAGTCCTTTTTTTGTTTTTCTTTTTTTTTTAATAATATAATAATATGCATTAGAAATAAATTAATAAAAAAAAACATTACACACAGTACCATGCGTTGGTCACACAGACATACACATAGTACCAGGGCCTCATGAATTGAAGATAGATGGGTGACAGAAGTGATAGCTTGAACATGAAATAAGTAAGTAGGTACGTTAATCAGTAAGTAAACATAACACAACTGGCGAAATGTGGTACTATAGATACACCTCTGCCTAACCCTTCGGGGATTACAGGCGTGATGTCATGTTATGTTTGAATTAGTAAGTAAGTACTTTATAATAGCATGGAATTAAGTACTATATAATAGATTGTAAGTAGTAGTCGAATTTCGGGTTCAGTGGGCGACCACTCGTTATAAATATTCAGCTGGCCTATTGTAGTATGGACTTTAAATAAACTTCATACCACAATAGGCCAGGGCCTCAAGTCTGCTATTACAATAGTGTCAGAATGGTCGATCATTGATTTCATAATTGTTGATTTTGACAAGTTTGGTAATCTACTATTATAATGGCGTCATTATGACTTTCCAATGGTCGGCCACTGACCCTACATTGAAAGAAATTGCATATATTGGTAATCTCGTACATAATGACAAATGAATGACATTTCAACTAATGGGTTTTATAATAATGGCAATACGACAATGCCATTATAATAACACAATTATATTACGAGAACATTGACCGACCAATGATCGACCATTATGAATTTACCAGATTACGAACTTTTAGCAAAATGACAATGGCATGACAATGGGATCGTGTTGGAATGACTGAATTTATAAAAATAGCAGACTTGGGCCCCGCTCAAAGTCAAAGTGTTAACACTGCCGTGCGTACTACGTACCTAACTACTCTTAAAAAATGTCGCATCATGATAAAACAAGGTTCGAATTCCTTAGTCGTAATGACTTTATAACTTAATTTGTGAGCATAAAAAGTGATGTTAAATAGTTTTAACACAGAATATTTAAGTACCTACCTAATATCAACTACTAAGTATTTTCAACATAATTTTTGGTTGGCAGCAGTTATACGAGTGCGCGTCTCCTTTTTCGGGTTCCGTAGTCAATGGAACCCTTATAGTTTCGCCATGTCCCTACTATCTGTCTGTCTGTCCGCGGCTTAGCTCAGAGACTTTTAGTAGGTACCTACTAAAAAAAAAAAAAAAAAAACCCCCGACTGCGTAAATAATGAACTTAAAAAACCGGCCAAGTGCGAGTCGGACTTACCATTAACTATAAAAACGGCAAAAAAATCACGTTTGTTGTATGGGAGCCCCCTTAAATATTTATTTTATTCTGGTTTTTAGTACTTGTTGTTATAGCGGCCACAGAAATACATCATCTGTGAAAATTTCAACTGTCTAACTACCACTACGGTTCATGAGATACAGTCTGGTGATAGGCGGACAGACAGACAGCAGCACAGCTGTTTGTTCAGTTAGAAAAACTTGATCCTATACAATAGTATGTAAAATAATATACATTACGCAACACAAAAAAAAAATATATCGTCAAAAAACTATACTCAAGCAGAGATTAAAAAATAAAACTAAAAATGTAAACAGAACGTACCTAAATTAAAGCCTCCAGGCATAATGGGCGTGCCCGCTCACATAAAGCTGTAGCTGTAACTGGAAGTCACAAAAAATTATAAACTAGCACCATCGAAGTAAAATAAATAGTTAATTATTAATAATAGATAATAATAAAACCATGGTTAGCAAGACACTTCACGTGACCAGGGCCTCAAGTCTGCTATTACAATAGTGTCAGAATGGTCGATCATTGATTTCATAATTGTTGATTTTGACAAGTTTGGTAATCTACTATTATAATGGCGTCATTATGACTTTCCAATGGTCGGCCACTGACACTACATTGAAAGAAATTGCAAAGAAAATGATCGACCATTATGAATTTACCAGATTACGAACTTTTAGCAAAATGACAATGGCAAGACAATGCGATCGTGTTGGAATGACTGAATTTATAAAAATAGCAGACTTGGGGCCCAGAGGGCTGCTGCCAGTCTTCTGGGCACGTTCGCGGATGACAGCGATGCGGACGAGTACTTCGACGTGTAAGTGTCCTTTTGTTTTTTTATTTTAATTTGGTACCTAATGTAAATAGTTAGTTGTGTTATACGTAATAAATAACATGTTGTCATGAAGAAAAAATGTATTAAGACCCTTTTTACATAATTATGTGCCGTATTTATATGTGTATATACAAGAAACAGGCATAATATGAATTTATTATTACGTCCTTTGAAAAGGAAGAAAAGAAAATAGGTATCTGTATAAATCCTTAAAATAAAACTTCAGTTGTTCGAGTTTCAAAGAGTTTACTTTATCTTCGTAGAATATTGTTGAATACTAATGTTCGGGAATCTACTAAACATAGTTAGGTAGGTAGGTAGAGAAACAAATCGCTCTGAAACTTACCAAAGTTTCAATGTTTGATTGCGTTCAATTTGCTACGGACTGTGATAACTGCGGAAGTTCAATCACTACGCTACGTATTAATTTGAATGAATGAAGTCGATAAGAAACATAATGTAGACATAGTTTACCCTAGATTGTCAATCTTTGTCTAATATTTCATACGTGTAAAAGTTTACCTGACGCTTCGCTAGTAGGCGTTGGGATCGAAATAGATCGCGCTATGGTTACGTTACCGAGCAAACCATGTATTTTTTGTGGTCGATTCCTTGTGAATTAAATTGTCCTGATTGAAACAGTTTGTGAGTTTTCATTAGGTTTTCTCGCCTACGGACCTTGAAACCCTGTTCAATCTTATTATTATAGGCAATAAACAAGGTAGGTACCTATTAGGTACCTATATACATACGCTACAGAATATTCGGAATTCTTTTATTTTTACTACGAAGTAAAGGCTCCCGCAGACAGGCGCGACGCGACATTAGTAGCACAATTTCTATTATTTATTATTCATTTATTATTTCAAGTTACATGACTCATATACAATATTTAATACATTATACACACAACAGACAATACATTCACATTAAAATACAATACAAAACATCCAACCCACTGAACCCACCATCGCACTATCAACACTTACCTACATTACCGACGACTGTAGGTGACGTGCAAGTCACTGCAGTGTCGAATGTATGGACAGTCGAGCCTGTCCGCTATCATCATAAGTACGCTGTTGGGGCTGCCGCGCACCCTGAGTACCAGAGACGCGCTCCGTTTACGCATCGTTGCATAGAAGCAGTCGACGCTGGCTTCGGCAAACATGCTCGAGGCATTAGTGTCGCGGCAGCCCCATCAACGCTCTAAAGGTGTTGTTATATTGGACACGGAGGGCTCCGCATGCTTATTGGGTGTGATTCACCCACAGGCTGCACGTGTACATTGAGGTACTATGAAAACTTCATAGAAAATGTCGCACCCGCAATAACGCGCCAGTCTATACGAGCCTTAATACTTCCGCTCAAGCGGTGTAAGCTCCTTCAACTTCTAAGTTCAAATATGGAATTAGTTATGATTCCAGATAGTGCCTCGGATATCACAGTGGTTGCAAGGGCTACTGATGAGCATGAGGTCCTGGGTTCAATTCCCAGGTTGGGCAATGTGTTATTGGGTTTTTCTATCTGGATTTTCTCAGTACTAGGCTAGTCTGGATTTGTGCCCGGCTGATGGCAAGTGACAAGCTCCCTATTAAATGGGACTTTAACATAACTGGCGTAATGTGGGTTTACTACAATACGGTACGGTTAGGTACTTACTGCCAAATTATTATCAATTATTATTAGTGCAAGACAACCCTGGAGGCGCTGCGCCGCTGGTTTGGTTTGTCTGAAATTTTGTACATAGATTCTTTACATAAAAATACTAGACACGTATTTCGGGTTTCGCATATACTAAAACTAATGTTGTATATACATACCTATACATAGATATATTTAAATACATTTTTTTTAGTTTTCTATTCTAATTTAGTATGACGGCGCAGCAATGGTGTATATATTATATTTATAGTTTGAATAGGTATATGTATAGGTATCTTTATAATCAAATAAGATTTATTCTTCCATTCTCGCTATTGCACCTACCACGGCTTGTCTCTGCATCGCCCAAAGGTTGACTGGTAGAAAATGCCTATGGCATTAAGTCCGCCTCTGTAAATTTCTGTGCTTAAAGTATTAAATAAATAAATAAATAATAAATAAATGGTGCCGCGCGGTCTAGTTTTGTTACCAAGTTCATAATCACCAAAACAAAAAGAACGGATAAGAGTGACACTGGCTGCTGACTGTCACTTTAGCAGACCGTCGCATGGCGGGTGCCTTCTGATGACAGCAGATGATCAGGGGAGCCGCTGTCGTACCACGTCCGCGATGAACTGCTATACTCCGACACAATCCTGATGATATTGAAGCTGCTGAACCACTAATACGATGATCACTTCTGGTAAAGGCCATCCTGCGCCGTTAAGTATATTATTTTAGTGAAACATAGTCACTTATATAACTTTGATGGTAACATAACCCCCATTGTACATGTCCAATTGTCCATATTACAACAAAGGGTTGGTTCAAAACTATTCAGGGCATGTCATGCATGACAATATAAAACTGAAAAGTCTTGGTTAAGTATTTGTTGCTTTTGCATTATAAAAGATTCTTTTAAAGGTACTCTAGCTATTTGAAAGCGCAAAAATATATTACGGGAAAGATATTTTTTGTGAAAAGTAACTTATACTGCTGGGAAAATGTATCCACAAAACGTAAACTGCCGTCATTGTGGCAGCCTTTTTCTTTTGTCCCTAATTTGTAATTTGTAATTAGCCATATAATTTTCATTAAATAATTTGATGTCTTTGAGAAAAGGTAAACGTCTAGCAATGGCGCAAAGATAACATTATTAATTTTACGTTCTCATAAACAATGGATGATAAAAAAACACGTTTTATGATGAATCCGCAACTGTAGCCCGCGAAATTCAAATTTTAAAATATACGCTAAGTAATCGTTCTCGCTACACAACAACGACTAATTCTCACAACTAGCAAAGTAGGTACCTACTTCGTCAGTTAAGTAATCGCTGTATGGTGAATCCGCAAATGTAGCCTGCGAAATTCAAATTTTAAAATATACGCTAAGTAATCGTTCTCGCTACACAACTACGACTAATTCTCACAACTAGCAAAGTAGGTACCTACTTCGTCAGTTAAGTAATCGCTGTATGGTGAATCCGCAAATGTAGCCTGCGAAATTCAAATTTTAAAATATACGCTAAGTAATCGTTCTCGCTACACAACTACGACTAGTTCTCACAACTAGCAAAGTAGGTACCTACTTCGTCAGTTAAGTAATCGCTGTATGGTGAATCCGCAACTGTAGCCTGCGAAATTCAAATTTTAAAATATACGCTAAGTAATCGTTTTCGCTACACGACTACGACTAATTCTCACAACTAGCAAAGAAGGTACCTACTTCGTCAGTTAAGTAATCGCTGTATGGTGAATCCGCAAATGTAGCCTGCGAAATTCAAATTTTAAAATATACGCTAAGTAATCGTTATCTCTACACAACTACGACTAGTTCTCACATCTAGCAAAGAAGGTACCTACTTCGTCAGTAATCGCTCTACGGTGAATCTGCAGCTGTAGCCCGCGAAATTAAAATTTTCTTAAGTTTTTTTGCAATTTGCAGGTCAGTGTGTGGTTGTATCTTGATCAAAATATGATTCGCGACTACAACAGATATGTATTTACAGAATTATAATCATTAGAATCATTAATACATCTCTCTAAGTTAGATTTGTTCCCCAATGTCATGATTTCATGAAAAAGTTATTAAATGTTGTTGTTGTGGGTGTTGTTGTTGTTGTTTGTTGGGTGTACTATAGGTACACCTCTGCCTAACCCTTCGGGGATTACAGGCGTGATGTTATGTTATGTTGTTGTGTGTGTTATTAAATGATAGGTTGCATTGTTGATTACACAGCAGCGATAAGCACGGAGTTCTGTTGGATATTTCAAGAGTTATATGCATTTTTCAAAAACGGTCAGTTACGGGAAATTACTTCCCGTGACGCATGGAACAAATATCATGCTTGTGAAATACGTAATAACTTTTTAAATTATTATCAAAATCAACAATTTATTTAAAATCGAGCATAATCAATAAAAACAGTAGTATAAAAAAAGTTAAATACTTATTATTAAACTACAGATTTATCTTCTTCTTTATATACTTAATCTACTTAACAAAAACAAATTCTTGAGTAGGTATTATAGGTAACAAAAAGAAATCTTTTAACATAATAATAATAATTAGGTAGTTAGTAGTATTCCCTCTCGAAGAGAGGAGGCCTGGGACCCAGGGGTAGGAAAATTACAGGCTGAGGATGATAATGAATAATTAGTTAAGAATGAATCCACTTGAAGCAAAAATATCGGTAATATAGGCATCCCTTTTACTCGTTTACGGGAACTTAGTTTTATGACCTCCGCACCGGGGACAAGACAAGGAAAACTAGGTGTCGCACACGGCGAAACTCAATTACAGCCAAAATTAATACAGCGAATATGTTTAATTCAGTGTTTTTTCAATTCTAATTTTATCTCATTTTTATCTGATTTTATTATTATTATTATTTACTCATCATCAAGTAACAATAGACTCATACGAATTTATTAGGCATTTTCAATACAAATACAAGCAATTTCAAATCACATTACTGGTCATAAAAATTAAAACAAAACACAATAATTAAAATTTTCTAACCGGATAGGAACAGCAACATGCCTGCCACAGCCATGTCGGACATAAGGGCAGTCCAGCCTGTCGGCGATCATTGCCAGGATGGTATGGGGGCTGGCCCGCACCCGGCGCACCAGGGAAGCACACCGCTTACGCATAGTAGCGTGGAAACAGTCATCGCGAACATCCCTGACGCGCTACAGAAATGGGGCAGCCCCAACACCGCCCGGAACGCGTTGTTGTACTGGACACGGAGGGCACTGTATGCTCTTTCAGTATATTCAACCCACAGGCTGCTCGTGTACAGTGATGTGGAGTACGCTCTAAAAAGCGTGACCTTCACACCAGCAGAACAACGTGAAAACCTGCGGGCTATCATGTTGGCTCGCACCGACAGCACCCTCCGCTCCCGCTCCATGTTAGCATGGTCTTTCAGGTCCTCGGTGAGTAGATGCCCTAGATATTTAAATTGGTCGACTCGGTCTATTGGAATACCATCAAGATGAACAGCTGGTATTTTCATAGGGCTCGACACGCCGATGGTCTGAAAAATCATGTATTGGCTTTTCTTCCCATTATATTTCAACCCATGACAACGAGCGCATTCCGTGCACGTACTGAGTGGCCTCCTCAACCCACACCGTATTTAATATAATTTTATCTAATTTTGTCAAATTGTGTCTAGAACTTATTTTATGTGTAATTTATAATATTGACCGATAACTTTTGTGTGTGGTGTAACTGTAAATATAAGTTGATTATTAATAAATAAATAAATAATAAATAAATAAACTAATATTAATAAATAATACTAATAAATGCGTAGGTAACATACCTACGCATTTATTAGTATTATTTATTAATTTTAAGTTTTGAAGTCTTACAAAGAATACACATGAGTTAAGAGAGAATTTCCTGTGTCTGACCTTAGCGATAAACAACAAAACAACAATAATTATAATGGTTATACGAATAACAGTAATTTGCTTATAAACAAGTTATGATTACGCATTTAATCTGCTCGTGGTTAATCACCGGTATTGCAAGCAACTACTTAGGTATATATATACCTATGTAGTTTAATTAGCACATATTGATTTAATAGGCACTCATTGGACGAGGCAATCCATCGAAGAACCCAGTTCAGCCCGTTTGCTTATCACTCTGCTTTTGGTTTTATTCCCGAAACACGTTTGCTGGTATGTAGCGTTCGCTGCTCAGCGTGCTATGGAGCGGGCTATTCTCAGAGTTTCTTTGAAGGATAAGATCAGGAATGAAGTTATTTGGAAGAGAACAGGTGTTACCGACATAGCCTGCAGAGTAAGCAAGCTGAAGTGGCAGTGGGCTGGCCATGTTTGTCGAAGGACCGATGGCCGGTGGGGCAGACGAGTCCTGAAGTGGAGACCGCGTATGGGCAAGCGAAGTGTGGGGCGCCCCACAGCTAGATGGACCGACGACCTTAAAAAGGTGGCTGGGATAGACTGGATGCGGAAGGCGGAGGACAGGGTGTTGTGGCGCAGCCTGGGAGAAGCCTATGTCCAGCAGTGGACTGCTATAGGCTGGAATTCTGTTCTAAACTGACTAAAGTTATCTTTTAAATTATGTGGATTTTAAAATAGGTCAACGGACCTCGACATTACACAGCTACATTGTCTAAAAGGCAGAACAAGAGATGAAGTCTACTTAGAGTTGTCAAATAAACTTTTGGCGTGACTTTAGTCGGCTTAAAATAATACCACATAATTTGGCTGTATTATTTTATGGTATTTTAACTTAAACTTGTATTGAAGTTTAAGGGCTAGCACGCAATGAGTTGCGGTGGAATGCGGTGCGTTATTTCTACCGAACGGTACCTATAACAAAACTGCATGCGTTTTTTTCTTCACAATGCGCGCACTTCAATGACATTCCATACTTTACAGATTATGCGGTAAAAAAATGTAAGTACGTGGGTAAGTCCAACCTAATTATATACAGGGTAGCGATTTAGTCACCTGCATCCTTTAAGAGGGTGTTTCTACTCGTCATACAATATAACTTCCGTTATGACAATCTTATCCGATTACAGTACAGTAGACAGAATATTTCGATGAAAAGTATTTTTTTACGTTACGGAAACGATTTTCATAGCAGAAGTTGTTTTGTATGATGACCCCCTCAAAAGGATGCCAGGTGACTAAGTCGCCACCCTGTATATTACCTAAATACGGTAATATTTATGTGAATATTACTTTAATCCAAGCACAACAGGATCGAAGGATCGAAAATTGTTGAAATAAATCGTATAAGACTTTTGTATGGGCCTGAGAACCGAGTGTCAATTATGCATGAACATGAATCTGGGTTCCTGTTCCATTGCAAGACAGATTTAGTTGGAAAACATAATGGAAATGTAGGTAGACTGCGTCATGCTTTCTTAGCTTTCATGGCTAACTGAAAACTTCTCTCTGATTATGTAAATCTGCTTTTAAGCTCACTTCAGCGGTTATGATTAGTTAACCAAAATGACAACTTGTACCCAGTTGATAAAAGGTTTATTTATAAACGTTGATTAAAGTTGAAGAGACGCTTAATTAAACGTGAATAATGTATGGTTAAACAGTCGCTAATCATTACCCAACGTTAAGCAACGTTTATAAATAAAGGGGTATATGATTTAGTTGTTGATTTACTAATCAGACGGTCAATTTCCGTATGTATGAACGTTCTATTCTCAGTATTGAATCAATCTGTCAAAAACCAGCTGCATTTTTGACAAGTCTTTGACATTGCTGTCGCTGCCATGAGATTGCTAGATTACTTAAGTTATGCTTTTTATTTTTAATCCGAGATACTAATTTGACAGGTGAAAATGTCAAACTCTGTGTGTCAATGTCAAAAAAAAAATTAAAAAACAAACAACAATCATTTGCAATGTCAAATTAGTCTCTGGGATTTAAAAACGAAGTTTTGAACGTTTGTAGTTAGAATAATAATTAGCCTTCAGAGATTGAAAAGACCAGAGGGTAGGATGATTTTAGTTGACTCTCTGTAAAAATCATAGATATAAGAAAGAAGTCTATTTTAAAAATTATGCCTGTCTATACATATCCATTAAAGAACTCAGAAAACCTACTTAGTAATTTAGAAACAAATCAAACCATATCTCACGTTACTTGATTAATAAAGCAAGATTGTTAGCATAAGGTAATTACCTACCTTAAGGAAATACTAACGTACCTACTAGAAATACGATCGTAAACATCATGTTATGCCAGTAATTGTATGAATTACCATTCTTGTCAGATTGTATGACTGTCTCAGGTGACAGTCGCTTGGAAATGTTATCTATGATTTGATGTGCGGTTTTCAAGTTCTTGTCGTGTAAATTGTTAGTTTTTATGTAACTTTTGCTGGATTGGATGCAGATGGCGGAGGACAGGATGTTGTGGCGCAGCGTAGGAGAGACCTATGTCCAGCAGTGAACTGCAATAGGCCGAGTTGATTTAGCTGCTAAATTATATGTCTATTGCTAAGGTGTTATCTTAAAATTTGATAAGGTAAAGTGTTTCAATTACCCTAATTTACCCACAACCTTTGCTGACTCGTCCGAGGCAATGGTACAAGTAGACATACCTGCCATAATTTTTGGACCGAAATTCCTTAACGCGGCTTGCGGTAGGAGTTGACTGGTATCCCATGATCCCCGAATCCAAGTGTGGGACAATAACACCGGGGTGTTTTTTAGTCTGTAAGAGTCTGAGAGACATGAGGAACAAAAAAAAAGAAAGAGTTGACTGGTAGAAACAAGAGCAGGACCAATCAGCAATAATAGAAAAAACCGACTCAATACCTATAAATTAACGAAAATTATCAAATTATGTTATAAGTACATCAATAGCAGTTGAGCGGACATCATTTCGGTGGTGTCGCGGGGAATAGTGATTTCTGTCATTCCCCACGACACCACCGGTGGTGTCGTTTTCAGTTTTCAGTGGTGTCGAGGGGAATGAACGGAAATCGTCACGTAAGGAAAAGGCGTTATGCTCAATGCGACTTTCTCTGTTTCATTCTATTATAATTATACGAGTGTGCGAGTATCGCGTAAGGAACTTCGTTCCTGCAGGGGGTCGGCCGACCTCACACATTTTTTTTCACATAAACCACTACTATTTTTTGTCGTTATCATATAAACAACTACTATCTTTGGAGGTCTTGCGCACAAAGATGCGTGATGTTACTGTACAAATCTCGCCACAGTGTGTAGGTAATTGGACTTTTCGTTTCAGGATTCTAAGTAGCATATCTATACCTACATGGAACGTACCAACGTACCCCTTCGCCGAATATACGCGCGTAAAATATTGTACGTAAACATTTTATCGGTCGTAAAAACTGACCCGCTTTGTAAAGACATTCCGATTCTAGGTCATTAGAACTGTATAACTATTTTTCATAAATAAAAATATTTCGGTATGTTTTGAATTGTCTCAAGACAATCATTTTTGTTGCAACATTTTTTATTTTATTTAAGTGCCTACTCATTAATAAATAATATTTAAACAGGTGTTTAATTCAATTGATAAAAAAAAAACGTGTTAGATAATGACGTACTCATGTAAATATTTGGTACTAAGCAGTAGTTTAGTAGAGATTCAACAATAAATATTTTTTCTACTAAAACATATAACAAATAGAATAATATAACAAAAATAAGAAAAAAATATCGCATACAAGTGATGGAAAAAATATCAGAAACCTTAGTACTAAAAGCACCTAATTAGTAGTACATGACCATTTCGTCATATCCCATAGGATAGGAGCTCGTAGGTACCTTCTTAGACTCCATTTATTATAGCATTAAAAAATAACGGCAAAATACCGCCAGTTATTGTGTAATATTGTTGAAATTACTGCACTTTTTTTTATGTAAATGGTAAATTATACATTGCTTTGTATTTATCGTTAAATAACGGAGTTTATTAGACGTTTATATCGAATTATCAAAACGGTGACATCCATTTTACTAATGTTAAAATAAACGGGGTATAGGTACTAACCTTTCAATTCAAGTTCTGAGGATACAGAGTTTCTACTCACATAGCCACAAGTGAAATCGAAAAACCATGCGAATCAAGCTTGGAATTGATAATTTCATGTTCATATTTGTGTTCGATCGTAAAAGGAAACAGGAAACAACACGTGTAATATCGCATAGACACTATCGCCAGTGCCATCTAGTAGTTGTAGTGTTTACTAATTCAGGGTGGATTAGGTTAGTGTCTTATAATTAACTAGTGTCCGACCGAAGTTTCGGTTTCGGCTGGTTTCGGCCTAAAAATCATGTTTCGGCCAAAGTTCCGGTTTCGACTAAATAACAACCGCACCTTTGGGCCTCTTCAAAACTTACAACATCGCACTTTCGGGTCAAGTTCGGCTAACGTCGGGAGCTTTCGGCACGGCTGGCAATATAGTCTTGTCAAATTAGACCAAAAAATAGGAGTGAAGGTACAAAAATTCGCACCCGGTTCAGAATTGGTAGGATTGTTCAAAACACTATCATAAATGAAATCTAAAAAATCCTCATCGATCGGATACCTGGAAAAAAAATTACTCGGGGTCAAGTCACAAAAACGGGGTTTTCTCGATTTTCAGCAAACGGTAAGTTTTATCATAAAACTAGTTCAAACAAAAATTGTAGATCAGATAAATTATCTATAAAAAATGTCGTAATACTTTTTTCCTAAGCGCCGTTTCTGAGATTAACGATTCAAAAAGTTGGAAGAGTTGTGAGTTGTGTGTTGGTGTGGTGTGTTGTACAATACAACACACCACATGACAGATGCTTGTGTGTATTTGTTACCTGAATAATGGTAAGTAATTAAGTATTTTATTTTGTTATGAATTTATAATGTCATACTGTAATAATTCTTAACGCTTATTTTCATAATTTACAAACAGATTGACGGATTATTATTATTTAGGATTTAAGTGCGGAAGTTTACTTATTTTAATTAAACCACTTTAGAATTCGTCTTAGTTGCGTGTATGCAATAATAAATAATAATGATTTTAGGTACCTACGTAATAAAATGATGGGTGAATGAATAACTTAAAGCATTTCTTTTAATATTGACGTCTAACGCAATTAAATTTTATTGTTTTGATCAAATTTTGGATGTGAGAATAAGGTCAATTTGCGTAGGGATTTTAACGATTTTGTACGCTTACGTTTAGTCTTGGTATTGATAATTCCAATAATTCGATATTATGACACAATTAGGCTGGTTTCATGATGAATACGGGAGACAGACGTAGTAGTTGTATAATTGCACTTTTTTAAAAGAAGTACCTATAGTCGGCAATAAGCACATTTTAACATATAATTAAAACTTTAATTTTGACATATTTTTTTAAATTGATAATTTTATTTTTGTTCATGGTATTCAATAATTGGTTCGGTTTCGGTTTCGGCTGAAACTATATAATCAAAGCCGAAACTTCTGTTTCGGTTTCGGCAAAAAAACATGTTTCGGTCGGTCACTAGTTATAACGTTGAAAACGAAGCAGTGTTTTCACAATTTTTTTACCGCTGATTTTGTATCATTGTCAAAATAAAAGTGATCGTTATTGTCGTTGCAATAAGGTTGCTGCTAGAATTGCTGACAGAGGTAACATTTTAATAATGACTGCGTTAGCGGAGGATAAAGTTCCCAACGGTTCCAATTTCCTTACGGCGCGGCGGCGCAGCGGTCGTGAATTCGTGATCGAGTATGTGTGTACTTAGTTATGTTAAGTGTTAAAGTATAGTATGTTTGAACTTCTACTGAGCTGCTGACTTGTCTAATGGTGTTCGTTAAGTAATTTCCTAATGTTCGAATATTATCACTGCACATTTAAAAATCGTTCTCCTATGATTAATTTTGTGGTGTGGTGTTATTTTAATGAAACAGCTCTTAAATAACATTTAAAGGAGGTACCTACCTAATTAACTGTTAAATACAAAGCGTCTGTGTTGGCGCTGTCATAAATGTTTCAAATAACTAATCATATCAAAGTTTTAAAACACAATGGGTATCAGAATTAGAACCAACTTAATTTGCTATGAATGTAGGTACAGGTATAAGATGTTGTACATAAATTAATGAGATATCGGCTACAGTCTACCTTGCGGCCTGCAAATTATTACATAAATTAAAATATTAATACAAACAAAACAATGTCAACAAAACAGAAATTAAAGTGAAGTCAATTAATAATATTATAGTCAGGTACATAAATGTCTTACATAGTCATATTTGCAATTAATTTTATCAATCAAAATCTGGACAAACATATCATTTAAAAAGTCTTTATTTAACTGAGTAATAAAATTTGCTTAAAAGTAGTGCAGTTACCTTAAATTAAAAAATGTTTACAGAACGATCCTTAAACCCATGAGGTATTTTATTATAAATGACAGGTCCCATAGTCATAATTGTCTGTGTGGTGTCGGACGTACAGAATAGCACCTCCCTATTTCTTCCCGTGGGTGTCGTAAAAGGCGACTAAGGGACTTACTACAGAATGGGCAGCAGCGTTCTCTATGCATTTTAACACCAAACTGCGATCGCCAACCCACCTGCCAAGCGTGGCGATTATGGCAAACCCATATGGCACCCACCACCCCTTTAGGGGAGGCTTATGTCCAGCAGTGGACGTCTTTCGGCTGAAATTATGATAGTCATAATACTTTTTCTTAAGAGTGCTGTTTTGTAATTACCCGAATGTAGCAAGTTCCTGTATTGGGATCTCAAGGCCATTACGTGTTCTTATATCGTTCAGTGTCGGAAATAAGTTAAGATTGGTTCTTATAAAAATTGCCACCTCCAATATGTACAAACATGAAAAAGCAAATATCCTCAGAGACCGAAACACAGGTTCACAGCTGTCTGTGCTTTTAAGGTATGACATAGATATAATACACCATTTCTGGGCCTTAAAAATCTCCTCCCTCTCACTACAGTTACCCCAAAATATTATTCCAAATGTCAACACTGACGCAACCAACCCATGATAAGCTAGTAGAATATATCCGATAGGTGCAACCCAATATTTCAAAGCGGCAGATGGCAGATTACAGATTGCTTAATCTGATCCAGCCTGTCCCTTGCTGTCCTCCCTCAGCGACGCCTTAAGCCGAGGTCCGTACCCCACAGGCTCGCCCGTAGCGTGTAGTCGAGTAGTTTATTAGTTTATGCCCTGGCTGGAGGCCTTCATTTATTGAGGCACCACAGGAAAGTCCGGTTAAGCAGACAACCGCCTAGGTTGAACTGCGAGATGCCAATTATAACAAAAAAAAAACAGATTGCCATTGCTAGGTACTATCATCATCATTTCAGCAGAAAGACGTGCACTGCTGGACATAGGCCTCCCCCAAAGGGGGGGTTGCCATAATCACCACATGCATTTGGCAGGCGGGTTGGCGATCGCAGTATGGTGTTAAAATGCATAGAGAACGCTGCTGTCCATTCTCTAGTGAGTTCCTTAGTCGCCTTTTACGACACCCACGGGAAAAAATAGGGTGGTGCTATTCTTTACGTCTGGTAACACACAGATATAAATATTATGTACCTCATAAATTGTGTATATACCCGAAAGTAACAAAGGAGGGAGAAACTACATGGTGAAGGGCGGTTTGGGGGACTGTTTTATTTTGACGTTAAAAAAGTGCTGATTCTCAATTAATATTGTGAATCAGCACTTTTGTACGTCAAAATTCATGAATTCAATATGTCATTTTTATTAGTCATAGTATGATCTCTTTTATTTATATATAATATATATGTTGTAACAGCCATGTATAGCCTACTAGCTGCGCCCCGCGGTTTCACCCGCGTAAGTCTCGATCTCGTGGGAATATCGGGATAAAAGTAGCCTATGTCTTAATCCAGGGTGTCAGCTACCTCCAAAAAAAAAAGCCAGCAAATCCAATTTGGTCCCGCCGTTTGAGCGTGAAGAAGTAACAAACATACACACACACACACTCACAAACTTTCGCCTTTATAATATTAGTGTGATACTTAATCTGATTGTTTCTATATATTTTTTTTATTCTTTATTTAATTTTTGTGACCCAAATTTGACATTATATTTTAATTTCAATTATGTGACCTTATATTTTGTAACTACTCATGTGTTTATTCTAATTGCATGTGACATTTTATTTTTTTGTTATTCTTTGACCTTTTTGTTTTATCAGATCTGTAACCTATATAATTTGTACCTATTCATTCGTTTATTTTAATTGCATTGACATTTTATTCCATTCTGTTGCAGTATTGTGAAATTTTATTTTATTTTATGTAATAAGGGTTTTGCCTTTTTTTTTTTTTTTGGGTGGGAAATTATCAAATAACTTCTCCCGCTCTGGGCGGACTGGGAGGGCGTGTCAGACTTTTACTGACTAAAACCCACCCATGTTCCTTCCGTTGCCTGTGTGCCAGGGCCACGATATCCCTTTTGGACAAACTCGCAACCCCGGCAGGCATTGGTCCTATCGGACCCCGTCAATTGGTGCTGACATCTCTTTGAGGCGCGCGTGGAACACAACGCGCCGTCGACCCGGGCCTGGTCCTTATTGGACGGCGAGCTACCCATCGCTCACCGTCCGCAGGCCCGCGCCTACGGTGGCCGGAAATCGGCTTGCGACTCCTGACGCCCAGGGCGTCTAAGGGCGCGAGGGCGCCAACCTTGTCTCACCCTCACGCGTTCCGCCTCCTCCTTCGCTACCATAACTGCTTCGCAGAAGGAGGTGACGGGCTCCCATGCACTCTCGCTCCGAACCATGGCCTGAACCAGGGCCGGACGCGAGAGATCGCCGCCGCCGATCGCCTCCGTGAGGACACGGCGGTGCTCCGCCCAAGCTGGGCAGACCTCCACCGTATGCTCCACCGTGTCCTCCGGGCGATCCACACAGTGGTGACACCCGGGCGTTACCTCCCTCTTTATCCTGAACAGGAACCTCCCGAAACAACCGTGTCCGGTGAGGACCTGCGTCAGGCGGAAGGTGAGGACGCCGTGGCGCCTCTCTAGCCACTCCTCAAAGAGGGGACTTATCGCCACAATTGTGGCGTGCCCAGCGCTGGGTTGCGACAATAGCACTCTCCATGTCGCCATGAGATCCCGCCGGAGCTCTGTCCGCTGTGCCGTGATTTCTCGCGGCAGCGGAGTTTCACCCCGGCGTTTCGCCTCCTCGCGCCACTCCCAGATGTGCGCGAGGACTTTCGCCCCCAGATCCCACGGCGGCAGTCCGGCAAGGAGGCTCGCCGCCTCACGGAAGACCGTGCGGTAACCCCGTACCAGCCTGATGGCCATGACCCTTTGGGACGCGTTCAACCGCTGGGCTGGTCGCAGCCTTAAAGAACGCGCCCACACCGGTGCCCCGTAAAGGGCCATGGACCGCACGATCCCCGCGTAGAGCCTGCGCCGGCGGAGGCGTTTGGACCCCCTAGATTGGGCAGGAGCCGCTTCAAAGCAGCCCCGGCCCGCTCCAGTCTGGGAGCCAAACGTCGAAAATGCTCCAATAAGGGTTTTGCCTGAACTGAAAAATAACTAAATATAATAAATAAATAACATTAAAAAAAAAAACGCATTTTTTTCAATTCAGGCAAAAAAAATAAGGGTTTTGCCTGAATTGAAAAAATGCGTTTTTTTTTAATGTTATTTATTCAAGCAAAATGATTTATGATTTTTATTTCGATGCAGGTTCTAGAATTGATATTGTATGGTAGGTATTGGTTATCTATTAGTTAAAGGGTTATTACATAAAGTTCTCATTAAGTAAACATAAAACAAGCTAAGTATTGTTCACTCAGCTATTAAAAAATATACGCTAAGTAATCGTTCTCGCTACACAACTACGACTATTTCTCACAACTAGCAAAGTAGGTACCTACTTCGTCAGTAATCAGTCTATGGTGAATCTGCAGCTGTAGCCCGCGAAATTAAAACTTTCTTAAGTTTTTTTGTAATCTGCAGGTCATTGTGAGGTTGTATCTTGATCAAAATATGATTCACGGCTATAACAGATATGTACTTACAGAATTATAATCATTGGAATCATTAATACATCTCTCTAAGTTAGATTTGTTCTCCAATGTCATGATTTCATGAAAAAGTCATTCAATGGAACACCTATGCGGTGAGTTGCACGAGACCAACATTAGTTTAACGGTGACTATAAATTGATGCTGTCACTTTCTTTGTGGTATAAAATATAAGGGATGGCATGAAAAAAGTCTCCGTTACACTAATGTTGGTTATCAGACGCGAATCATATTTTGATCAAGATACAACCTCACACTGATCTGCAAATTGCAAAAAACTTAAAAAAAATTGAATTTTGCGGGATACACCTGTGGAATCCCTGAACGAGTTCATTAGAACGAGACAGTGATATTTGTTTTCTGTTTCTTATGTGTGTATTTAGAACGAAAGGGTCGGACCACAGTCGTCGTCAATTAAAGTGTTGCCTCCACTTTTATCTATAGGTAAGCTCTTGGTCGAGAGTTCGAGACAATGCGTTCCTGACACCTGTCAACCACCATTTCTCCGAGCTGTCGATTAATGCAAAAATATGCTAAGTTCCAGTAACCTATGGACTAACCGAAGCGTTTATAATAAATTATGTTAATAGCTGAGATTGTAGAATTGCGTAAACAATTTCATTCAACTATATCAATTACATTTAGGATAGGTACAGTTAATAAGCAAAAACAAGGCGAAGTATCGTCAGGTTCCGTGCTAAGGTTCGCAAAATAGAACACTTATGGAATAATTTTCGTCTTTCTCTGTTTGTCGCGATCAATTTTGTTTCAACTATTCAATTATGTAGGTATTCAAATTTGGCACAGTTCTAAAACGCGGTGGCCCAATTTAAGACCTGAAGGTTATTTCCGTAATGCGGAGGCAAGCGGAAAACAAAATATTCATTACAGGTAACAAGGTTATTATTGGAAGTCACGGTATCACCGATTTACAGTCAGGGAAACTAAATTGTTTATCAAATTGACATACTACGTCAATTTATCGTGTTATAACCATTTCATACAATAACCAAAAAATTACAGTTGGGATTTGAATATAAGGACAATTTTAGTTGGTAGTCAATTCGTGATTTTACACTTTAAAACTATCCTTCACATAATCATTCGTAATCCCATCCCTTCTCGTCACATAGCACATCCCTACATGCTCAATGAGCATGCAGGGATGTTGCTGACATGAGCAATGCTGAAAATTGAATGAAGCTGACATGAGCAATGCTGAAAATTGAATGAAGCTGACATGAGCAATGCTGAAAATTGAATGAAGCTGACATGAGCAATGCCTTCATTAATTCTTCTTTCGTGACCCAAAATTCCGATCCATACATCGTAATGACTGACCTATAATTATGTTATGTATGTACTAGATAGTGCGGGAAACAGATATAACAAGTTTTTTGTTATTTCCTTAAACTAGTTTTTTATACCTACTGTCCACTTCTTAAGTCTCTCAATCTGATGCACTATAAAAAAGTGTAAATTAGTTTTTCGTGCAAACCCACATATCATGATTTTTTATTATAATGTCACTAAAATGACATCGTTAATTAATAGGTAGCACATATGTGCTATATACTCGTAGTTGACTATTCCACATACAAAGTTAAATTTCATTTAAATCATATACCTAGAGGAACACATAACATAGATCACACATAACAGGTATTATTAGTACATTACTGCAGCGGCCTGCAAAAGGGGCATTGATGGACGAAGGTGAAAATGTGGGCCGAAGTGAAGGCGAGGCACTCATACGTGAGTCCATCAGTGCCTGGTTGCGGCCAAGCATGTTGAGAAAATACTATTTTTCCGGCGTTCACCGATCTATGTGGAAATGTGACATCACACGTCCTTACTATTACGGTCGTAACGTCCACTCGAGAACTAACTTTTTCAGGAAATTTCTGAGTTACAATAACAGATTAGTATACTCGTATAATCAAAATCAAAAGTCATTTATTCAAACTAGGCTGAGAATCAACACTTTTCGAACGTCAAAATTAGATATGACAGTCCCCCAAAACGCCCGCCATTCACCACATCCTAGCGCTTTGTTGTCAGATATAATTTTCACCGAGCGAGCTCCAGCGCTCCCCTTTTGTGAAGTAGGTTGGTATTTCGGACTTTTCCCGAAGTGCGGCAGGACTTTAAAAGGAGGTTGTTAAACTTTCGACAAAAAAAAAGTTTTGTGGCTTCTTTTTTCAAAAAGAAAGTGAAAGAAAGGACGTTAATTAATGTTAATAACGAATTCATTGATCGATTTATAGTAGTTTCTGAAAAACCTACTGAAACGTTGCTCCTGTGGTTTCAGTGAAATTAAATATATTTACCTGTTATATATTTGTTAAACTGTTAATTTGTAATTATATAAAAGTTTTACAAATATAATAATTATAGATCTAATTAATTAATTTATTAAAGTTATCAGGAATTAATAAATTATTGTCAACTGCTTATTTAGTAGGTATGTGACTAAGTTATTGATGAATACGTAATTATTGACGACGACTCCGATATTTTTATGCAAAGTATGTTTGTTTTATATCGAATAAAGTACTTACCAATGCATACAAATGCATTGAACAAATAAAACAACTGTTGCTCTGTTTTTGTTTTAGTAAGTAAATAATTAAAACGTTTGGTTCGTTGTATTAACTTGTATTATATTATTATCAGACAGGTATGATAATGACTTTTAAGCTGAGTATCCACTAGACTCAATACATATGAAAAAAAAAATGGCTAAATAATAACTGCCGCACGGGTCGATCGATCAGGTTAAGCTACGCTTGCCGCGGTTGGTCCGTAGATGGGTGACCATCTGTTCATGCCAAGATTCCTCCGTGCCTCGGAAAGCACGTTAAGCCGTTGGTCCCGGCTGTCATTTGTAGATCTTTGACAGTCGTTACGGGTCGTCAGAAGCCAAAAAGTCTAACAACCAGTCTTACCAAGGGATAGCGTGTTACCCAGTAACTGGGTTGTGGAGGTCAGATAGGCAGTCGCTCCATGTAAAATACTGGTATTCAGCTGCATCCGGTTAGACTGGAAGCCGACCCCAACAAAGTTGGGAAAAGGCTAGGCAGATGAGATGATGATCCACTAGACTCACCTTAACAGTCATTAGATATTGGTTCATGTTTTCAGGGGGCCAAGTCTGCTAACGCAGTTGTGTCCGATTGGCCGTTCATTGGCACCGTAATTGTAGAGTTTGACAGTTTTGCTAATCTCCTCATTGAAAGGCGTCGTTATGATTTTCTAATGACGTGGCACTGATACTCCATTGGAACAATTGTCTGTATGTATTTGGTAATCTCATACTGACAAGCTCCTATTATTTTGACATCCCTATGGACCACTGTCACGCCATTATGAATTTAGGAGGTTACAAACTATTGGCACAATGGTCATGGCGTTGCCTTGGTATGGTCGTCATAATGACCAATCATTGAAAATAGCAGACTTGGCCCCCTGCCCAATTGACTATTAGAGTCAATTGGGTTGGAAACAAGAACCAATATCTATCTCATCTTATATATCTTTTGTTGTCGTAGCAACGAAGGTACCTACAAAGGCATTTGGTTGTTGTATGTGAACAACCTTCCATGTGAGCTTGTTGGTTTAATTACCCAGTAAGAAACCGATAATCGATGAAAACCGAGAGCTAAGTATCTTATCCAATTTCAGAGGGGTAATTCCCGAAATAAGAACGTTCACAGTCTGATCTAAAAAAATTGTCTAACTTCCCTACAGTTTTTGACATTGATTGTCACTGACATGCGAGATTGTAACTAGATTTTGAACGTTTTTAATTACGGTAATGGTCTTCACGTCTATTTCAGTCACTGGAAACCACAAATTCCTATCCCCCTCTTGCTGATTCCAACTTTGATTTTTAACTACCCATATTTATTATCAACTTGCAAAAATGAAGAAACCAAAATAATGAACATTAGACAGTTATATATTTCTATTCGTAAGGCACACTTAACAAAAGTATACAGACAAATTTATCGTTTACTAAAGTAAAACAAGTAACCCAACGTAGCACTCGCCGAACTAGTTTTCTGATTTTACCGAAGATGAGAACTAAGTTTGGCAAAAAATTTTACCTTTTGAAGGAGCACAATTTATACAACAAAATCCTCTCATGTTTAAAAAATTGAGCCGTCATGGGACGCCTGGCAGATGTGAAACATCGAAATTATTTACACAGTACTACAGAAAGAATGTATTTTTTTGGGTTTATGTGCGCCTTTATATGTTTCACATCAAAAATACGCACATTCAATGCATACAAAACCCAATTATCTGAATCAATCAACTCAGCCTATATCAGTCCACTGCTGGACATAGGCCTCTCCCAGGCTGCGCCACATCATCCTGTCCTCCTCCTTCCGCATCTTGTCTGTCCCAGCCACCTTTTTAAGGTCGTCGATCCATCTAGCTGGGGGGCGCCCCACACTACGCTTGCCGATACGCGGTCTCCACGCCAGGACTCGTCTGCTCCACCGGCAATCGGTCCTTCGACAAACATGGCCAGCCCACTGCCACTTCAGCTTGCTTACTCTGCAGGCTATGTCGGTAACTCCAGTTCTCTTCCGGATAACTTCATTCCTGATCTTATCCTTCAAAGAATCTCCGAGCATAGCCCGCTCTATAGCACGCTGAGTGACCTTAAATTTGTGGACCAGCCCGACTGTTAGTGTCCACGTTTTGACACCGTATGTCAAAACGTATGTTTTTTCTGAATAATTAATCACAAATAACACCCTTCTTAAAAGCTGCATGCATTGGATGGGTGTATCATAACTGCTACCGTGACGTCTGAGACGAACCTTATATTTATAATTTATGCTAAGCATTGTTCTCGTGTAAGTGACTATATCTTTTTTAAGAATAAATATCTTTAAACCCATGTGCCGCACAAACCTTCGAAAAAAATGCCTGTGACGTGGCCCGATGGGCCAGCTACACCCAATACGGACCAATGATGATTTACAATATATTTTTGCAGACACTTTCAAATCCCCGTTGAATTGTGCTGACAGATTAAGCACTTCGTTTCGAACGATACATACCTACGTCGATATAATATATATCACAGTGAGTAATGCTCATGATTACCCGTTATTTGACAAAGAGCTAAAGCGAGAGAAATTCTTCAATACTTTCTTAGGGTGTTTTATAGATAGATTTGATAAACGAGAACGTTTGCTAGTTGCTCTTATTTACATTTTGATTGTCCACAATCTTTGTCTCAAAATATTGTATCTATGTGTAGCCAACATGAACGTACAAAAAGTGCAGATACTATGTTTTTTTTTTAAAGTATTTCTATTTCACCTTAAAAAGAAATTACCTAAACTATCGGCACCTTGGAGCCTTCTGCCTGCCGCCTTGTGTGGCTTGTTCGAGTTACCGCAAGCAGTAGTGTGCGAGCAAGATAAAGACAGGTGGCGCTGAGGTATTATGGACTATTAATCAGGCTTAAAGATTATTTTGCACGTCCATGGTAGCCACAAAACATATTACACATGGCACAGTATTATGGAGCTCAAATTATAGACAATCAAATGAATTCTTCTTCTTCATCTTTTTGGGGCTGACTGTACTTAATAAAATATTAAGCCATTGGGAATTTGTAAAAACAAAAACATGTAAAATTACACCGACACCAAAATTAAAAGTAATGAAAAATAGCCTCAACAACAATCGCCACAATTTACAACGAATTACCAAAATACGTTATTTAACGATGTCGAGAATAAATATACATTGTATACCTCTAAACTAATATCTCTTCTAATATAAAAATGTGATTACACAGTAGACCAATTTATGACGGATAAAACTTCATAGATGTACCTAGGTACTCAATTCGTAACTTTTTCTTATCTTTTTTAAGATCCGGTCTGATTAAAGACATAATATTTATTACTGTTAATTTCAGTGACATTGAATTTATTTATTTTGATTGTGTAATGTAATGACATACCATAATTAAATTCAATTGCTAAGAATAACTTGACATGACATCATCATCATCATTTTAGCCGAAAGACGTCCACAGCTGGACATAGGTCTCCCCCTAAGGGGGAGTGTTTTGCCATAATCGCCACGCTTGGCAGGCGGGTTGGCGATCGCAGTATGGTGTTAAAATGCATAGAGAACGCTGCTGCCCATTCTATAGTAAGTCCCTTAGTCGCCTCTTTCGAAACCCACGGGAAGAAATGGGGTGGTGCTATTCTTTACGTCCGGCACCATACGGAGCCATGACATGACATGATTGTATTTATTATCTCTTAACTTTTTTGACTTCCTACCTACTAATACGAGCTGACTTAAATATGAATGTATCTGTGCTTTTGAGTGTTATTGGACAACTTAACAACATCTAGACATAAAATTTGTAATCTTTCTGAAATTCATTGTATTTTGATTTTATAAGTTTTGACTCAATTTATATCAATTTCACAATTTATGTAACTCAACAGTAAACCGACATTTATCTTTTGCAATGCCCGAAAAACCGACAGTAATTTATTTTAAAATATGTGATGTGCATGAGAGCAAATAAATAATTGGTTGCTCTTCCTAGAAGGACATTGGGATATCCTTAATAAGAAAATGTAGGTAGGTACTACATAAGCAAGTAGATTATAAAATAATTCTATAAGACGTGCTTTCGCCGGTGGTAAGGTCATATTTACCATTGTTTAATAAATATTAAGTATTTGGATCAGATTTCTCATTGTGAATACATACATAAGAACGAGACAGTGATATGTGTTTTCTTTATCTTATGTATGTATTCAGAAAGAGAGAGTCGGGCCACAGTCGTCTTTACTTAGGTATTTAGAGTGTTGCTTCCACTTTGTACGACAGCGGCCTCCCTGACATCTTCTGCCATCATAAGACAGCCGCCACGCAACGTGACTGTCATCAGCCAGTGTCACTCTTATCCGACCTTTTCGGTGATTCCAGTAACTTTGTAACAAAACCAGACGGTGCCTCTTGCTGCGCCGTCAAATATATATTTGCTTTTTAGGGTTCCGTACCCAAAGGTTAAAACGGGAACCCTATTACTAAGGCTCTGCCGTCTGTCTGTCTGACCGTCTGTCACCAGGCTGTATCTCATGAGCCGTGATAGTTAGGCATTTGAAATTTTCACAGATGATGTATTTCTGTTGCCGCTATAACAACAAATACTAAAAAACAGACCAAAATAAATATTTAAGGGGGCTCCAATACAACAAACGTGATTTTTTTGCTCGTTTTTGCTCAATATTGATAACGGCAACAGGTAGATGCTTGAAATATTCACAGAATATTTAGTTATATATTCACTTCAAAAAAAAAAATATTTAAGGGGGGCTCCCATACAACAACCGTGTTTTTTTTGCCATTTTTGTAGATAATGGTACGGAACCCTTCGTGCGCGAGTCCGACTCGCACTTGGCCGGTTTTTTAAGCAATCGAGTCACGACCGCCAAACATGCCTACATTCTATTGTCCTTTTAGTTGTTGGTTTCACATATTATCCTAGATCAAAGAAGTTCTAAGCATGATAGAAAACCTAAGGACAGGTTGTCACATTCAAAAAGAAAAATAAACTAACCCATTGTTATCCATATCAATAGATTATTAAAAGTCGTCAACAACCCAGTCAGTTCAGTACCTAACCTTCATCTTTCTAGAATTATATGAGAAATAAAAATATTTCAGGAATCAAGACAAAAACATTGAGTAGGCAGAGATACACAATCAGAAGCTTACGAAGCTTATGTATCATTTGTTATACAAAGCTTTTGAATGATGACAGAGTGTTTTATACACGTTAACAATACTATCTGAAAAGCTTTTAAACCACCTCACTTCAAACATATCAACAACTTTGTGTAAATACTTGTATAAAAAACATATAAAAAAATTATTGTTCACTGTACTCAATGTCACCTTCAGTATTTCTCACAAGATTTCGCAGGTTGATATCTGAATCCGAATAAAATGAACCTATTACTTAATTTTATAGCAAAGAGTATACCTACTCATAGAAATTCTCGCAAAATGTTGAATATTTATCGAATTGTTTGGGAAAACCAAACATTTTTGTTAGGTGCTTAAATGATTCTACATAACATAATGAGAAAAAAAACCGGTCAAGTGCAAGTCGGACTCGCGCACGAAGGGTTCCGTATCATTATCTATAAAAACGGCATAAAAATCACGTTTGTTGTATGGGGGTCCCCCTTAAATATTTGTTTTATTTTATTTTAATTATATATTTTTAAAGTGAATATATAACTAAATATTCTGTGAATATTTCAAGCGTCTACCTGTTGCCGTTATCAATATGGAGCAAAAACGAGCAAAAAAATCACGTTTGTTGTATGGGAGCCCCCTTAAATATTTATTTTATTCTGTTTTTTAGTACTTGTTGTTATAGTGGCAACAGAAATACATCATCTGTGAAAATTTCAACTGTCTAACTATCACGGTTCATGAGATACAGTCTGGTGACAGACGGGCAGACAGACAGACAGATGGCGGAGCCTTAGTAATAGGGTTCCCGTTTTACTGTTTGGGTACGGAACCCTAAAATTAGATAGTTAATTCGGTACTACGGTCGAGTCTTTATCTCTATTCTATTTAGCTAAATAATACCTGAACCGACTCCCCTAAGTTTTTAAACGAAATCTGTAGCATTGAGGAAAACTAGAACTATTTAGACAATACTATACACATACGACAATACAATACTAATTACTAGTAATAATTAAAAACGTATTTCTACCCTGTCTTAGTAGTTGCAGTAGTTGATGTAAATCCCGCAATTTATCTGCAAAGCTGCTATTTGACATTAGACTTCATTAAAGCAATTCATAATTTGTGGACAATTTTACGAAACTCCACACAAAACTGTCAAAGAGATGAATTGCGGGATATGAATTGTACGCAGATGAGGTTTAAGATCATTTATTCTCATAAGAATTACACTATTCACTTACATGAGAATATTAAAACTAAACACTTAAAAATAGCATAAAGTTGGGGGTACAAAGTTAGACATCGATTATATAAATGTTTTGAGGGTAGATTAGAAATCATTGTGGTCAAAATGTTCGTTCGATACATGCAAACAAGTATCCGTGTAACACTCAATCAACGCCAACTGGATGTGGCTCAATTGACACTATAGTAGGGAATGTGAATTTTTTACTATAAATTGTTTAAGTAGCTTTTTAAAAGTTGTTTTGGATTTAGATTCTTTGACGTCTCTCCGTTATTTATTAAACATTTTAGATCCTTCGTAAACGATAGATTTTCTTCCGTAGATTGTGCGGGTTGGGTGTAGTTTTAAAAAGTCTTGTTCACGTCTCAGTTTCATTTTGAGTTTTTTAATATTTTTTGTGAAGGTTATATTTGTGTGTATATTTTTATTTAGTATTTTTCGAATTAGTATGCATGTGTTATATATGTATGTTTGTGTTATATTCATTACTTTAATTTTTTGTAAAGAGTTTCTGTTGGAGTTAGATAGTCATAGTTAAATAACGTTTTTAATAGTTTATTTTGAGCAGTTTGTAGTAGGTTCGTATGTGATTTAGCAGCAGTACCCCATATTTCCACTAGGTAGTCAATATGTGGCTTAACAAGGGAGAAGTAGATTAAATAGCGAACTTGGCGGGGTAAGCAACAAACGATACCTCGTAGGGTACCGAGTGATTGTATTTTTGATTTAAGTTTTTGAATATGTGGAAGCCATGTCAATTTACTGTCCAAAATTAGCCCTAGATATTTTTCTTGATCTACTTTATTTATGGTTTGCTTATTTAATATTAATGGTGTATAATTGCCGATTTTTTTTATTTTTTGCTGTGAATATCATGTAATTTGTTTTAGCTGTATTAATCGTGAGAAGATTTTGTTGAAACCACAGATTGAGTAAGTCCAAATCGTTCTGTGCTTGCTTAACAATAGTATCGATTGAGTGGCCGAAGTAGAACAAACATGTGTCATCTGCGTATAATGTTAGGTCAGCTTTTAGACCAATTTTGTGGACACTATTTATGTACAGTAGGAATAACAGAGGAGCCAAAATTGAACCTTGGGGTACACCGTATGTAATAATTTTGGGATCACTCTGAATGTTACCAATTTTAACTACTTGGTATCGGTTTGACAGGTAAGATCTAAAAATTTCAAGAGCAGGTCCATGTATTCCGATTTCCATTAGTTTTCCTAGCAATAATTCATGACTGACTGTGTCGAATGCCTTTTTCAGATCAATAAAGACACCCATGGCCACTTTATTTTTATCAATGTTAAGCTTTATAGTTGTCACCAGGTCTATTGTAGCTGAGAGTGTATTCGATTTCGGTCTAAAACCGTATTGCTTTTCATATATGAAGTTTAGAGATATTAGGTACTTTTCGAGGCGATTGTATAGGACTCTCTCAAAATTTTTTGATAGTACGGGGAGAACTGAAATGGGACGATAGTTGCCCGGCTCTGATTTAACTCCGGATTTGTAAATTGACGTAACTTTTGCAACCTTAAGACTATTTGGAAATGTTCCCGATTTCATACATTTGTTTATGCAACTAGTGAGTTCATCAAGAATTAGGTTTGCAACAAATTTTAGTGATTTTGTAGTGATACCATCTAAACCTGCGCTGGTGTTCTTAATTAAATTATTAATTATTTTTAAGATTTCATCTGTTGTGGCCAGATCACTAAGAGAAGACGAGCCCGATCCAGATAAATTCGTTAAAGCACTACCTGATGGGTGATATTTTATGGGTATTTGATTAGCCAGTAACGAACCAACATTTGCAAAAAAATCATTGAAGCATTCACAGATGTCGTTTATGTCAGTAACAGTGCCATTTTGTGACTGAAGTTTTTGCGGGGCGAATTTTTCTGTGAATTTGTTGCAGGATAGGCTGTTTATCAGTCCCCACATTTTCAATGGCTGTTTCTTGCAGTTTTCAAAGGCTTTCATGTAGTAACTTGATTTCGTTCGTTGTATAGATTCTGTTAGTTCGTTTCTTTTCTTTCTGAATGTGTCTTCCTTTTGCTTGTCATTTCTTTTTTTTTTATGTTGGTTCCATAAGATGTTTCTTTTATTTATTTCTCTAATGATTGATCTATTAATCCAGTCTTGTCGTGGTGGGTTTAGCATTTTGTATTTGGTCTTTTTGCTTGTTTCTATACTTTTTATTAGCTTTTCTTCCAGGGTTTCGAATATATTATCACTGTTTTCGGCGTGGGATTCTAGGATGGTCTTATAGAGCACTTCATAGTCAATATTGTGGTAGCAAATTTTGTTCAGAGGTTCTGGTTTATATCGATTTAATTCTGAGTAGATTTGTTTATGATCTGACATAGGTGTATCGATAATGGCTAGACGGAAATTATTCAGTTTGAGATTTGAGCAGATTTGGTCAATTATGCTTTTGGATGTTGTTGATTCTCTTGTGCAGTGATCTTCGTGTATTTTGTTCAAAAATTCATAGCCGTTTTCTTTGACCACTTCTTTATACATGTATGTTGCACGTTCTGTATTTAATAGGTTGAAATTAAAGTCGCCAAAGACCACACCCCGCTTGTTTTTATTTAGCTGTTGGGAATAGATATCCAAAAAGGTTTTGATGTTTGATTGTTCTGATTTTCTGTATACTACACCTATATCCAGAGTATAGTTTTCGATGTAAATCCAAAGATAGTGGTTGCAGTTTTGACAAGTTTCCACAGTCAGACTAAATGAGAGAGAGAGATTAGAGATTATACCTGTATTTAAAGATAAAAAAATCTGATAATGTTTACAAAAAATATACGTGATTTTGGGTAGGGAGGGGGGACTTAATGGATGACCCCTAACAATCTACTATCAACTTAAAGTTACTAAGTAAATGTACAAGATTGTTTTAAGTTTAACCGGTAAGTTCGAGCTTTTGAATCACCAAAGCTATGTATGTTGTGTCCTTAGTGCGCAGGGTGCGGGCCAGATCCAATACTGTCCTGATGATGATCCCTGAGGGATTTGACTGCCCCTAAATTAGACAATGCTGTAACAGACGTTTATAGCCACAGCACTAAAGTTTAATTGACCTTGACATAATTATATTTATAACGACTTGTTTGTATTGTATTGTATTTATGAAAATTTAAATTTAATTTATGATTCTGTGACCCTGACAGTGTGTATACCTCGTTTATTTTAATTGCATTGAAATTTTATTACCGATTTCAAGAAAAGGAGGCTATTTTTATTCTGTGACCTTTTTAATGTATACCTACTTATTCATTTATTTTTATTGCATTGACATTTTATTCTGATCTATCCTGTGGCAGTATTGTGAAATTTTATTTTGTTGAAGTGAAACTTGTTTAGGCGCGTTGAGCGATTTTTGCTAGGGAAAAACTTATGGATCGCGTCACCGACATGCCCGCGGCAACATGCTGTTTTAGCAGTAAGTGAAGTAAAATTGACCACGTGTAAAGTTAAATTTGTGTATACTGTGCATTGTTTAAATTGTGTTTTAGATAATCATTATTGTATTGAGGTGAAAACTACTTTAGGCGCGTTGAGCGATAAGTTTTCACTTTTGTCGGCAGTTCCCATGTCTGCCTATGTTTTTTATATGGGTAATGCCTGATTTTTTTTTTTTTTTGATAAATGATTTATTGCTGTAAGTAGGTTTGTACAAACACTTTTACCTATACTTACGTAAATCATATTTTAAAAACTAGATTCAAGAACCACACAGATTGAGGGTACTTGTCCAGTCAGTGCACGCATTTGTCAGTAGTCGTGCAGCTTAACTCAGAACTTAAGGAGAGTGTGAAGAATAAGTATCACGGGTGAACATGTTCTCCATAGGTACAATAGCAGTTGAAACGCTTTTATTCCTGAGATAAAAGTTATCTTAAGATTCAAAAGCCCTTATGGCGGTGGTTACACCTGTGATACTAAACCTTGACGTGAATCCGCAGCTGTAGCCCGTGAAATTAAAATTTTCTTACGACTACAACAGATATGTATTTACAGTATTATAATCATTAGAATCATGAATACATCTCTCTAAGTTAGATTAGTTCCATTGAATGACTTTTTCACGAAATCATGACATTGCTGCAAACTGCAAAAAACGTAAGAAAATTTGAGATTTCGTCACACTTAATATTATAAAGGCGAAAGTTTGTGAGTGTGTGTGTATGTTTGTTACTTCTTCACGCTCAAACGGCTGGACTAATTTTGATAAAATTTTGTATGGAGGTAGCTGACACCCTGGATTAAGACATAGGCTACTCTTTATCCCGAAATTCCTACGAAATAGAGACTTACGCTGGTGAAACCGCGGCGTAGCTAGTATCTAATAACTGAGCGACCGCATGCCACCTTATTCTAGTCATTTCACATAACTTTATGCAAGTTTTTGCAGCGTGGCCTTTAATGTTATACTATGTTATTTTATTGCAGTAATATGAGTATGAAAATGTAAATTTAAAGTCATTAGTATTAGGTATATTTAAATTATTATGTGTCTGTCTGTTATCTATGTAAAATGATAAATTACAATATTTTTATTGTATAACTTTTCTACGGAAGTGTGACACTCGATCATCATTTTCATTTCATTAATTTTAAATTGTCAACTAGGAACTGATTTATTGTGAACACTTTGTACTTAATACATAATTAAATATACCTATACCTACCTCTGCTCATTTTATTTTACTTGTGACAACATACATCGAGTGTGCTTATTCGGTTTAGTCCCATCTCGGCACCCTGTCATAAACCATTGTTAGGTTTGTCGGGTGTGGCCACTTTGTGGATCGCCCGGAGGACACGGTGTACCATACGGTGGAGGTCTGCCCGGCTTGGGCGCAGCACCGCCGTGTCCTCACGGAGGCGATCGGCAGCGGCGATCTCACACGTCCGGCCCAGGTTCAGGCCATGGTTCGGAGCGAGAGTGCATGGGAGGCCATCACCTCCTTCTGCGAAGCAGTAATGCTCGCGAAGGAGGAGGCGGAACGCGTGAGGGAGAGGCAAAATTCGCGCCCTCGCGCTTCTAGTCGCCGCAGGAGACGCCCCGGGCGTCGGGAGTCGTAGGCCGATTCCCGGCTGCCGTAGGTGCGGGCTTGCGGACGGTGAGCGATGGGTAGCTCGCCGTCCGATAAGGACCAGGCCCGGGTCGACGGCGCATTGTGTTCCACGCGCGCCTCAGAGAGATGTCAGCACCAAAAGACGGGGTCCGTTAGGGCCAATGCCTGTCAGGGTTGCAAGTTTATCTGACATCGATATCGCGGCCCTGGCACACAGGCGACGGAAGGAACATGGGTGGGTGTTAGTCAGTAAAAGTCTGACACGCCCTCGCGCTCCGCCCAGAGCGGGAGAAGTTATTTGATAATTTCCCACCCAAAAAAAACCAAGCATCCAGCGCCTGCGGATGGTCTCACCTTGCCCGACCCCCCCCCCCCCCCCTTCCGATTCGGATTCAACTCCTGTTAATATTACTTCCCCCCAGCTGATTGCAGCCGTGAGGTCCTCCGAAGTGGTTCCGCTGGTGGCCTCGATGGCCTGACTCCTCAGCATTTAAAAGATTTATTGAGTTCAGGCGCCGGGGAAGCTGGTGCTTCCGCTTTCAAAGGAGCTTGCAGCTCTAATTAGCCCGATACTCAATGGCGGTGTGAATGATGCTGTCGTCGATGTCTTGTACGGGGCCAGTTTATGTGCCCTGCGCAAGAGGGACGGCGGCATGCGTCCCATTGCCGTTGGGTGCACCTACAGGCGTACGGCAGCCAAAAAATGCTGCAAATTGTTCAGCGAAACTCTGACCAACAAGTTCCAGCCCCTACAGCTTGGCTTTGGTTCCAAAGCGGGCTGCGAGGCTGCCATACATACCCTTTCCAGTTTTATACATGCCAGTAAAGGTGAGGTCATACTGAAGTTTGACATCAAGAACGCCTTCAACTCTGTTAACAGGGACACTTTGTTGGCGGAAGTAAAAAAGGGGTTACCAGAAATATTTTACTTTATAAGGCAGTGCTATAGACACCCATCAAAATTTATTATATAAAGATAACGTTTTAGAATCTGCAGTCGGATGCTAAGAGCTCTTGGGCCAACAAATAAATTAAAAAAATATGTGTGGTATTTAGATGATGGCACACTAGGAGGTGGCGTAGACACCGTTCTAAAAGATCTTCAATTCCTAAAGCAGCAGTTCCAATCTATAGGACTTCACCTCAATAACTCCAAATGCGAAATTTACCTTTGTGACAATACCGACAGACAATCGACTATACAAAAATTCAATTTAGGAGCCCCAGATATCAAAGTTTTGGAAAATAGTTCACTGCACTTCCTATGTTCTCCAATTTTAGAAGAGAGTTTTTCACCATTCATCGAGCAAAAAATTAAACATTTCAACGATATTTCGGATAGACTTTCTAATATTAATTTACACTCGGCATTCACCCTTATCAGATATTGCTGTTTCGGTCCAAATTTTATGTATATTCTCCGCTCTTCCGCTTTATGGAAGCAGCCACACATTTTAGACAAAATCGATCTTATTATTCGAAGTACTCTTACATCAATTTTAAATGTGGCATTAGACGACCGAGCGTGACTGCAAGCCACACTACCCATTCGTTTTGGGGGGCTCGGCGTCCGCAAAATTTCTAGTGTAAGGCTACCGGCGTTCCTGTCCTCGGTCTACAGCACCGAAAAGTTAATCAAAAGAATTTTAGCCTCTTCTCAGGTTGACTCTGAAGTGCCGTGTTTGACCGATGCGGTGAACGCCTGCAAAGTGGCTTGCCCGGATACGGTTCAGCCCGAGAACCTGGTCAATTCTTCACGCGACCAGAGGGCTGGCCTATTTTTAGCCTCAGAATCAGCATTCCCATCCAACGTGGCAATGCTGCCAGCCTTTTGGGCACTTTTCCCATTGACAGCGATGCCGACGAATTTTTTGATGCCCAATGAGCTCTTCCCCCCTTTTTTGTTTTTGTTTTATTTTAAACGTGTACAAACTATATATATTTTAGTGTGACCATAAATATTTTAATTATTATATAGTATTTACATTAATTCAAATTTACTTGATTATTTATAAAAATAAAATTCTCTACCTCGCTTTCATACTGAAAAGGCGTATCATGTCAGAGCGGCGCGGGCGTTTCGTGTTATGATCGCGTTTTGTAGTGCGCTATGTATTGTGTAAAAGGTTGTTTTTGCTTTAATAAGGGCCGATTTTTCCATCTTCGGATATAAGTACCAATAGCTACCTAAAGAATAAAGTTATTAGACTCTTTATTCGTCTGATACGTGGTTGTCCATTTTTCAATACATATTTATCCTAATAATAACTATCTGCCCGATTATCTCATCTGTGAAAGCGCTAACTTCAGGGAGGTGAAACAAATATACAGAAAAGCCGAATGTTAGAACGGGACTTCTATGAATGCTGTCAATGTCAAAAATGGATAGAAGATAGAATCCGACTAGCGGATTCCCAACAACGCAACTTTCCAGTTTACAGAATTTTTGGCACTTAACTTTTAAGCTTGATCGTTCGATTTCCAAATCACATAGTTTATTTTAGTTAGGTTTATTTATTTACTAGCTGCGCCCCGCGGTTTCACCCGCGTAAGTCTCGATCCCGTGGGAATATCAGGATAAAAAGTTTGTGTCTCAATCCAGGGTGTCAGCTACCTCCATACAAAATTTTATCAAAATTGGTCCAGCCGTTTGAGCGTGAAGAAGTAACAAACATACACACACACACACTCACAAACTTTCGCCTTTATAATATTAGTGTGATAGTGTGATTAGTGTAATGTGATTAGTGTGATGTGATTAGTGTGATGTGATTAGTGTGATGTGATTAGTGTGATGTGATTAGTGTGATGTGATTAGTGTGATGATATTTACTAGCTGCGCCTCGCGGTTTCACCCGTGTAAGTCGCGATTCCGTGGGAATATCGGGATAAAAAGATCCTATGTCCTAATTCAGGTAATAGTCTTCCCATGTGCAAAATTTCATCCAAACTCGTTCAGCCGTTTTAGCTTTAAAGAGTAACAAACATGCTCACATTAAACATTTATAATATTGATTGATGATTGAGTGATTACATGCATACATTAAACATTTATAATATTAGTTAGGAAGTTAGGATTATTATTATCACTGTTCACATCTCTTGATCGCAAAATCATAGTCGGTAAGATGGATCGTTTGATTTCCAAATCATTAATAGTTTATTTTTATTAACATCCGACGAAAAATAAGGGTGTTATAAGTTTGTTGTGTCGGGAGACGGCTATTGAAGCGCCAAACAGACGAGGCTTATACCTACCAATAATGAATGTTTGCTATTTATTGTAGAAAAGATAGCAGCTGTTAACTTCCTGTTTTCACTAGCCGTCCCCCGCCGCGAACAGCGCGACGCTTGGATCAAAATATTACCTACAACATAATATAATATATTAAACTTAAAGAACAACAACTTTAACAAACCAATTTTTTGAAAAAGTATCCTATGTACTAATGCAAGTCATGGTCTACCGATGTGCCAAATTTCAAATCCGTTTTGCCGTTTTAGCGTGAAAGAGTCACAACCAAACAAACACACTCTCGCATTTATAATATCAGTTAGGATTAACGAACACCAACAGCTTAAGGCTCGTACAGACTGTTGCGATATCGCGGGCGCGACAGGAACCGACAAAGAAATTGTGCTACTAGTGTCGCGTCGCGCCAGTCTGCATGACCCTTAATATATTCAAAATGGGTTTACGAAAGTATTTAGTATTTAGAAAAGTATTACTGCTAATGTATATCTAGACAATAATCATAGGTGTATACGTATGAGGTTTCGAAACTCGTGTAGACAGAGATTTTATTCATAGCTATAAAAGACCGTATTTTAAGAAAAGCAGAAAGGTCATTCAGATTTAAATGGACTGCCTTGTGGGAAATAAATTGGACTTAGTTTATCACCTATTATGTAGATATTTTTTTAATTATTCAAAAATAAGCGATCTATACGTTAAGAAAATAATAGAAATTCAAAGTCAAAGCATTTCTTTCAATTAAACCAATTAGGTGCTTGAATTGTCAAAGAGTTGGTCAGTTAATCAGAAAGTTGAAGCCGTTTGCCCATTCTAAAACGTAGATCTCTATGGAGAAGAACGTGCAAGAAACTCCTAGAATAAATCGACTCGACTGTAAATATAATAGGATAAATAAACTTATACCTTTTGAATCCCTGACTCAAAACCAATTACAGGCACTTTTGGAATTGTCAAGGGGTCGGTCAGTCAGAAAGATGAAGCTAGTTACCCATTCCAAAGCTTAGTAGGTAGGTACCTATGGAGAAGAACGGGCAAGAAACTCCACGGACGCTCTTTTAAATTGACATATGGTTACAAAATATTGGTTACATTATTTGTGTTGAAATTATACATGTGAGATCGATGCAAAACGTCAAAAGCGTCCGTAATTAAAAGAAAAAAAAAAACAATTCTAAAATTAAAATAAGCCATGGCCGCTAAGAGATGACCAGTCCCTACTGATGGCGCCCGTTCACGAACATGACGACAACTAAACACCAACTTAAAAACTTGTTGCAGAAGTTAATGTAAGTTTTATAATGAAACCGAGAATCTTAATATTATATTACAATTATCTCATAATATAATAGAATTAATAATGAATTTAAATTAAGCCACTGTTTGATTAATTTACGTTGTTGACTGCATGACACTCAATACCAGTTCTATGTCATTATATTTGGAAGAACATTGGTGCCGATTCTCTTGTACACCGAACTAAACTAAACTATAACTAAAATTTCTTAGTTTTAGTTTAGTTATTCTTAAAAGCTATTCTGAAAACAAGATTCACTAAACTTAGAAACAATTTAGACACAACTATAATCGAGTTTGACAATCGCTAAGTTGAATAAACCATAGACCAAGATTTGTTGGGAAATAAAATAAAGACTGAACGAAATGATCCGAAATGCATAAAAACCTGAGTAAAATCATAATAATCATCTATTGTTTATCAATAATGATTCAAATAAAATACAGAGAACATAATGACGGCGTCTTTATAGCATGATTATCTTGCTTTTTATTTCAGCGTAATAAAGCAAATGTTCTAATAAAAATGTGATCTCGAGAAAAGAAAATCCGGTTTGGTGTTCAGTAAGTTGAAAATCTCCAGTATTATCGTCACCGTAGGAAAGCTTTTTAGGTAGGAATTTGTCTGTTTGTTTGCCATATCAATTGGTTGGTGGCAAGAAACATATTTACTCTGGAGAGAAGAATAAAAAGTCCGTACAAATAAAATGGTACGGCATTGGGGGCGTCCTGGTGGATGACACCAAAAACTCGCGAAAGCGGGAAATTCAAAATCACATTTCTAGATAAGGTCTGTCCACGAAATCGAACTGGGAAACCGATGTTAATGATTGTGAAATTTTACTGGTTGCAATTTTCCAGCTCCACTTTGGTGGTTAGGCAGCCATATTGTTTAAATTAACATAAAAGGTGAATAGGAGTCAATTCATGCTTGTAGAAATCTTTGAATTTTGACAAAAATAGCGTCATTAGCACCACGCTTAAATTTAAACTTTGCCATAACTTTTTAGTGTAGTAGCGCTATCTTATTCGTGAGCCATGGCGCCGGCAAATGTCAACCTTAACTGCTCGAACAGATGCGTGGTGATCGTAAAGCTCGATAAGTTTAGCCATAAAAATATTAACTTGCTCATTGACTGATCCAGAAGCAATCAGTCCAGCACCAATCTATATTATTGGCATCCTTGCAAAGATCATTCCACCAAAATTGCGTTGCATGAGATTCTTAGCTTTAGCCTTAGGTGGACGAATTTAATACGACAGAAAAATAAGGTAAAAAATAAGTTCAGGGATTTAGCGGTGCCATGACTTATGCATTCATGTACAGACGCCAGCACATCAAGCTACTACAATCTGTCAAATTTCTTCAATAAACTTTCAACTTTAACCCAACAACATAAGGTTCAAGGTTGATTGGGAAAATTTGACAGTTTCGGGAAGCTTGATCTGCTGGCGTCTGTACGTTCTTACAGTTAAAGCTTGCCGGCATATCGTGGAAATGAGCCCGAATGCTCTGAGCGTTAATGTGTATAACGTTAAAATTCTTAGGAACATCCGAACACTGCGCTGCAAGAGAAGAGTACTCACGAAACTGTCGTCGTTGTTACTTGTTATAGAGAAAAAACTACTACTATCACTGTTTTCATCGATAGACATAAATATTTACCAGACTAATAAAAATAAATCGTATAAAGGCTCCTACAGACTGGTGCGATATCGCGGGCGCGACAATGGTCGCAATGCCTGTCGCACCAGTCTGTAGGAGCAATAACTAGTCCACCTGCCGGTTGCGTTATTCAATCAAAATAATTAAAACCTACTTACTCAGTCCGGGTAAAAAGAGTTAAACAAAAGCATATAAAAATAATATGTAACACATTTCAGAGATAAAACAACAAGAAAACAAAACACAGTCTGCCATTCCACCTTTACAAAAAACGGAACGCACGGAATTAAGCTGACATGGGTAATGACTGACACTGACAGCTGACAGTGACAACATTGTGACTTGAATCAATAGTTCAATACTGTACTTAGCACAGTACCGTAGACAGCACAGTACAAAACATTTATTATATTATTCTATGTACACCATAAAAATTACAGATATAAAATGTACATAATACCCCGACTTTGAATAAAACATCACAAAGAAATCACTGCTTCAAAAAAGCAGCACGCTTTAAGCTAGCGGTCCTCGCAGCAGCAACGGGAAAGAAGCTGGCACATCCGTTATTGGATCACTCCGCTCGGGCTCACTGGGATTCGGCGCAATCTTGTCCAATTCAGCAAGGGTCTCAACCCGATGCTGCGAATCATTGGGGCCAAAGACATACACGCAGCCATCCTTAGTCCAGCTCTTGGTGACACCGCATATTTCTCTCGCAGCCAAGAACAGATCATGCCACCCCCTTTGTTAGGAACTTGGCTAATGGTCTATAGCCTTTAATTTGGCTTTGGAAAACCAAATCTTATCCCAAAGCGCAAGACTGCCTAGCTTGAACAGGATAGGCCTGATTTTATTAGTTACTGCACGTCCCATCTGGTGACACCATGCAACAGCAAGATCTTCCTTGTAGTACGCAGAATACGCGCATATTGACGTGGAGTTGCGGAAACCAGCCCGTTTTACCTATTACCTAAGATCTTCCTTCGTCCCTACATCTCAATTTGGTTGACACTGCGAGCAAGTAGGTCCACCTGTTGCCGAACACTGCTGAGAGCCTGTGTGATGAATGTCCAAACTCCTAAGAAGTTGTGGATGGGTGGGTGTGGTGATGGAGGGGCCTTCTGAAGTTTATCTTCAAAGGCGGACATCTATGTGTGAAACAACTCCTTTAATTTACTCAGAGTGCTTGTTAGAGGATCCATTGTGATGAAGTGAAGTGATAGTAGATTGTAAGAGAATAATTATGAGATAACGCTACACAAGCAGGTACTAACTATGAACTTTTAAAATATAGCTTATATAATTGTAAATAATGTTTCTATTAAATTATATTGAATTTCAAATAAGAGCAAATTAATTTTACTTTGTGTAACTGTTACAACTACCCACAAGTGACATTAAATATGTGCCTTGAATAACATGCGCTCATGCCAGCAGTTTTTTTTTTCTTGTGAAGTGCCTGTGTGGGTGCCAGTTATATTTAACTAAAGCTTACCCATACAATTTTGTGAAATTAATAAATTTAGAAAATAAGTAGCCTCTGCCCGGTGCGTTGCAGTAACTTAAATTAATTATTTATTTATCTATTGCTTCAGCAAACTCCTGATCTAGGGAGTCTAAATATTTTTCTTTCTTCTGCCATTTTCGATGGGTTAGAACAGTCTTGTAATGTCCAACTTAACTCTTTCTTGATAGTTTCAAAAAAATTGTTATTTCATATTTCACAGAATCTGAAAAATGGATTTATCCACTACGTTCCTAAATCTTATTGTAGTAGGCGGTATTGTATTCTAATACTTAACAATAATTTTATTATTAACTTTCTGGCAAATTGACAACAGCTTTTTAAATGATTTAAGATTTTCCAAACTCACAAGCATAGAATAGAATACTCTTTATTATGCATACCATAAAAGTTGCAGAAATAAATGTTAAAAGTTTACATAGGGTGACACAATGGGTGGACTTATCGCTAAAAGCGACCTTTTACAGCCTTAGGATGGATTAAAGGGAGAAGACGAGAATACTACAGGACTACAGGTAGTCAGTGGTGTACCATTTACTTATACAATAATATACATACATAAAGCATACACTTATCTATATTATTATGAATATATAAACAATAATAAACATGAAACAAGAGCAAGGAACTGTATTCTGTAACGATGATGTTTAAGGAGAGAGGATGTATTTTTTTACCAGAATTTTAAAAGTGGACAAAGATTGAGCACACCATAACGACACGGGTAAGGCATTCCATAACCGAGTATGGTTATGGAATGCTTTACCAAATCAACAAAAGCATCCCAACTTTCAAGAACTAGAAGAGAAATGTACTTTGTAAATTTTAGTTCATGACAACTAATTTTATTCCACACCTTTTTAATCGCGATTAATAATAGTCGATTTAACCTAATCTTAGCTGAAAAACGTCAAATTCAGACTACCAAAATTGCCATTTTCATTAGATTGAATAACTAAAATGACATTAGTGCTGTCAAACTTTATTACAGTTAAGTTGTGTCACTTTAGTCAATTTCAGAATGGGAAACGTCATTTGACAGGAATAAACTAAATTTTGGTGATTTTTAGTCTAGTTTAGAGAATTTTGTGACAACAGAATCTGCACTAATCCTAATTTTAGGTGAAAAACGTCAAATTCAGAATAGCAAAATTGCCATTTTTACTAAATTGAGTAACTAAAATGACATTAGTGCTGTCAAACTATAATATAGTTAAGTTGCGTCACTTTAGTCAATTTCAGAATGGGAAACGTCGTTTGACAGGAATAAACTAAATTTTGGTGATTTTTAGTCTAGTTTAGAGAATTTTGTGACAACAGAATCGGCACCATTGGCTCTTAAAACACAGGCTTTTGACCTAGTTTAGGCAGCATCGCCCTTTAATGTGAGTCTACCTATTATAATAATATAATATATATGGTTTATTCACAAAAAAATACAGAAACACATTTACAATGTACATAAATTCATTTAAAGTTGCTAAATCTGTACAAAATGTATATAACCCTGTCTCTTATACTAGGACAGCCTGTATTCTAAGAGACAGACAATAATATTTCTTTAAGGCTGATTTTCGACCAGAGATGTGCTATGCAGCTATGTTGCGAGGATGTGAAAGCTAAGTTACGAAACTATGTGACTGTTTCCACCAGTGCTATGACAATCTGCCTTACCTTCGGTCGGCCGACTTAAGGTCGGCTTCCAGTCTAATCGGATGCAGCTGAATACCAGTATTTTATAAGGAGCGACTGCCTATCTGACCTCCACAACCCATTAACTGGGTAATATGATACCCCTTGGTAAGACTGGTTGTCAGAGTTTTGGGCTTCTGACGACCCCTAACGACTGTCAAGGATCCACGAATGACAGCCGGGACCAACGGCTTTACGTGCTTTCCGAGGGACGGAGGAGTCTCGGTATGTAAAGTTGGTCACCCATCCACGGACCAACCCCGGTAAACGTAGCTTAACCTGATGGATCGACCCGTGCGGCTGTTATTACTTAGCCACAACCGCCTCTTAGTGCTATGCTATGTGGACCAACGAATATGATTCGTGGATATCTATCAAATGCAACCTAAGTACGCATCCTTCCTTATAAAAAAACGTATCTTAGTTGAACCCGTTTCCACCAGTGCAAGTGCTATGCTACGTATACCAATGATATGATCGGTGGATATCAAACGCATCGGTAGCAACGTAGCATAACACATCTCTGTTGGAAAAGCAGCCTAATCCTCGTGTAATAAGTATGTTTTTCTAAGTGTACAAATAAACATTTAATAAAACGTTCGCTAATCGGGAATTTGAATAAGTAGTAGGTAATTAATGACTTTTAACAATAAAAACAACACGACGTACCTACTTAAACAATTAGCTTCATCACTAGGTACATATTATAAAAAAAGTCGCTTCCCGCTGTCTGTCTGTCCCTATGTATGCTCAGATCTTTAAAACTCCGGCAACGGATTTTGATGCGGTTTTTTTTAATAGCTAGACTGATTTAAGAGGAAGGTTTATGTGTATAATACATGCATAATATTATTATATACGTAACACTGATAATTTTAGAGGTTTCGAATGTGATGTCGTAAATAATACACATTTTTTTGCGCTTACATTGCAAATGCTGGCTGAATACTACAGTCATGGCCCTAAAAAAAAAGTCGGACGGAACTCCCGCTAAGACAAAACTGTGTCCCGTAATGGCGGCGACTGTCTTAGGTGTGAGTGAATTTAGGGTTGTCATGATAGCCAAAATTACCCACTTAATATTGTTTTATTTTAAGAATAATATCGTGTCGTTTTCGTAATTTCAAAATAAATACCATGTTACTAACATGTTAGCTTAGATTGTTAATTTACCTTTTGAGGTACTGCATATATGCAGTACCTCAAAAGGTAAAAACTCCGGCGTGTTGTTACATATATGTAACAACACGCTGCACGCCGCCGCGCCGGAGTCCTTTAGTTGTATAAGTCATTCGTTTCAAAATGTAAACTGCAAATGACTCTGTATTTGTTTGGAATCCAGTCATTTTGACAGTTACAATTTCGAATTTTTTCAATCCAAGCATTTCGCCAAACTTCATTTTCTTTAGGAAATCTAGTAGAAAGAATATAAAACAACTAGTAATAATTAACCTAAATAAATTGAATTGATAAAAAAATATATTAATTTCCCATATATTTAGGGTAATTTGCACACGTGAATATTGGCAACACTGGCCTTGTGATGAATTATTTTGTTCTGGTGAATAAATATTGATTGTAATCTATAAAATCGGGAACTAAGTTGTTGAATTATTCATTTACCTATGAAACGTGATTCCTGTATTTTTTTTCTTCCCATCGTTACGGTTTTTGCAACATTTCACCACACAAGACATGCTGTATTTAAATACTTTTTTGCCGCGTTAAAGTGTGCACGCGTAATGGGTGAGTATGCTGTGAATGTGTGCGTGGGGGCCTGTACGTACAGCGAGCTGGCTGACTCTGAGTGACACAGTTTTCTGTTAGCGAGAATCCGTCCGAGTTTTTTATACGTCCATGACTACAGTATTGTACACCTTAAAAAGGTCTACAAAAAAGTCCACGATGGTATAATCTATCTCTTAGGGATAACCCACAATAACCATTTTTTATCCTTTACTTTTTAAGAGAAATAACAGCTTATTTACGAAGCGATTTTAAGCAATACACATTAATTCTTATCCAATAGCTCTTTCAAGAGTAACCTCTAAATAAAAGATGTTGTATTGTCTAATGACAAAAAAGCTGTGAACGTTGTATATAAAGTCATTCTGTAGTATATTTAGTATCAGCATTGCACCCGTGCGAAGCCGGGGCGGGTCGCTAGTCATTTATAAACGATTCTGTTAATAACCCTTAATTTACATGATAACGGATAATTGCAATTTTACGCTTTTTATTAGATAATTGAGAGCGACACATGATGTCAAGAGGTGGTTCCATATTAAATTATTTTCAAAGAATTGATATCACACACATTAAAAAGTTGACACCTAATAAATAACTTATCAAGAAAAGTTGAAAAGTAAAACTTTTAAAAACTCACCGCAGCCTAGTAAAATGTAACTTTTACACAAGTTTTGGACACAATTGTTGGGAACTAAAACCATGTGTATCACAATGTTTCATGTTTTTATTATTGTTAAAACTTCACATTACAAGGTCGTAAACTCCAGGAACGGGCGGCAGCGTCGCGCGCGTCTGAACCGCGCCGTACTACCCACTTGACTGAACCAAGAACCAACGCCCGCTCCGCGTCCGCCGAGCACTGAACGCTCGCGAAAACAGATATTTACAAGTTTCCCATAACATCGCGGAAAACTGTCCATGATGTGATGAAATGATTTATACACGTAAACGAAGCAAAAGGAGTAGGTATGTAAAGAGCGTAATAGGCGGCATTCTATAGTTTCTGCCTACCCCCATGAGAAGAAGGCGTGAGTTTATGTATGTGTAATAAATAAACACGTTTTTTTAAGAGAGTATTTGTTATTGATGGTATTAATCGTGGTATTCTAAAGATTTTTTTTTACATCTATATATTATGTTCTTAAAAGTAATGGCTAAGCACAAAACTCGAGAGCGGCTGGACCAAATTGGCAATTTTTTTTTCCAATATTCGTTGAATTCCGAGGAAAGTACTTATGAAGAAAAAAAATTGAAAAGTTGTCGGGTAAATTGGAAAATTCGGGAATACTGAAAGTGCATTTTCCTTGGGAATTATGGATGAATTATTGACATTTGAACAGGATAACGTCTGTGGGGTCAGTTAGTGTAGCGCAGCAACATAATAACCGAGCGCAGTGGTGTCATTTGCTTGCTGGCGCCCGCACAATGCGGTCGTTGACCTCTATAAAAGTGAAGTAAAGTGAATTTTCGTTTAATTTACCTGCTCGAACACTTCCTATAACGTGTTGAATACCACTTATCAACTGTCATTTACATTTTAAACATTAACTAATGAACTTGATCTTACTTACCCTCGGTTCCTTGTACTATAGCATACGTTACTATGGTTACGACTAGCTACTATTGGACTACTACTTACAGATGTTAACCACATAACAGCACCGTATAGTGCCTGCACTTAAATATTAGCCAACCCGGAAAGAAACCGACTGCAAGTACATCGTACTTAAATAGTTCCAAAGGGTAAACCCTGGTGAATAAATAATAAACTGACAAAGTCGGTTGGTGCAAACTAAGCTTAAATAGTTCCAATGGGTTAATACCGTAGCTAGATAGTGGATTAATAGCAAACTGACAAAGTTGGTTGGTGCTAACAAAGCATAAATAGTTCCAATTGATTGGTTAATACCCCAGTGGATAAATAGCAAACTGACAAAGTCGTTAGTGGTAGTAAAAACATTTTATATGGATTGAGTAGTAAACTGCACTAACAAAACTATTATATTTAACTATAAACAAAAGACAATTATCGCAGGTAGCCAAAGTATTCTCGAAAACATTCAAGCATAAATTATTAACCTACCTACACTTAAACTGTATAGTTTGCATAATGTGCAACACACCACATTTTATGCAGATAAAAACGATTTTGATTTTGGTGGTAAATGTTTTTTGATATTTCTGACTTTTGTAGCGGCCAGTCTATTCATTATAAAAAACCGGCCTAGTGCGTGTCATGAAAATTTTCTTTGGCGCCATCTTGAATTTTGATTTTGACCCCAATTTTGTTATCAGAGCCCTCGAAAACCATGTAAACGACACCCATGACGAAAAATTTGCAAATTATCAGCAATTTTGAGTTTTGATTTTGACCCTATTATCGTTGTGAGCACCCTCAAAAACCATGAAAACGACACCCACAACTAAAAATTTTAAAATTATCAGTGGCGCCATCTTGAATTTTGATTTTGACCCCATTATCGTTGTTAGCACCCTCAAAAACCATGAAAACGACAACTATGGAGAAAAACTTGAATTTTCCTTTTCGCCATCTTGAATTTTGATTTTGACCCTATTATTATTGTCAACGCCCTCGAAATCCGTGAAAACGACACCAATGACGAAAAATCATCACAAAATCACGACAATCATCTTTTCATGCAAATGGGTTCGCGCAACTCTCTTTCGCGGAAATGTCATTAACGCAAGTAAGTATACCAGATCCGCGATGAATCAACCCTTAGTTGATGTAACTCTCTCATAAGAAACAGGATCTATTGGCATCAAAAATATTTTTTGTGAAAATTACCCATTTTTTGGTGACAGTATTTTTTTTTTAATCCGTGTATGCTGATCAAAATATCTCAAAAAGTTGAGGAGTCTCCTAAGACCGACTTCGTGTAGCTACAACGGTAAAGATACCCTTACTTCCCCATCTTAAACATCCAGCCTGTATATATCATGATGATTAAAAAAATAAAAAACTTTTTACAAAAAAAAAATCAACCGACTTCCAAAAAAATATAATAACTTTAATTTCGGAAGTCGGTGTCTTTGGATCTGTATTTTAGTTTTTTGCCACCGACTTCCGAAATTAAAGTTATTTTTCACTTTGTAGTGTTTTTTTTGGAAGTCGGTTGATTTTTTTTTTGTAAAAAGTTTTTTATTTTTCACTTTTTAGTGGGTCAGTTCAAATTTATGTAATTTACAATACCCTAATGTCAAATGCTCATCACCTTTTAAAAAATATTGGTATTCCCGATGCAAGGGCGTTAATTGGTGAGGAGTTCTCCTTGTAAGAACAGGAGAACTGATGGTGACTTTACCATATGCATTTTGACGAGCATAAATTGCTTATCAACCATATTAAAGTGACTAATCGAATCGCAACGGTGAAATACTTATTATTAAGTAGTTCCGGTGGCCATCAGTAGTGTTCATCATCAGTTCCACTTCACCAAATGGTGCTTTCCGAGAGCAAATGCACGAGTTACTATAAAAAAATACTCAAATCGCTATAGGTATGTCTATAAAATTTGAGGATTTCCCTCGATTTCCATGGGATCCCCTCATCAGATTCTGATTTGGTGGCAATGGGACCACCTCGGGAGCATACCCTTCCAAACAAAAAAAGAATTTTCAAAATCCGTCCACAATTGACGGAGTAATCGGTGAACATACATAAAAAAAAAACAAACATACAGCCGAACATATAACCTCCTCCTTTTTGGAAGTCGGTTAAAAAGGACCGATACAGGAAGGCTGGTTAGCCCCTTAAAAATATAGCGAGATGATAATCATTTAAAAGGTTAAATCGGCAACTATCTGCAATGTTCTAACCGTTTCGATGGTCTATTTACAATTAGCTGTAAACCATAAAGGAATACAAACATAATGCAATATTGGTCATCCCCCATAGTAAATAGCGTGATAACTGACAGTGATAGATCAGTCAGTTAGTCTGTCACTCACGGTTTCCTTTTGTATATATAGGTAGGTAGACATGTAACGCTGACCCCAAATAAATTGGGATTAGGGCAGGAGTGATGATGAAGTATTCGGGCCAAGTATTAAGTTTATAGGTCAACGAAAGAAGATATTTTTCATACAAACTATCAAGCCATGCAGTAAAATCCTCCCTTGTAAAATTGACAACCCCTTTTCACCCCGTTAGGGGTAGATTTTTGAAAAACCCTGATACACGTTATTCTATAATTTTGGTTATAAGTATAAATGTTGAGCTTTGAGTTAATCGAAACTGCGCGTTAAAATTCTTCTATCCAAACTTTGACATCCCCAAAGCCCCCTTTGTGGGAACTTTAAAAAAAACACTAAAATGAAACAGTATATAATTTACTTAGATAAGTATTCGTGCCAAGGTTCAAGTTTATCAACTCAAGGAATAAGATTTTTCATACAAACAACTTCACCCCCTTAAAGGTCGAATTTCGAAAAACCCATTCTTAGCGGATACCTACGTCATAATAACTATCTGTGTGCCAAATTTCAGCCTAATCCGTTCAGCAGTTTGAGCTGTGGGTTGATAGATCAGTTAGTCACGCTTTCCTTTTATATATATACAAAATTTTGCGAATTAACAACTTCAATGCAAAACTTGATCCGCCTTTTCACTTTTCGCTTTTTCTCTTTTGGGTTAAAATTAATAAAAACAACGATTTACGCTGTGTTAGTTTCCAACCATAAGCCGAAATATTAGTGATTTCAACCTAAAAAAACCGGCCAAGTGCGTGTCGGACCACGCACAATCAAGGTTTCCGTAGTTAGGATGAATTTATCCCTAAAACAAACTAAACATTGTAGTTGAAAAACATGTTCTCTCATACGTCGATATACGCCACAGTCAATATTCCAACTGAAAATTAAAGTTTGTAATCGCAAAAAAAATTTCGTGATTTCTACTTCGAAAATTAAGGACTTTGCATGCCAACTTCATCCCTCTTTTTAACCCTTCGGGGCCGGAATTATCTGAGACGCGGAGACATGTGTAAATTAATTTTCAATCGTCAGCCTAAACACAAAATTTGAAGATCATAACTTCAAAACTGATGGACTTTCATACAAACTCCCTTAGGGGTTGAATTTAGATAAATCCTTTCTTATTCCTTGTCGACATTATAAAGAGAATCTTTGTACAAAATTTCAGCTTTCTAGGTCCAAGGGTTTGGGCTGAGGCAGTCAGTCAGTCAGGACTTGTCTTTTTAACCGACTTCACAAAAAGGAGGAGGTTCTCAAGTCGTCTGTATGTTTTTTTTTTTTTAATGTTTTTTACCTCAGAACTCCGTCGTTTATGAACCGATTTGGAAAATTATTTTTTTATTTGAAAGGATATACTTCCAGATTGGTCCCATTTTTATCAAAATCCAGTTCTGATATTGGGATACATGAGTAACTGAAGGAACTCCTCAAATATTATAGGCATACAAATAGCGATTTTTATATTTTCATCAACAAGTCAATCATTTGCATTCAGAAAGTATAATTTGGTGAAGTGGAACTGATGAAGAAGGCCACAGATGGCCACCGGAACTTCTCAATGATAAGTATTTCACGGGTGGCGATAAGATTTATCTGGATTAAGATAGTTAAGCGAAGCAAATTTAAATAAATAGTTTTGATCAAAATAGTACCATCAAACTGATCTGATGATGAAGCCGGAAGGTAGGCTCTGGAACTCCGTAATAAAACAATGTATCCTACCGTTTGGTCTTATTGGAATTGTCATGAGATGCACTCTGGCTATAAATGATTTATGACCGACTTCAAAAAAGGAGGAGGTTCTCAATATAATATCTAGCCTTATATATGTTACGGCTAATACCCGAAGTGCGGCTACACCTAGTTTTAGCCGGTTAGAATTAGGTGTAGCCACTTACTCTTGGTTAAACCTAGTACGAGCCGATTGTTTTCGGGTAAAACTAGGTCTAGCCTTCATCATGCCGGCTACAACTCGGTCCAGCCATTCCCTGTTGGATAAAACTAGATGCAAACAAGTTGAAACAAGTAACAGGCGCCTGGCCAAAAATAACATGCAGCGATTAAATATTATTTCTTAATCGCTGCAAAGTCATCTACTGTTATTGAATCATTTGGGTTAGGTTAGGTTAGAACAGTAACCATTAACAAGCGAAGGCGAGCGAGCGAAGCGAGCGTGCCGCGGCAGCGGCCGCCGAGCGCCAGATCCCCTCTATGTCATGAGTGTGACGCGGGGCGGAAGGCTTGGCGGGACACGCATCTAAGTTTTATCCAACAGGGATTGTCTGGACCTAGTTCTAGCCGGAATGATATCGGATAGACCTAGTTTTATCCAACAGGGAATGGCTGGACCTAGTTCTAGCCGGCATGATGAAGGCTAGACCTAGTTTTACCCGAAAACAATCGGCTCGTACTAGGTTTAACCAAGAGTAAGTGGCTACACCTAGTTCTAACCGGCTAAAACTAGGTGTAGCCGCACTTCGGGTATTAGCCGTAACATATATAAATGGACACCGTGACTGATTGGTCTGTCAACACATAGCTCAAACCACTGAACAGATTGGGCTGAAATTTGGCACACAGACAGTTCTTATGAAATAGGCATCCGCTAAGAAGGGGTTTTTGGAAATTTGACTTTTAAGGACTGCCTCGTTGGTGTTCTAGTGGTCGCAAGCGCTATTGCCGCTATCCCGGTCCTGGGTTCGATTCCCAGGTCGGGCAAAGTGTTATTGGGCTTTTAAACCAGGAATTTCTCAGTAGCAGCCCGGAGTCTGGATTTGTGCCCGGTTGATGGCAATAGGCTCGCCCCCTATTACATGGGACTTAAACGTAACTGGCGAAACGTGGGTGTACTATAGGTACACCTCTGCCTAACCCTTCGGGGATTACAGGCGTGATGTTATGACTTTTAAGGGAGGGGAAAGGGGGATTTTGTTTGCATGAAAAATCTTATTCCTAGAGTTAATAAACTTGAAACTTGGCACGAATACTTACCTAAGTAAATTATAAAATTTGTAATTTTTTGTTTATCTTTTATTTTTTATTTTCAATGGATGGGATGTCAAAGCTGGTATAGAACTTCCTGTCACTGTTTTTTTCATAGCAAGTAGTGGTATACGAATTGATGTGGGGTAGGTACCAGATAGAGATGGGGTAGGTAGATGTGCTAAAAAGTGAAAAATTTAAAACTTTTTTACAAAAAAAGAAACCGACTTCCAAAAAAACACTAAAAAGTGAAAAATTACTTTAATTTCGGAAGCACTTAATATAACATCACGCCTTGTTTCCCCGAAGACGACATTTAATCTAATTTTGGAAGTCGGTGGCCAAAAATGAAAATACATAACCAAAGACACCGACTTCCGAAATTAAATTAAATATAATATTAAATGTCCATGTACTACAGGCACACCTCTTCGAAGAAACAAGGCGTGATGTTATATAATATTAAGTACTTCCGAAATTAAAGTTATTTTTCACTTTTTAGTGTTTTTTTGGAAGTCGGTTTCTTTTTTTGTAAAAAAGTTTTTATTTATATAGATAGATTGATACTCGTATAAGTCTTGCATGACGATTGATAAGTAGGTACGCCTCAAATTATGTAATCCACTGAAAAAGTTAGTTTGTGTCAGATTTCTGCATTCGTTTCAGTGGCAAAGCAATCCCAACTTAATACACACAAGTAAGTTTGTTTGTTTGTTTGTTTGTTACGCTTTCAAGGCTTTAAAACGGCTGAACGGATTTGGATAAAATTTACGTAGGTTAAGATATATGATACTTTTTATCTCGATATTCCCATGGAATTGGGACTTAGGGCTTTTACAGGCTCACGCGATATCGCGGGCGCGACAGGCACCGACATAGAAATGGTGCTACTAGTGTCGCGTTCCGCCCGCGATATTGCACCAGTCTGTATGAGCCTTTATACGGGTCAAACCACGGGGCGCAGCTAGTTGAATGATAAAAACAACACAATAATGAAGTACAATAGAGAACGACTTGTTTAATGTTTCTAGGATCCATTATGACTGTAATTACTTCGGAGGGATGGGAAGGCATATTTCCGTATTTATTCATCACAATGAGTTATAGGGTGAGCAGTCTTCTAGGATTGTTTGTCAAGTCATTGTGTGGTTCGTATTTGGGGCAGAGGCTGGACAATTTATAGTCGTTTAGGGGTTTGACAGATGACCATCTCGTCAGCACTTTTTATTGTGATATTGCGGATTTTTTACGCGTCACTGTTGTGATTTTTGTTGTTGTATCGCTTTATGACATGGATCTACTTTGGGTTTATGAATAATGATAAATGCTGGGGTTGTAAATGTCTACCTTTTGAATTTCAAATTTATAGGTAGGTACTTATACTTTTCTTTTTTCAATAAATAAATATACCTACATAACATCACTTCTGTATTTCTCTAAGGGTTCGGCAGAGGTGTACTAGTAGTATACCCACATTTCGCCAGTTATGTTTAGGTCCCATGTAATTAGGGGCAAGCCTATTGCCATCAACCGGGCATTAATCCAGGCTCCGGGCTGCTTCTGAGAACTTCCAGATCGAAAAATCTAATAACACTTTGCCCGACCCTGGAATTGAACTGTGCTTGCAATCACTAGACGAACGAGGCGAGGAATATTTGAATGTAAAACCATTTTAATATAAACAAAACAGTAGCCCTCCGGTATCGGAAACAGGGTATTTTAATTATTACATCAATTTCTTTAAAATTGTAGTTTTATTGTTTGGAGAAGATCAACGTTCTCAGCTCCCATTACTACCGTAAACAATACCAATAAGATAGCGAATCGCTGGGCAGAATCATGAACAAATTACCTGCCTAATCTTGTTCAAACCAACCATTAGGTTATAACTGTATTGTAAAACAAGTATACTACAATCTGTTAAAATTTGAATTTTGTGGGCTACCTTAGCGCATCCCCCATGCGCTAAGGTAGCCCACAAAATTCAAATTTTATTAGGTTTTTTGCAATTTGCAGATCAGTAAGAGGTTGTATGTTGATCTAAATATGATTCGCGGCCTTAACGAATATGGCTTTACAGAATTATAATCATTAGAATCGGCAATACAACTAACTCTCTTCGAAAAATCCTATTGAATGACTATTTCTGAAATAATCATTCAGTAGGATTTTATGAACTTAGAGAGTTGTAATGCTGATTTTAATGATTATAATTCTGTAAAGCCATATTTGTTATGGCCGCAAATCATATTTAGATCAATATACAACCTGTTACTGACCTGCAAACTGCAAAAAACGTAAGAAAATTTGAATTTCGCGGGCTACCTTAGCGCATCAAGTACGTCTTTGAGTTGAATGACTGGCTAATTTTATGATATTGATAATACAGACTACCAAAAATCTTAATGTTTTGAGTGAGATTTTTTTTCTGTTTAGATGAGTTAGTAAAGAGTAAAGTATTCATCAATAGTACACGTCTCTTATTTATTGATGTGTAACATCCATGTATAACGTCCTCTCGCTTTCGGTGGGACTGATTCCGTGAAAAGGGACGGAGGTGTGTAACAGGAAGTGACAGCTTGAGCATGGAATATGTAAGTACTTTTTAATGGCATAGAATTAGTAAATACTTTATAATAACATGGAATTAATGTGCTCATTTAATTAGTAAGTACTATATAGATTGTAAGTGGTCGAATTTCTAACAGTGGGCGACCACTAATAATGAATAAATTATTCGAATAAATATTTCAGTATTTAGCTTATTTAAATTTTAAAGTTAATTTCTGTCTCTGCTCAGTTGCTTATTACCAAGGTGAGATGTCAGATGTTACACAAAGACATTATATGCGACTAATTTAAGACTCGCTCGTTTTTGTTTTTATTTATTTCCTTTGGAAGACGTACAGCTAAACAAAACAGACTGAGAAACTGAAAATGTGACTGACAGCCAATTACAAGTCTTCATAATTATATAATTAACAGAATAATATAGAAGAAATCTGTGATTAACACAGTACTGCCAACGAAAACAATAAACCGCTAAAGCCAAAACTATACTTATTATTAATACTATATACATACAACAATACAATATATGTGGTAAAATTAGGCTACTCAATCTAACATAACCTAAGCAACATCAAGCATTAGCTGAAAAATTAAGGCTCAAGCATTTCCTGGCCACGGACACACCTGTTGTAAAATGATAGAAGTTATGCTGTTCACCCAGCCTATTAAAGTTTCTGCTTGCACGCACTACGAATGAGTTCTGCCTGTAGTTAGTCGGAATAAATGGCACACGAAGCGGGGAATTGGACCACTTCGACCTTCCGGGGATGTTGAAGTAAAGGGCTATTAATATTATTAAAGGTCTTTAGTAACAAAACACAGTCGGAGATCTCACGACGATTAATTATGGACAATAAATAATATTTCTTACAGAGTTTAAGGTAATTTTCTGAGTGATGCGGTACTCTTTTATGGTAGTGTACTTATAAATCTCTTTTGGATGTTCTCTATGCGATCAATATATTTGTGGTAGCAAGGATTCCATATTTCAAACGCGTACTCCAAGTGGCTTCTGACCAAAGTACAGCATATAATTTTTAAGCTTTTGGCTTGAGTGAAGCACTTGGATAGCCGCATTATGAAACCCAGTGATTTCAATGCCTTAGCAACAATTGCATCTACATGTGTAACAAAACTACATTGCCTTCTTTTTATAATAACAACTCGATGTTCATGGCTCCTTGCACACCACAACAAATACTAAAAATTATAATGGCGTTAAAGAACACAAATAGTGTCGGGTACGATGGCATATCTACAAAAATACTAAAAGCAGTAGCGTACGAAATATGCAGCCATTTGTGTCATATTATTAACCTTTCGATTGTCGCTGGCACTTTCCCTGATGCATTAAAGATGGCTATCGTTAGACCAATATTTAAGAAAGAGGATAGAGAGCTCATAGAATATTATAGGCCTATTTCACTGATTCCAATAATTTCAAAAGTTTTTGAAAAGTTCATGCACAAGGAATTAAACGGCTACATTGACAAACATAATATATTATGTAACGAGCAAAAAGGATTTCGTGAAAATAAAACTATAGGTATGGCAATCTACGACTTTCTATACTCGGTATTGACAAATATGGACAAAAGAACACCTGTATGTACTATCTTTTGCGACATGACACAAGCGTTTGACTACGTAAATCATGATATTCTAATTAAAAAGCTGGACGCTTATGGAATAAGAGGTAATGTACTTAATTTAATCAAATCTTATTTAGACAATAGAAAGCAAATGACAGAAATAACTTGAATAAATATAGCTATTAAAAAAGAAGAGACATATGTTTCAGATGAACGTCACGTTACCTTTGGTGTTCCACAAGGTAGTGTATTGGGACCTCCTCTCTTTACATTATACATCAATGACTTGCCAAAATCAACTTCACATCCCATGACTCTATTTGCAGATAATCATCTGCAAATAGAGTCTGGACGCTTATGGAATAAGAGGTAATGTACTTAATTTAATCAAATCTTATTTAGACAATAGAAAGCAAATGACAGAAATAACTAGAATAAATATAGCTACTAAAAAAGAAGAGACATATGTTTCAGATGAACGTCACGTTACCTTTGGTATTCCACAAGGTAGTGTATTGGGACCTCCTCTCTTTACTTTATACATCAATGACTTGCCAAAATCAACTTCACATCCCATGACTCTATTTGCAGATGATAGTACAGTGATAATTGCTAATAATAATAATGACATGACCCAATATAAACTTGACATTCATAGCTCTTTGACATCTATAATACAATGGTTAGACTGTAATAATTTAAAGATCAATTTAAATAAAACTAAGATCATGCATTTTAGCTAGCGTTTGACAAGAAATAATTTGGACATAAATATTGATAATAAAACCATTAAAAGCGTTAAAACAAAATTCCTCGGACTAATCATTGACAAAAGACTGGACTGGAAATTACATATAGAGAATCTCTGCAAAAAAAATAGTAGTTCTGCTTTTGCTTTACATTCCCTAGCTGCAGTCGTGAATGTAGATACCTTAATTGCGGCCTACCACGGCATAGCTGCGTCTCATTTAAGATACGACATCATCTTTTGGGGAAATTCTACTGATTTCAACATCGCATTCAAGGCCCAAAAGAGATGCATTAGGTCAATGTTTAGGCTAAAGACTGTTGATACTTGTAAACCGTATTTTATAAGATACAAGATATTAACTTTACCTTGTCTGTATATTCTTGAAACTGTGATGTTTGTTAAAGCGAATCCCAAATTATTTCCACGCTTACAGGACGCTATCCCACGTAATAGACGGGATGAGCATAATTCGCGTATATCCTGCTAAAACTGCACTCATGCGCAAAAGTATCATCTGCATGGCTCCAACTATATTTAAAAAGCTACCTAAACGTTGGAAGGAGCTAAATATCAGTGCGTTCAAACGTCAGTTAATGGTGTTTTTAACGCAAAAAGCCTATTACAGTGTGTCTGAATTTTTAGTTGAAAAACTTTTCTGACATTAATTTTATTATATTATAGATGTAGGTTTGACATAGTAGTTTGATTAATTTAATTTTATACATATTTAATGTGACTAAAATATTTGTACGCCAATATATTATGGCTAAACATGATTGGACTTTATTGTAGTTTATTATCATCTTGCATGCTCTTGTGTGTATATACCATGTTTATACAAATAAATGAATCTCGGTCCCATTTTTATCAAAATCCAGTTCTGTTATTGGGATACATGAGTAACTGATGGAACTCCTCAAATATTATAGGCATACAAATAGCAATTTTTATATTTTCATCAACAAGTCAATCATTTGCATTCAGAAAGTATAATTTGGTGAAGTGGAACTGATGAAGAAGGCCACAGATGGCCACCGGAACTTCTCAATGATAAGTATTTCACGATCACGGGTGGCGATAAGATTTATCTGGATTAAGATAGTTAAGCGAAGCAAATTTAAATAAATAGTTTTGATCAAAATAGTACCATCAAACTGATCTGATGATGAAGCCGGAAGGTAGGCACTGGAACTCCGTAATAAAACAATGTATCCTACCGTTTGGTCTTATTGGAATTGTCATGAGATGCACTCTGGCTATAAATGATTTATGACCGACTTCAAAAAAGGAGGAGGTTCTCAATATAATATCTAGCCTTATATATGTTACGGCTAATACCCGAAGTGCGGCTACACCTAGTTTTAGCCGGTTAGAATTAGGTGTAGCCACTTACTCTTGGTTAAACCTAGTACGAGCCGATTGTTTTCGGGTAAAACTAGGTCTAGCCTTCATCATGCCGGCTACAACTCGGTCCAGCCATTCCCTGTTGGATAAAACTAGATGCAAACAAGTTGAAACAAGTAACAGGCGCCTGGCCAAAAATAACATGCAGCGATTAAATATTATTTCTTAATCGCTGCAAAGTCATCTACTGTTATTGAATCATTTGGGTTAGGTTAGGTTAGAACAGTAACCATTAACAAGCGAAGGCGAGCGAGCGAAGCGAGCGTGCCGCGGCAGCGGCCGCCGAGCGCCAGATCCCCTCTATGTCATGAGTGTGACGCGGGGCGGAAGGCTTGGCGGGACACGCATCTAAGTTTTATCCAACAGGGATTGTCTGGACCTAGTTCTAGCCGGAATGATATCGGATAGACCTAGTTTTATCCAACAGGGAATGGCTGGACCTAGTTCTAGCCGGCATGATGAAGGCTAGACCTAGTTTTACCCGAAAACAATCGGCTCGTACTAGGTTTAACCAAGAGTAAGTGGCTACACCTAGTTCTAACCGGCTAAAACTAGGTGTAGCCGCACTTCGGGTATTAGCCGTAACATATATAAAAGGACACCGTGACTGATTGGTCTGTCAACACATAGCTCAAACCACTGAACAGATTGGGCTGAAATTTGGCACACAGACAGTTCTTATGAAATAGGCATCCGCTGAGAAGGGGTTTTTGGAAATTTGACTTTTAAGGACTGCCTCGTTGGTGTTCTAGTGGTCGCAAGCGCTATTGCCGCTATCCCGGTCCTGGGTTCGATTCCCAGGTCGGGCAAAGTGTTATTGGGCTTTTCTTTCCCCGAAGACGACATTTAATCTAATTTTGATACTCGTATAAGTCTTGCATGACGATTGATAAGTAGGTACGCCACAAATTATGTAATCCACTGAAAAAGTTAGTCTGTGTCAGATTTCTGCATTCGTTTCAGTGGCAAAGCAATCCCAACTTAATACACACAAGTAAGTTTGTTTGTTTGTTTGTTACGCTTTCAAGGCTTTAAAACGGCTGAACGGATTTGGATAAAATTTACGTAGGTTAAGATATATGATACTTTTTATCTCGATATTCCCATGGAATTGGGACTTAGGGCTTTTACAGGCTCACGCGATATCGCGGGCGCGACAGGCACCGACATAGAAATTGTGCTATTAGTGTCGCGTTGCGACCGCGATATTGCACCAGTCTGTATGAGCCTTTATACGGGTCAAACCACGGGGCGCAGCTAGTTGAATGATAAAAACAACACAATAATGAAGTACAATAGAGAACGACTTGTTTAATGTTTCTAGGATCCATTATGACTGTAATTACTTCGGAGGGATGGGAAGGCATATTTCCGTATTTATTCATCACAATGAGTTATAGGGTGGGCAGTCTTCTAGGATTGTTTGTCAAGTCATTGTGTGGTTCGTATTTGGGGCAGAGGCTGGACAATTTATAGTCGTTTAGGGGTTTGACAGATGACCATCTCGTCAGCACTTTTTATTGTGATATTGCGGATTTTTTACGCGTCACTGTTGTGATTTTTGTTGTTGTATCGCTTTATGACATGGAACTACTTTGGGTTTATGAATAATGATAAATGCTGGGGTTGTAAATGTCTACCTTTTGAATTTAAAATTTACAGGTAGGTTTATCACTTCTGTATTTCTCTAAGGGTTCGGCAGAGGTGTACTAGCAGTATACCCACATTTCGCCAGTTATGTTTAGGTCCCATGTAATTAGGGGCAAGCCTATTGCCATCAACCGGGCATTAATCCAGGCTCCGGGCTGCTTCTGAGAACTTCCAGATCGAAAAATCTAATAACACTATGCCCGACCCTGGAATTGAACTTGTGCTTGCAATCACTAGACGAACGAGGCGAGGAATATTTGAATGTAAAACCATTTTAATATAAATAAACAGTAGCCCTCCGGTATCGGAAACAGGGTCTTTTAATTATTACATCAATTTCTTTAAAATTGTAGTTTTATTGTTTGGAGAAGATCAATGTTCTCAGCTCCCATTACTACCGTAAACAATACCAATAAGATAGCGAATCGCTGGGCAGAATCATGAACAAATTACCTGCCTAATCTTGTTCAAACCAACCATTAGGTTATAACTGTATTGTAAAACAAGTATACTACAATCTGTTAAAATTTGAATTTTGTGGGCTACCTTAGCGCATCCCCCATGCGCTAAGGTAGCCCACAAAATTCAAATTTTATTAGGTTTTTTGCAATTTGCAGATCAGTAAGAGGTTGTATGTTGATCTAAATATGATTCGCGGCCTTAACGAATATGGCTTTACAGAATTATAATCATTAGAATCGGCAATACAACTAACTCTCTTCGAAAAATCCTATTGAATGACTATTTCTGAAATAATCATTCAGTAGGATTTTATGAACTTAGAGAGTTGTAATGCTGATTTTAATGATTATAATTCTGTAAAGCCATATTTGTTATGGCCGCAAATCATATTTAGATCAATATACAACCTGTTACTGACCTGCAAACTGCAAAAAACGTAAGAAAATTTGAATTTCGCGGGCTACCTTAGCGCATCAAGTACGTCTTTGAGTTGAATGACTGGCTAATTTTATGATATTGATAATACAGACTACCAAAAATCTTAATGTTTTGAGTGAGATTTTTTTTCTGTTTAGATGAGTTAGTAAAGAGTAAAGTATTCATCAATAGTACACGTCTCTTATTTATTGATGTGTAACATCCATGTATAACGTCCTCTCGCTTTCGGTGGGACTGATTCCGTGAAAAGGGACGGAGGTGTGTAACAGGAAGTGACAGCTTGAGCATGGAATATGTAAGTACTTTTTAATGGCATAGAATTAGTAAATACTTTATAATAACATGGAATTAATGTGCTCATTTAATTAGTAAGTACTATATAGATTGTAAGTGGTCGAATTTCTAACAGTGGGCGACCACTAATAATGAATAAATTATTCGAATAAATATTTCAGTATTTAGCTTATTTAAATTTTAAAGTTAATTTCTGTCTCTGCTCAGTTGCTTATTACCAAGGTGAGATGTCAGATGTTACACAAAGACATTATATGCGACTAATTTAAGACTCGCTCGTTTTTGTTTTTATTTATTTCCTTTGGAAGACGTACAGCTAAACAAAACAGACTGAGAAACTGAAAATGTGACTGACAGCCAATTACAAGTCTTCATAATTATATAATTAACAGAATAATATAGAAGAAATCTGTGATTAACACAGTACTGCCAACGAAAACAATAAACCGCTAAAGCCAAAACTATACTTATTATTAATACTATATACATACAACAATACAATATATGTGGTAAAATTAGGCTACTCAATCTAACATAACCTAAGCAACATCAAGCATTAGCTGAAAAATTAAGGCTCAAGCATTTCCTGGCCACGGACACACCTGTTGTAAAATGATAGAAGTTATGCTGTTCACCCAGCCTATTAAAGTTTCTGCTTGCACGCACTACGAATGAGTTCTGCCTGTAGTTAGTCGGAATAAATGGCACACGAAGCGGGGAATTGGACCACTTCGACCTTCCGGGGATGTTGAAGTAAAGGGCTATTAATATTATTAAAGGTCTTTAGTAACAAAACACAGTCGGAGATCTCACGACGATTAATTATGGACAATAAATAATATTTCTTACAGAGTTTAAGGTAATTTTCTGAGTGATGCGGTACTCTTTTATGGTAGTGTACTTATAAATCTCTTTTGGATGTTCTCTATGCGATCAATATATTTGTGGTAGCAAGGATTCCATATTTCAAACGCGTACTCCAAGTGGCTTCTGACCAAAGTACAGCATATAATTTTTAAGCTTTTGGCTTGAGTGAAGCACTTGGATAGCCGCATTATGAAACCCAGTGATTTCAATGCCTTAGCAACAATTGCATCTACATGTGTAACAAAACTACATTGCCTTCTTTTTATAATAACAACTCGATGTTCATGGCTCCTTGCACACCACAACAAATACTAAAAATTATAATGGCGTTAAAGAACACAAATAGTGTCGGGTACGATGGCATATCTACAAAAATACTAAAAGCAGTAGCGTACGAAATATGCAGCCATTTGTGTCATATTATTAACCTTTCGATTGTCGCTGGCACTTTCCCTGATGCATTAAAGATGGCTATCGTTAGACCAATATTTAAGAAAGAGGATAGAGAGCTCATAGAATATTATAGGCCTATTTCACTGATTCCAATAATTTCAAAAGTTTTTGAAAAGTTCATGCACAAGGAATTAAACGGCTACATTGACAAACATAATATATTATGTAATGAGCAAAAAGGATTTCGTGAAAATAAAACTATAGGTATGGCAATCTACGACTTTCTATACTCGGTATTGACAAATATGGACAAAAGAACACCTGTATGTACTATCTTTTGCGACATGACACAAGCGTTTGACTACGTAAATCATGATATTCTAATTAAAAAGCTGGACGCTTATGGAATAAGAGGTAATGTACTTAATTTAATCAAATCTTATTTAGACAATAGAAAGCAAATGACAGAAATAACTTGAATAAATATAGCTATTAAAAAAGAAGAGACATATGTTTCAGATGAACGTCACGTTACCTTTGGTGTTCCACAAGGTAGTGTATTGGGACCTCCTCTCTTTACATTATACATCAATGACTTGCCAAAATCAACTTCACATCCCATGACTCTATTTGCAGATAATCATCTGCAAATAGAGTCTGGACGCTTATGGAATAAGAGGTAATGTACTTAATTTAATCAAATCTTATTTAGACAATAGAAAGCAAATGACAGAAATAACTAGAATAAATATAGCTACTAAAAAAGAAGAGACATATGTTTCAGATGAACGTCACGTTACCTTTGGTATTCCACAAGGTAGTGTATTGGGACCTCCTCTCTTTACTTTATACATCAATGACTTGCCAAAATCAACTTCACATCCCATGACTCTATTTGCAGATGATAGTACAGTGATAATTGCTAATAATAATAATGACATGACCCAATATAAACTTGACATTCATAGCTCTTTGACATCTATAATACAATGGTTAGACTGTAATAATTTAAAGATCAATTTAAATAAAACTAAGATCATGCATTTTAGCTAGCGTTTGACAAGAAATAATTTGGACATAAATATTGATAATAAAACCATTAAAAGCGTTAAAACAAAATTCCTCGGACTAATCATTGACAAAAGACTGGACTGGAAATTACATATAGAGAATCTCTGCAAAAAAAATAGTAGTTCTGCTTTTGCTTTACATTCCCTAGCTGCAGTCGTGAATGTAGATACCTTAATTGCGGCCTACCACGGCATAGCTGCGTCTCATTTAAGATACGACATCATCTTTTGGGGAAATTCTACTGATTTCAACATCGCATTCAAGGCCCAAAAGAGATGCATTAGGTCAATGTTTAGGCTAAAGACTGTTGATACTTGTAAACCGTATTTTATAAGATACAAGATATTAACTTTACCTTGTCTGTATATTCTTGAAACTGTGATGTTTGTTAAAGCGAATCCCAAATTATTTCCACGCTTACAGGACGCTATCCCACGTAATAGACGGGATGAGCATAATTCGCGTATATCCTGCTAAAACTGCACTCATGCGCAAAAGTATCATCTGCATGGCTCCAACTATATTTAAAAAGCTACCTAAACGTTGGAAGGAGCTAAATATCAGTGCGTTCAAACGTCAGTTAATGGTGTTTTTAACGCAAAAAGCCTATTACAGTGTGTCTGAATTTTTAGTTGAAAAACTTTTCTGACATTAATTTTATTATATTATAGATGTAGGTTTGACATAGTAGTTTGATTAATTTAATTTTATACATATTTAATGTGACTAAAATATTTGTACGCCAATATATTATGGCTAAACATGATTGGACTTTATTGTAGTTTATTATCATCTTGCATGCTCTTGTGTGTATATACCATGTTTATACAAATAAATGAATCTCGGTCCCATTTTTATCAAAATCCAGTTCTGTTATTGGGATACATGAGTAACTGATGGAACTCCTCAAATATTATAGGCATACAAATAGCAATTTTTATATTTTCATCAACAAGTCAATCATTTGCATTCAGAAAGTATAATTTGGTGAAGTGGAACTGATGAAGAAGGCCACAGATGGCCACCGGAACTTCTCAATGATAAGTATTTCACGATCACGGGTGGCGATAAGATTTATCTGGATTAAGATAGTTAAGCGAAGCAAATTTAAATAAATAGTTTTGATCAAAATAGTACCATCAAACTGATCTGATGATGAAGCCGGAAGGTAGGCACTGGAACTCCGTAATAAAACAATGTATCCTACCGTTTGGTCTTATTGGAATTGTCATGAGATGCACTCTGGCTATAAATGATTTATGACCGACTTCAAAAAAGGAGGAGGTTCTCAATATAATATCTAGCCTTATATATGTTACGGCTAATACCCGAAGTGCGGCTACACCTAGTTTTAGCCGGTTAGAATTAGGTGTAGCCACTTACTCTTGGTTAAACCTAGTACGAGCCGATTGTTTTCGGGTAAAACTAGGTCTAGCCTTCATCATGCCGGCTACAACTCGGTCCAGCCATTCCCTGTTGGATAAAACTAGATGCAAACAAGTTGAAACAAGTAACAGGCGCCTGGCCAAAAATAACATGCAGCGATTAAATATTATTTCTTAATCGCTGCAAAGTCATCTACTGTTATTGAATCATTTGGGTTAGGTTAGGTTAGAACAGTAACCATTAACAAGCGAAGGCGAGCGAGCGAAGCGAGCGTGCCGCGGCAGCGGCCGCCGAGCGCCAGATCCCCTCTATGTCATGAGTGTGACGCGGGGCGGAAGGCTTGGCGGGACACGCATCTAAGTTTTATCCAACAGGGATTGTCTGGACCTAGTTCTAGCCGGAATGATATCGGATAGACCTAGTTTTATCCAACAGGGAATGGCTGGACCTAGTTCTAGCCGGCATGATGAAGGCTAGACCTAGTTTTACCCGAAAACAATCGGCTCGTACTAGGTTTAACCAAGAGTAAGTGGCTACACCTAGTTCTAACCGGCTAAAACTAGGTGTAGCCGCACTTCGGGTATTAGCCGTAACATATATAAAAGGACACCGTGACTGATTGGTCTGTCAACACATAGCTCAAACCACTGAACAGATTGGGCTGAAATTTGGCACACAGACAGTTCTTATGAAATAGGCATCCGCTGAGAAGGGGTTTTTGGAAATTTGACTTTTAAGGACTGCCTCGTTGGTGTTCTAGTGGTCGCAAGCGCTATTGCCGCTATCCCGGTCCTGGGTTCGATTCCCAGGTCGGGCAAAGTGTTATTGGGCTTTTAAACCAGGAATTTCTCAGTAGCAGCCCGGAGTCTGGATTTGTGCCCGGTTGATGGCAATAGGCTCGCCCCCTATTACATGGGACTTAAACATAACTGGCGAAACGTGGGTGTACTATAGGTACACCTCTGCCTAACCCTTCGGGGATTACAGGCGTGATGTTATGACTTTTAAGGGAGGGGAAGGGGGATTTTGTTTGCATGAAAAATCTTATTCCTAGAGTTAATAAACTTGAAACTTGACACGAATACTTACCTAAGTAAATTATAAAATTTGTAATTTTTTGTTTATCTTAACTTCAATGGATGGGATGTCAAAGCTGGTATAGAACTTCCTGTCACTGTTTTTTTCATAGCAAGTAGTGGTATACGAATTGATGTGGGGTAGGTACCACAGCTAAAAAGTGAAAAATTTTAAACTTTTTTACAAAAAAAGAAACCGACTTCCAAAAAAACACTAAAAAGTGAAAAATTACTTTAATTTCGGAAGCACTTAATATAACATCACGCCTTGTTTCCCCGAAGACGACATTTAATCTAATTTTGATACTCGTATAAGTCTTGCATGACGATTGATAAGTAGGTACGCCACAAATTATGTAATCCACTGAAAAAGTTAGTCTGTGTCAGATTTCTGCATTCGTTTCAGTGGCAAAGCAATCCCAACTTAATACACACAAGTAAGTTTGTTTGTTTGTTTGTTACGCTTTCAAGGCTTTAAAACGGCTGAACGGATTTGGATAAAATTTACGTAGGTTAAGATATATGATACTTTTTATCTCGATATTCCCATGGAATTGGGACTTAGGGCTTTTACAGGCTCACGCGATATCGCGGGCGCGACAGGCACCGACATAGAAATTGTGCTATTAGTGTCGCGTTGCGACCGCGATATTGCACCAGTCTGTATGAGCCTTTATACGGGTCAAACCACGGGGCGCAGCTAGTTGAATGATAAAAACAACACAATAATGAAGTACAATAGAGAACGACTTGTTTAATGTTTCTAGGATCCATTATGACTGTAATTACTTCGGAGGGATGGGAAGGCATATTTCCGTATTTATTCATCACAATGAGTTATAGGGTGGGCAGTCTTCTAGGATTGTTTGTCAAGTCATTGTGTGGTTCGTATTTGGGGCAGAGGCTGGACAATTTATAGTCGTTTAGGGGTTTGACAGATGACCATCTCGTCAGCACTTTTTATTGTGATATTGCGGATTTTTTACGCGTCACTGTTGTGATTTTTGTTGTTGTATCGCTTTATGACATGGAACTACTTTGGGTTTATGAATAATGATAAATGCTGGGGTTGTAAATGTCTACCTTTTGAATTTAAAATTTACAGGTAGGTTTATCACTTCTGTATTTCTCTAAGGGTTCGGCAGAGGTGTACTAGCAGTATACCCACATTTCGCCAGTTATGTTTAGGTCCCATGTAATTAGGGGCAAGCCTATTGCCATCAACCGGGCATTAATCCAGGCTCCGGGCTGCTTCTGAGAACTTCCAGATCGAAAAATCTAATAACACTATGCCCGACCCTGGAATTGAACTTGTGCTTGCAATCACTAGACGAACGAGGCGAGGAATATTTGAATGTAAAACCATTTTAATATAAATAAACAGTAGCCCTCCGGTATCGGAAACAGGGTCTTTTAATTATTACATCAATTTCTTTAAAATTGTAGTTTTATTGTTTGGAGAAGATCAATGTTCTCAGCTCCCATTACTACCGTAAACAATACCAATAAGATAGCGAATCGCTGGGCAGAATCATGAACAAATTACCTGCCTAATCTTGTTCAAACCAACCATTAGGTTATAACTGTATTGTAAAACAAGTATACTACAATCTGTTAAAATTTGAATTTTGTGGGCTACCTTAGCGCATCCCCCATGCGCTAAGGTAGCCCACAAAATTCAAATTTTATTAGGTTTTTTGCAATTTGCAGATCAGTAAGAGGTTGTATGTTGATCTAAATATGATTCGCGGCCTTAACGAATATGGCTTTACAGAATTATAATCATTAGAATCGGCAATACAACTAACTCTCTTCGAAAAATCCTATTGAATGACTATTTCTGAAATAATCATTCAGTAGGATTTTATGAACTTAGAGAGTTGTAATGCTGATTTTAATGATTATAATTCTGTAAAGCCATATTTGTTATGGCCGCAAATCATATTTAGATCAATATACAACCTGTTACTGACCTGCAAACTGCAAAAAACGTAAGAAAATTTGAATTTCGCGGGCTACCTTAGCGCATCAAGTACGTCTTTGAGTTGAATGACTGGCTAATTTTATGATATTGATAATACAGACTACCAAAAATCTTAATGTTTTGAGTGAGATTTTTTTTCTGTTTAGATGAGTTAGTAAAGAGTAAAGTATTCATCAATAGTACACGTCTCTTATTTATTGATGTGTAACATCCATGTATAACGTCCTCTCGCTTTCGGTGGGACTGATTCCGTGAAAAGGGACGGAGGTGTGTAACAGGAAGTGACAGCTTGAGCATGGAATATGTAAGTACTTTTTAATGGCATAGAATTAGTAAATACTTTATAATAACATGGAATTAATGTGCTCATTTAATTAGTAAGTACTATATAGATTGTAAGTGGTCGAATTTCTAACAGTGGGCGACCACTAATAATGAATAAATTATTCGAATAAATATTTCAGTATTTAGCTTATTTAAATTTTAAAGTTAATTTCTGTCTCTGCTCAGTTGCTTATTACCAAGGTGAGATGTCAGATGTTACACAAAGACATTATATGCGACTAATTTAAGACTCGCTCGTTTTTGTTTTTATTTATTTCCTTTGGAAGACGTACAGCTAAACAAAACAGACTGAGAAACTGAAAATGTGACTGACAGCCAATTACAAGTCTTCATAATTATATAATTAACAGAATAATATAGAAGAAATCTGTGATTAACACAGTACTGCCAACGAAAACAATAAACCGCTAAAGCCAAAACTATACTTATTATTAATACTATATACATACAACAATACAATATATGTGGTAAAATTAGGCTACTCAATCTAACATAACCTAAGCAACATCAAGCATTAGCTGAAAAATTAAGGCTCAAGCATTTCCTGGCCACGGACACACCTGTTGTAAAATGATAGAAGTTATGCTGTTCACCCAGCCTATTAAAGTTTCTGCTTGCACGCACTACGAATGAGTTCTGCCTGTAGTTAGTCGGAATAAATGGCACACGAAGCGGGGAATTGGACCACTTCGACCTTCCGGGGATGTTGAAGTAAAGGGCTATTAATATTATTAAAGGTCTTTAGTAACAAAACACAGTCGGAGATCTCACGACGATTAATTATGGACAATAAATAATATTTCTTACAGAGTTTAAGGTAATTTTCTGAGTGATGCGGTACTCTTTTATGGTAGTGTACTTATAAATCTCTTTTGGATGTTCTCTATGCGATCAATATATTTGTGGTAGCAAGGATTCCATATTTCAAACGCGTACTCCAAGTGGCTTCTGACCAAAGTACAGCATATAATTTTTAAGCTTTTGGCTTGAGTGAAGCACTTGGATAGCCGCATTATGAAACCCAGTGATTTCAATGCCTTAGCAACAATTGCATCTACATGTGTAACAAAACTACATTGCCTTCTTTTTATAATAACAACTCGATGTTCATGGCTCCTTGCACACCACAACAAATACTAAAAATTATAATGGCGTTAAAGAACACAAATAGTGTCGGGTACGATGGCATATCTACAAAAATACTAAAAGCAGTAGCGTACGAAATATGCAGCCATTTGTGTCATATTATTAACCTTTCGATTGTCGCTGGCACTTTCCCTGATGCATTAAAGATGGCTATCGTTAGACCAATATTTAAGAAAGAGGATAGAGAGCTCATAGAATATTATAGGCCTATTTCACTGATTCCAATAATTTCAAAAGTTTTTGAAAAGTTCATGCACAAGGAATTAAACGGCTACATTGACAAACATAATATATTATGTAATGAGCAAAAAGGATTTCGTGAAAATAAAACTATAGGTATGGCAATCTACGACTTTCTATACTCGGTATTGACAAATATGGACAAAAGAACACCTGTATGTACTATCTTTTGCGACATGACACAAGCGTTTGACTACGTAAATCATGATATTCTAATTAAAAAGCTGGACGCTTATGGAATAAGAGGTAATGTACTTAATTTAATCAAATCTTATTTAGACAATAGAAAGCAAATGACAGAAATAACTTGAATAAATATAGCTATTAAAAAAGAAGAGACATATGTTTCAGATGAACGTCACGTTACCTTTGGTGTTCCACAAGGTAGTGTATTGGGACCTCCTCTCTTTACATTATACATCAATGACTTGCCAAAATCAACTTCACATCCCATGACTCTATTTGCAGATAATCATCTGCAAATAGAGTCTGGACGCTTATGGAATAAGAGGTAATGTACTTAATTTAATCAAATCTTATTTAGACAATAGAAAGCAAATGACAGAAATAACTAGAATAAATATAGCTACTAAAAAAGAAGAGACATATGTTTCAGATGAACGTCACGTTACCTTTGGTATTCCACAAGGTAGTGTATTGGGACCTCCTCTCTTTACTTTATACATCAATGACTTGCCAAAATCAACTTCACATCCCATGACTCTATTTGCAGATGATAGTACAGTGATAATTGCTAATAATAATAATGACATGACCCAATATAAACTTGACATTCATAGCTCTTTGACATCTATAATACAATGGTTAGACTGTAATAATTTAAAGATCAATTTAAATAAAACTAAGATCATGCATTTTAGCTAGCGTTTGACAAGAAATAATTTGGACATAAATATTGATAATAAAACCATTAAAAGCGTTAAAACAAAATTCCTCGGACTAATCATTGACAAAAGACTGGACTGGAAATTACATATAGAGAATCTCTGCAAAAAAAATAGTAGTTCTGCTTTTGCTTTACATTCCCTAGCTGCAGTCGTGAATGTAGATACCTTAATTGCGGCCTACCACGGCATAGCTGCGTCTCATTTAAGATACGACATCATCTTTTGGGGAAATTCTACTGATTTCAACATCGCATTCAAGGCCCAAAAGAGATGCATTAGGTCAATGTTTAGGCTAAAGACTGTTGATACTTGTAAACCGTATTTTATAAGATACAAGATATTAACTTTACCTTGTCTGTATATTCTTGAAACTGTGATGTTTGTTAAAGCGAATCCCAAATTATTTCCACGCTTACAGGACGCTATCCCACGTAATAGACGGGATGAGCATAATTCGCGTATATCCTGCTAAAACTGCACTCATGCGCAAAAGTATCATCTGCATGGCTCCAACTATATTTAAAAAGCTACCTAAACGTTGGAAGGAGCTAAATATCAGTGCGTTCAAACGTCAGTTAATGGTGTTTTTAACGCAAAAAGCCTATTACAGTGTGTCTGAATTTTTAGTTGAAAAACTTTTCTGACATTAATTTTATTATATTATAGATGTAGGTTTGACATAGTAGTTTGATTAATTTAATTTTATACATATTTAATGTGACTAAAATATTTGTACGCCAATATATTATGGCTAAACATGATTGGACTTTATTGTAGTTTATTATCATCTTGCATGCTCTTGTGTGTATATACCATGTTTATACAAATAAATGAATCTCGGTCCCATTTTTATCAAAATCCAGTTCTGTTATTGGGATACATGAGTAACTGATGGAACTCCTCAAATATTATAGGCATACAAATAGCAATTTTTATATTTTCATCAACAAGTCAATCATTTGCATTCAGAAAGTATAATTTGGTGAAGTGGAACTGATGAAGAAGGCCACAGATGGCCACCGGAACTTCTCAATGATAAGTATTTCACGATCACGGGTGGCGATAAGATTTATCTGGATTAAGATAGTTAAGCGAAGCAAATTTAAATAAATAGTTTTGATCAAAATAGTACCATCAAACTGATCTGATGATGAAGCCGGAAGGTAGGCACTGGAACTCCGTAATAAAACAATGTATCCTACCGTTTGGTCTTATTGGAATTGTCATGAGATGCACTCTGGCTATAAATGATTTATGACCGACTTCAAAAAAGGAGGAGGTTCTCAATATAATATCTAGCCTTATATATGTTACGGCTAATACCCGAAGTGCGGCTACACCTAGTTTTAGCCGGTTAGAATTAGGTGTAGCCACTTACTCTTGGTTAAACCTAGTACGAGCCGATTGTTTTCGGGTAAAACTAGGTCTAGCCTTCATCATGCCGGCTACAACTCGGTCCAGCCATTCCCTGTTGGATAAAACTAGATGCAAACAAGTTGAAACAAGTAACAGGCGCCTGGCCAAAAATAACATGCAGCGATTAAATATTATTTCTTAATCGCTGCAAAGTCATCTACTGTTATTGAATCATTTGGGTTAGGTTAGGTTAGAACAGTAACCATTAACAAGCGAAGGCGAGCGAGCGAAGCGAGCGTGCCGCGGCAGCGGCCGCCGAGCGCCAGATCCCCTCTATGTCATGAGTGTGACGCGGGGCGGAAGGCTTGGCGGGACACGCATCTAAGTTTTATCCAACAGGGATTGTCTGGACCTAGTTCTAGCCGGAATGATATCGGATAGACCTAGTTTTATCCAACAGGGAATGGCTGGACCTAGTTCTAGCCGGCATGATGAAGGCTAGACCTAGTTTTACCCGAAAACAATCGGCTCGTACTAGGTTTAACCAAGAGTAAGTGGCTACACCTAGTTCTAACCGGCTAAAACTAGGTGTAGCCGCACTTCGGGTATTAGCCGTAACATATATAAAAGGACACCGTGACTGATTGGTCTGTCAACACATAGCTCAAACCACTGAACAGATTGGGCTGAAATTTGGCACACAGACAGTTCTTATGAAATAGGCATCCGCTGAGAAGGGGTTTTTGGAAATTTGACTTTTAAGGACTGCCTCGTTGGTGTTCTAGTGGTCGCAAGCGCTATTGCCGCTATCCCGGTCCTGGGTTCGATTCCCAGGTCGGGCAAAGTGTTATTGGGCTTTTAAACCAGGAATTTCTCAGTAGCAGCCCGGAGTCTGGATTTGTGCCCGGTTGATGGCAATAGGCTCGCCCCCTATTACATGGGACTTAAACATAACTGGCGAAACGTGGGTGTACTATAGGTACACCTCTGCCTAACCCTTCGGGGATTACAGGCGTGATGTTATGACTTTTAAGGGAGGGGAAGGGGGATTTTGTTTGCATGAAAAATCTTATTCCTAGAGTTAATAAACTTGAAACTTGACACGAATACTTACCTAAGTAAATTATAAAATTTGTAATTTTTTGTTTATCTTAACTTCAATGGATGGGATGTCAAAGCTGGTATAGAACTTCCTGTCACTGTTTTTTTCATAGCAAGTAGTGGTATACGAATTGATGTGGGGTAGGTACCACAGCTAAAAAGTGAAAAATTTTAAACTTTTTTACAAAAAAAGAAACCGACTTCCAAAAAAACACTAAAAAGTGAAAAATTACTTTAATTTCGGAAGCACTTAATATAACATCACGCCTTGTTTCCCCGAAGACGACATTTAATCTAATTTTGATACTCGTATAAGTCTTGCATGACGATTGATAAGTAGGTACGCCACAAATTATGTAATCCACTGAAAAAGTTAGTCTGTGTCAGATTTCTGCATTCGTTTCAGTGGCAAAGCAATCCCAACTTAATACACACAAGTAAGTTTGTTTGTTTGTTTGTTACGCTTTCAAGGCTTTAAAACGGCTGAACGGATTTGGATAAAATTTACGTAGGTTAAGATATATGATACTTTTTATCTCGATATTCCCATGGAATTGGGACTTAGGGCTTTTACAGGCTCACGCGATATCGCGGGCGCGACAGGCACCGACATAGAAATTGTGCTATTAGTGTCGCGTTGCGACCGCGATATTGCACCAGTCTGTATGAGCCTTTATACGGGTCAAACCACGGGGCGCAGCTAGTTGAATGATAAAAACAACACAATAATGAAGTACAATAGAGAACGACTTGTTTAATGTTTCTAGGATCCATTATGACTGTAATTACTTCGGAGGGATGGGAAGGCATATTTCCGTATTTATTCATCACAATGAGTTATAGGGTGGGCAGTCTTCTAGGATTGTTTGTCAAGTCATTGTGTGGTTCGTATTTGGGGCAGAGGCTGGACAATTTATAGTCGTTTAGGGGTTTGACAGATGACCATCTCGTCAGCACTTTTTATTGTGATATTGCGGATTTTTTACGCGTCACTGTTGTGATTTTTGTTGTTGTATCGCTTTATGACATGGAACTACTTTGGGTTTATGAATAATGATAAATGCTGGGGTTGTAAATGTCTACCTTTTGAATTTAAAATTTACAGGTAGGTTTATCACTTCTGTATTTCTCTAAGGGTTCGGCAGAGGTGTACTAGCAGTATACCCACATTTCGCCAGTTATGTTTAGGTCCCATGTAATTAGGGGCAAGCCTATTGCCATCAACCGGGCATTAATCCAGGCTCCGGGCTGCTTCTGAGAACTTCCAGATCGAAAAATCTAATAACACTATGCCCGACCCTGGAATTGAACTTGTGCTTGCAATCACTAGACGAACGAGGCGAGGAATATTTGAATGTAAAACCATTTTAATATAAATAAACAGTAGCCCTCCGGTATCGGAAACAGGGTCTTTTAATTATTACATCAATTTCTTTAAAATTGTAGTTTTATTGTTTGGAGAAGATCAATGTTCTCAGCTCCCATTACTACCGTAAACAATACCAATAAGATAGCGAATCGCTGGGCAGAATCATGAACAAATTACCTGCCTAATCTTGTTCAAACCAACCATTAGGTTATAACTGTATTGTAAAACAAGTATACTACAATCTGTTAAAATTTGAATTTTGTGGGCTACCTTAGCGCATCCCCCATGCGCTAAGGTAGCCCACAAAATTCAAATTTTATTAGGTTTTTTGCAATTTGCAGATCAGTAAGAGGTTGTATGTTGATCTAAATATGATTCGCGGCCTTAACGAATATGGCTTTACAGAATTATAATCATTAGAATCGGCAATACAACTAACTCTCTTCGAAAAATCCTATTGAATGACTATTTCTGAAATAATCATTCAGTAGGATTTTATGAACTTAGAGAGTTGTAATGCTGATTTTAATGATTATAATTCTGTAAAGCCATATTTGTTATGGCCGCAAATCATATTTAGATCAATATACAACCTGTTACTGACCTGCAAACTGCAAAAAACGTAAGAAAATTTGAATTTCGCGGGCTACCTTAGCGCATCAAGTACGTCTTTGAGTTGAATGACTGGCTAATTTTATGATATTGATAATACAGACTACCAAAAATCTTAATGTTTTGAGTGAGATTTTTTTTCTGTTTAGATGAGTTAGTAAAGAGTAAAGTATTCATCAATAGTACACGTCTCTTATTTATTGATGTGTAACATCCATGTATAACGTCCTCTCGCTTTCGGTGGGACTGATTCCGTGAAAAGGGACGGAGGTGTGTAACAGGAAGTGACAGCTTGAGCATGGAATATGTAAGTACTTTTTAATGGCATAGAATTAGTAAATACTTTATAATAACATGGAATTAATGTGCTCATTTAATTAGTAAGTACTATATAGATTGTAAGTGGTCGAATTTCTAACAGTGGGCGACCACTAATAATGAATAAATTATTCGAATAAATATTTCAGTATTTAGCTTATTTAAATTTTAAAGTTAATTTCTGTCTCTGCTCAGTTGCTTATTACCAAGGTGAGATGTCAGATGTTACACAAAGACATTATATGCGACTAATTTAAGACTCGCTCGTTTTTGTTTTTATTTATTTCCTTTGGAAGACGTACAGCTAAACAAAACAGACTGAGAAACTGAAAATGTGACTGACAGCCAATTACAAGTCTTCATAATTATATAATTAACAGAATAATATAGAAGAAATCTGTGATTAACACAGTACTGCCAACGAAAACAATAAACCGCTAAAGCCAAAACTATACTTATTATTAATACTATATACATACAACAATACAATATATGTGGTAAAATTAGGCTACTCAATCTAACATAACCTAAGCAACATCAAGCATTAGCTGAAAAATTAAGGCTCAAGCATTTCCTGGCCACGGACACACCTGTTGTAAAATGATAGAAGTTATGCTGTTCACCCAGCCTATTAAAGTTTCTGCTTGCACGCACTACGAATGAGTTCTGCCTGTAGTTAGTCGGAATAAATGGCACACGAAGCGGGGAATTGGACCACTTCGACCTTCCGGGGATGTTGAAGTAAAGGGCTATTAATATTATTAAAGGTCTTTAGTAACAAAACACAGTCGGAGATCTCACGACGATTAATTATGGACAATAAATAATATTTCTTACAGAGTTTAAGGTAATTTTCTGAGTGATGCGGTACTCTTTTATGGTAGTGTACTTATAAATCTCTTTTGGATGTTCTCTATGCGATCAATATATTTGTGGTAGCAAGGATTCCATATTTCAAACGCGTACTCCAAGTGGCTTCTGACCAAAGTACAGCATATAATTTTTAAGCTTTTGGCTTGAGTGAAGCACTTGGATAGCCGCATTATGAAACCCAGTGATTTCAATGCCTTAGCAACAATTGCATCTACATGTGTAACAAAACTACATTGCCTTCTTTTTATAATAACAACTCGATGTTCATGGCTCCTTGCACACCACAACAAATACTAAAAATTATAATGGCGTTAAAGAACACAAATAGTGTCGGGTACGATGGCATATCTACAAAAATACTAAAAGCAGTAGCGTACGAAATATGCAGCCATTTGTGTCATATTATTAACCTTTCGATTGTCGCTGGCACTTTCCTTGATGCATTAAAGATGGCTATCGTTAGACCAATATTTAAGAAAGAGGATAGAGAGCTCATAGAATATTATAGGCCTATTTCACTGATTCCAATAATTTCAAAAGTTTTTGAAAAGTTCATGCACAAGGAATTAAACGGCTACATTGACAAACATAATATATTATGTAATGAGCAAAAAGGATTTCGTGAAAATAAAACTATAGGTATGGCAATCTACGACTTTCTATACTCGGTATTGACAAATATGGACAAAAGAACACCTGTATGTACTATCTTTTGCGACATGACACAAGCGTTTGACTACGTAAATCATGATATTCTAATTAAAAAGCTGGACGCTTATGGAATAAGAGGTAATGTACTTAATTTAATCAAATCTTATTTAGACAATAGAAAGCAAATGACAGAAATAACTAGAATAAATATAGCTATTAAAAAAGAAGAGACATATGTTTCAGATGAACGTCACGTTACCTTTGGTGTTCCACAAGGTAGTGTATTGGGACCTCCTCTCTTTACATTATACATCAATGACTTGCCAAAATCAACTTCACATCCCATGACTCTATTTGCAGATAATCATCTGCAAATAGAGTCTGGACGCTTATGGAATAAGAGGTAATGTACTTAATTTAATCAAATCTTATTTAGACAATAGAAAGCAAATGACAGAAATAACTAGAATAAATATAGCTACTAAAAAAGAAGAGACATATGTTTCAGATGAACGTCACGTTACCTTTGGTATTCCACAAGGTAGTGTATTGGGACCTCCTCTCTTTACTTTATACATCAATGACTTGCCAAAATCAACTTCACATCCCATGACTCTATTTGCAGATGATAGTACAGTGATAATTGCTAATAATAATAATGACATGACCCAATATAAACTTGACATTCATAGCTCTTTGACATCTATAATACAATGGTTAGACTGTAATAATTTAAAGATCAATTTAAATAAAACTAAGATCATGCATTTTAGCTAGCGTTTGACAAGAAATAATTTGGACATAAATATTGATAATAAAACCATTAAAAGCGTTAAAACAAAATTCCTCGGACTAATCATTGACAAAAGACTGGACTGGAAATTACATATAGAGAATCTCTGCAAAAAAAATAGTAGTTCTGCTTTTGCTTTACATTCCCTAGCTGCAGTCGTGAATGTAGATACCTTAATTGCGGCCTACCACGGCATAGCTGCGTCTCATTTAAGATACGACATCATCTTTTGGGGAAATTCTACTGATTTCAACATCGCATTCAAGGCCCAAAAGAGATGCATTAGGTCAATGTTTAGGCTAAAGACTGTTGATACTTGTAAACCGTATTTTATAAGATACAAGATATTAACTTTACCTTGTCTGTATATTCTTGAAACTGTGATGTTTGTTAAAGCGAATCCCAAATTATTTCCACGCTTACAGGACGCTATCCCACGTAATAGACGGGATGAGCATAATTCGCGTATATCCTGCTAAAACTGCACTCATGCGCAAAAGTATCATCTGCATGGCTCCAACTATATTTAAAAAGCTACCTAAACGTTGGAAGGAGCTAAATATCAGTGCGTTCAAACGTCAGTTAATGGTGTTTTTAACGCAAAAAGCCTATTACAGTGTGTCTGAATTTTTAGTTGAAAAACTTTTCTGACATTAATTTTATTATATTATAGATGTAGGTTTGACATAGTAGTTTGATTAATTTAATTTTATACATATTTAATGTGACTAAAATATTTGTACGCCAATATATTATGGCTAAACATGATTGGACTTTATTGTAGTTTATTATCATCTTGCATGCTCTTGTGTGTATATACCATGTTTATACAAATAAATGAATCTTATCTTATCTTATCTTATGTGATTCAAAAATGAGTTTCGAATCGTGATGGACCCCGGATCACAGATGGAATTAAATCTGGGTAGTACTTGATCTCCTAAGGTGTAAGATGTAGTTATGATGGAGCGCTTTCGAGAATATGCTATAACGGAACATTTAATAGGATTCCATCCAGTTTATTTCCTCGATAATATTCCTCCAAACGGCGTAGATCATCGTGAAGTACTACTAGTCCATCTGCGATGATATTGTGGTATACATTTTCATATCATCACCGAAACATAACAGTTGTCGATATCGTTGATGTAGATTATAAAAAAGTAATTGACCGAGCAATGAACCCTCAGGAACTCCAGTTAAGACAGGTACCCAACTGGATATATAATTATTTAATACTATAACTTGGGACCTGTTCTTTAGATAAGAAGAAAACTACCTGAGTATGTCCCGCGTATTCCCAGGCCATAGCTTTGATAACAAGATGCAATGTCTATTCGATCAAAAGCCTTGCTTTAGTCAGTATAGACGACATCGACCTGCTTACCATTAGCCATGGCGTCGGTGAGAAAATTCATTGAGAAGCATCAGGCTCGTAACGGTTGACCTACGTTTCAAAAACCCATGTTGAGAGGCTGACTATAAATTATCCTTTCGAAGACCTTGGTTATAATTCGTGGACGGCACGGTTGGCGCAGTGGTTAAGCGATTGACTGCTGCGCTGCGTGTCGCGGGTTCGATTCCCGCACGGAACAAATATTTGTATGACCTACAAGTAGTTGTTCCGGTGTGGCTGTTTGTGTATGTGAGTTTAAATGTTTGTAAACGCACCCACGATCTAGAAGAAATTCCTAGTGTGGGGCAACGTTTTTTTTTAAAAAAAAAATGCAGAGTTTGGATATCTCTCGATAGTTCACTAAGTCAGTTTTAACTCCGTTTTTATGTACAGGCGTTATAAATGCCGATTTTCAAAGCTAATGAACAACACAGATATCCATGGATTTTCTGAACCGAGATAGGCTGGACAATCTTAAGTGCACATCGTACAAGAAATGTCGATGAGATATTATCCGGACCCGTCGCTTTTGTTGTATCTAACTTGTGAAATAAGTTAGTAACTTCTTCAACGTTGAGCACAAATATCAGATGTTAGAATAATAATAATAATAATGGATGTTAGATGGTTAGAAGATTCAGTAAGAAGAAGCAAAGAAGAAGATTTATAACTATTGCTAATATCGACGAAAGTAGAATGAAAGTATGCGGAAATTGCCTCGCAGTCGCAGTGCTTGGGATTGCATTTGAGTTATGACGTTTTTTCACTAAGGTCCAAAAATATTTAGGGTTGTCTTTAATATATTTTTCTGTCAAATTCAATAGAAAAACAAAAACTCAAGCTTTAGCACCGAGGAAATTGCATTATATCAATGTTTTAAATGTACCTAGTACCTATTAAATTTTTTTTTCAACGGATTACACAAACTCAGATTATGAACGTGGACGACTATTGGAATACAGGAAGATCAAATAAAGAAATGGCTTGTGTAAATATAGCTAGAGAGGGGTGATTACTGAGATGACGATGAACAGAGATGTATGGGAGGGATGATGATGCATTCGGTTTACATATTTTATAAAAATCTTGCAGCGCTGCACACATGAAGAGCAATAATAGCAGTCCAATGCTGTTTTTGTGTATAAGTGGCTGAAAATTACATAAAGCTGTTAGTTTCTCGTTCTTGAAATTGCTCCATTTTTCTTTACAATACACTCGACGGCCGCGGCGGGTGTACAGCTGCATTCTGCAAAGTAAGATAAAATACGGTATACGTGCTCACTTTGTTATATTAGGTACATTTTTATAGCAAGTAGTTACAGTCACGCCCATAATTACCTTAATGTTAACGCCAGATTCAAAAGCCTGGTTGTTCTAGTGATCGTAAGCACTACTGCTGAGCATGAAGTCCTGGGTTCGATTCCCAGGTCGGGCAAAGTGTAGGTAAATGGGGTTTTCCATTAGGAATTGCTCAGTAGCAGCCCAGAGTCTGGATTTGTGCCTGGTTGGTGGCAATAGGCTCGCCCTCAAATATACATATAAATATGACGGCGCAGCAAGTGGCGCCGTCTATTTTTGTTATGAAGTTACTGGAATCACCGAAAAAGTCGGATAAGAGTGACACTGGCTGGTGACAGTCACTCTAGCAGAACGTCGCATCGATGGTTACGTGGCGGCTGTCTTTTGACGACAGAAGATGTCAGGAGGAGCCGCTGTCGTACCAGTATATTCCGGCACAATCGTGATGATATTGAAGCTACTGAACGACTAATAGGATGACCACTTCTGGTAAAGGCTATCCTGCGCAGTTAAATATAATAAATATAAAATCTATTTCGCTCTCAAAGTACAACAAAACCTTAATCTATGAAGAACATGTTTGATGGTTGTACAAACAGCAACAGTCTTAATTATACACATTTTTATCTTTCGGATTATTCGGATTACATATTTTTATAAAATATGTAATCCGAATGCATCATCATCCCTTCCATACATCTCTGTTCATCGTCATCTCAGTAATCACCCCTCTCTAGCTATATTTACACAAGCCATTTCTTTTTTTGATCTTCCTGTATTCCAATAGTCGTCCACATTCATAATCTGATTTTGTGTAATCCGTTGAAAAAAATTTTTAATAGGTACTAGGTACATTTAAAACATTGATATAATGCAATTTCCTCGGTGCTAAGCTTGAGTTTTTGTTTTTCTATTGAATTTGACAGAAAAATATATTAAAGACAACCCTAAATATTTTTGGACCTTAGTGAAAAAACGTCATAACTCAAATGCAATCCCAAGCACTGCGACTGCGAGGCAATTTCCGCATTCTTTCATTCTACTTTCGTCGATATTAGCAATAGTTATAAATCTTCTTCTTTCCTTCTTCTTACTGAATCTTCTAACCATCTAACATCCATTATTATTATTATTCTAACATCTGATATTTGTGCAAAACGTTGAAGAAGTTACTAACTTATTTCACAAGTTAGATACAACAAAAGCGACGGGTCCGGATAATATCTAATCTAGACCAATGACCCTATTGCAGGCCGCTGCAGTAATGTACTATTAAAGAATCTTATTTCAAGTCAGACAGAATTGAGTACAGAACATCAAGATTTTTGTTTTTAAAATATTGCATCCATGATCCATGCAGTTTTTATTAGAATAAAGTTTGAGTAAATGTCAATTTGAGTGTTAAAGAAGACTTGCAATTCGATCGAATTAAGAATTATTAGGTACCTGGAAAACCTGAAAATGACTAACATATATCTATCCCTTTCGAGCAGTCTTAATTTCTCTCAGTTGCGTCTTTAATGTGCAGTAGTGTTCTGCTGTTTGTACAGTAGCACATAACACATAATAGATGATCTACCAACTCCCAAACTAAGTCAAGTATGTATTTTGGGAGTTAGTGTTTCTTAGAATACAAGACTTACATCTAACAACCTTGTAGCCTAGAAATTTACTTCCAACACATAACAGTAAATAAATTAAATTTTGAAACACATTGAGAAATAAATTATAGTATCTACATTATCTAAAACTACAAATTAAAAGAAAAAAAAAAACTATAATAAGAAAAAAAAATACATAAAGGAGTCTCAGAAGTCGACGTCAAGCCGGAAACGGGTGATAGGACAAGTCATAAAAGATGACATAAAAATAAAAAATAAATCTTGAACATGTTTTTTAAAATTACGGGCATTTATAAAAAAATTGAGAAAATCTACTCCCTATGACCGTCTTTAAACTCCAGTTGCTACAAATTTTAACTTTAAAAAAAAAAATATATTCTGTAATCCTGAATTGCTTCTAAAAACTGAAAGCATTTTTTTTTGAAAGCATGTTTTTTCATTACACAAAAATTATTTTAGACAGGTAAGGAAAATTAATTTGCAGCGAAGTTTTTTAAAAAACAATTTTTATTTACATAATTTACCAAATAATCTTGCAACTGCAAAACCCTTATTCCATTCCATCCATTTTGAAACCCTTAATAAATGCGCCAACTTTTAAAGTTACTTGCCAAACTCGTGTACTACATTTTTTTTCTGTACAGTCATTTAAAAGTGGGCTAAGTATTCATTTTGAATACTTGGTTAGGAAAAAAAATACTTTCCTTCTGGACTGAAGCAGTTGGTTGTAAATTTTTAACAGTTTCCCTCGATTCCAGCTTGTCGTCGATTTCGGGGTAGGTTCAGTATCGATAAAGGGACCCAGGAAAAATAAAAAAAAACAAAAAATAAATTGCAAGGTCAACCTAATTTTGTACCTACTAAGTTAAAATAGAAATCGTTTAGAATTAAATTATATTATTTGTTCAAATGCTTTAATTACTTACCTACTATCGAACGCGTTGTCGCGTAGGTAGTATATTAGGTTCATCATAAATGATAATATTCGTTTTTTTTTTTTTACTTTTGTTTAAGGGTCAGATAGTCGCCGTTGACCTTGGCCATACGCGTCGCGGTCACGCCGCGCAACCATTAATTTTCGTAGGGAATATTTATTGTTAGTAACGAAAGTATGCATATTTGAATATAATCACAGATAGAATTATCACATCACACTAATATTATAAAGGCGAAAGTTTGTGAGTGTGTGTGTGTGTATGTTTGTTACTTCTTCACGCTCAAACGGCTGGACCAATTTTGATAAAATTTTGTATGGAGGTAGGTGAGGTACTTTTTATCCCGATATTCCCACGGGATCGAGACTTCCGCGGGTGAAACCGCGGGGCGCAGCTAGTAGATAATAAAACAGTTCATACAAAAAAAGCATGAAAATATCTTCAGTAGTTTGAAAGTAATATCTTTTTTTATGCTTTGGGTAGACATTACTTCCTGAATTTATTTCATAAAGTATTTTACTACAATACTTAAATATTCAAATATAGAATTGGTGTATGCGGTCTAGTTTAACATACATTTTTTGCATAACATACTTGCATTATATGAAGGCGTAATAACAGATTTAAAAGTCACTAAAATCATATATTTGCGCCTTAACGGTTTTTTTACGGGTTCCTTTATCGATACTGAACTCACCCTGAAGCACGCAATTTCTTTAACAACCTGTATATCCTGTATCGACAAAAAAAATATGATATACTTTTGTTTATAGTAAGCATCTCAGTTTGATATATAAGCATCTCAGATTATGCAATCTAAAGTTTGCAACCAGCTAATTTATGTTTAACCTCTCGTTTAGTTAAGATGTAAATGTTTATGGTTTTGTTTGACTGCATTATACAGTCTCGAGCTTATTGCGTCAAATTGTCGACTAGCAGAAGCTGTTCTGCAAGGTACACCAGAACAAACAACTGCACCAGACACTTTTTATTGATTTTGTCATCCAATAGGTAGTAGCAAATGCCTCCGAAGTATATGGAACTTAAAAATAACAGTCGAAATGTGGGTGGACTATTGGTACACCTTTGCCGAACCCTTCGGAGAACACAGGCGTGATATTATGGTGTGTAAATGCTTTTGAATTTTGCGTTGCTGTAAGGTATTGATGCTCGCTCCGTATCTTCAAAGAGCCGATGCGTCAGCATTGTTAGTATGTTCTCCGAAGCAGCATAAAAAAAAAAACCTATTGTTCATAGTTGTTGAAATAATTTAGTACACTCCAATAAATATCTGGCAATATTTTTATGATTAAAAATTACGTTAGATACTAAGTCCTGGTAACACTGCCTTTCTTCTGCTGTCACCACCACACCATCTCTGTATCCACTTATTGTGTCTCTCTTATTTTCCTGTAATAAATTGCTATTAATATTATTAAAAAGTGTTCTGCCCAACTATCGTTTGCCTGTCATCCACTGCACCTCATACTCGCGAACAATAGTATATTATTGGACCTGTGGTATCCGTTAGGTACCCTCAATTTCTCATAATAATAGGCAGTAAAGGCATCTTGCACCGCATGACCTGTCACCTGTACTCGTCAGACCTAATTGGCTGCGCCAGAAAACGGTATTCGCGTTGCTGAATTTTGGGCCAAAAAATCAAAATTAAAATCTTTTTTTTTTTGACATAAACCTACATGGTCACTTATGAAACGTCAGAAGCTAGGTGCACGGTTCCAATTGGTCGTTTCCTATGGAAAAGAAGACTGCGACCGGCAAGAAACTCCACGGTTACTATTTTTTTTTTTTTTTTTTAATATAATAGATATCTTCGTATTGACATCGACTTGCTGGGAAGAAGACGACCACTTGATTTTTTTCTGGCTTACTACGCCCTCTTAAATTATTGTATCGCTGTAGGTTTTCTGAACATTTATTTAAAAAAAATCCGTAGTAAGTAACCAGAAGTGTAATCGTTTTCTAATCTACAAATAACTAAGTAGGTACTGTTTATTATTCTGTTCAATAAACCTAACTAAATGAAAAACTGTTGGATAACGCCATTTAAAACTCGTTTTTGGTTATCACAATGTGTTGTTTCAGTATTAAAATTACTTTGTCTACTAGTATTTTTTGTGTCTGTGTAGCTCTGTCTATTTTTAATTTATTCATTGCCTTATAATATCAGTACGTATGCTCATAACATAATATAATATTTATTTTTATTCTGGAGGTATCTACACGGTTTTTCTTGCAGTTTAAAGACTAGTGATCGTAAAAAAGAACAACATATTATATAATGCTGTACGAGTATAATGTCACCTGAGAGACCAAAGTGAGGCAAAGTACGAAATAAATACATAATATTTCGACAATCGTTTTTTTGTCTATGATAACTATTAATAGATCTTAAATCTCTCACGAGAGTGACACTTTACTGGGTAGAATAAAACTCACGGCCTTAAATATTTTAGGTATAATATGTATAGGTACAGTCGCCAGCACCTCAAGTTACCCTGTCAAAAGACAATGGCGAACTCCCAAATAAATTGTTAACTTTTTTTTGCATATGGCGATGAAATAAATGTAAAAGTACAGAGTTTTAATTCTGGAACAGTTTTGTCTTATGTTATAGTTATAGGAAGTCAGAAATGAAAGATAATATTCTAGCTTGAAGTTCTAGAATTATTATATTCTAAACTTGACTACGAAATAAAAGGAATTTAGGTGTTCATGAAAAAAATTAATAAAAATATGGATAAAGAGAAGCATCCCACTATTCGTAGTTATAACTTGCTTCCAATTTATCACAGTCATATCCACGAAAGATGTTTACGCCTCCAAAAGTCATGAATACAGAAATTGCAACCAAATTTATTTATTCATTTTTATTCGGAATTCGTCGAATTATAAGTCACCTTGTACACAAGGTAAAGAACTTTGTTATCAAAGTTCTTTTGTAGGCAACCATTGGCGCCTACGCGTTTTGCGAGAGCAATATGTTTCAGTTTGTCTAGCTGAGTAGGTAATATTTTGAACAGTTCTTATTGATTATATTATATAATTAGTTCAAAACCCACATCAAACGCGATCTTATCAAAAAAACCTAATCTTTTCATTATTTGACATTAAATACCTACAATTCTAATTTCAAATATTAGTAAGTAGTGCCTTTTGTGGACAGGATACTAATTCAGATTTGTTACAGTTGTACTGACACGAATCATGTCACGTGGTTTAAATAGGTTTTTATTTTATTAATCTTTATAAACAGATTATTTTATATTTTATGAATGTGAGAACGTTGTAGGCATAATTGTCTGTAGATTTGTAGTCGATTTTATATTTTGTTAAGTGCTTGGTACTTGTTGACAGGCCCACACTGTCCTCCCATTCCTATTAACACTGTAATTTGAAAACATTTTAAAAGCCAATTATTTTTAAAAGAGTAACCGTGGGATTTCTTGCCGGCTCTTCTCCATAGGAAACGACCATTTGGAACCGTGCACCTAGCTTCTGACGTTTCATAAGTGCCCATGTAGGTTTATGTGAAATAAAATATTTTGATTTTGTTTTTGATATCGAGATTTTGGTCGAATCTGCAGGAGTTGACCCTAGTCATATGGCCAGGGCTTGAAAACCGGTTAATTTTTATTTCCTAAGATACAAATTATTTATTTTAAATTATTTTTGATACAATTGATATTAGCTTCAAAGATTGCTTCATTACATTATGTTCAGCATTGATTTTGTAACAAAATATTAAATAATTGTATTTTTTATTTGTAATTGTTTTGGTTGGTAATTGCTCTGGCTAACCCTTCGGGGATTACAGGCGTGATGTTATATTATGTTATTAAATAATTAACTAAATGTGTTCGAAAACCTTTATAATAACGGTTAAGGTTACATAGAAAATTAACCGGTTTCCAAGCCCTGCATTTATGGCACTAGAATAGATTTAATTATGTCCCTAGGGATAGTTGTGATTTAGATCAAGTCCCTAAACTATACTATTATATTACTACTACATTATACTCGTAATCAATCAAGTGAGATTGTAGGCGAAGCACCATGATTTGATAATACAACAACATGAGTTGTAACTATGTTTTATTTACCTATAGCATGCCATAATCAGATATGCTGTAAGAGATTGTGTTACGTATCACTTTACATGATAACAACATTGTAACATAGCATGTATTTTGATAACGTCATCATTTGGATAATGATCGTAATAATGCGAGGTAAAAACTCGGGTTGAAACATGCATGATCAATCTTACGCAATAATATTGTCAATTGCGTAAGATTAATCAAGTTGCAACACGATTCTGAGGTGGCGACCTAACTCAAGGCCAAACCCAGCCACGCTTTGGTAACCCGTAGTATTGTATGGAAGAAAAGTTAAAACCCTTCAGGGCCCACACGCTACTTGAGCTAATGACCAAAGCCATATATACCAGAGAAATTAAATTAACATCAAGTTCTAATCACTTAAAAGTTCTTACAGTTCTAAAAGTTCTTATTATGTCAGCAAGTGCAGTCTTCAACAAGTCTCCGGTGAAGTAACAGCTCCTCATAACTGTTAGCTTTACAAGTCGCGAATGTTCTATAACTAGCTCAGGGCAGTCAAGTTATCATAGCTTAGGATTATTTTACTTTTCTATTATTGTGTATTTCCGTGTACTCTTTAATGATCCTTTCTGCTTATTTGACTGTATTTCCGTGTTGTGTACAATTAACTAACCTTACGTATGTGATTTAAATTCGTGTTAAACTATTGTGTGTGTAAATAGCAAATATAACGTTTTAAAGTGCTGAAAGTGGTTTCAATTAAATTCCCTCGTCAAGGGAACATCATCACCCCCGCCTACATCACCTGACTCCCGCGTTAATAACATTTTGGTCCTGTCGAGCCGGATCAGGTTCAACTAGAGGGAATTAATAAATAATAATAAATAATAAATTAATTAAAAAACCACATAATAATGAGTTTAAGGAGCGAAATAACCACACGCAGTAAACTACGTAAGCTAACGGAGGAAATGAGTGTTCGTAGACAACAAGAGATGGTCTCTGACTCAGGTGTGACCACCGAAAGGGCACCAGAGTCACCGTCTGTTGCACCAACGATGGCATCCACGTCTGCCCTCAATATCCCACTGACGGGTGGTCGAGTAGTCGACTACAGTAGGAGTACGCCAGAGGGACCACAGGGAGGACAGACAGCCACTAAAGACCGACATAGATCGCCGCGAAGCAAAGGCTCGTCTAAACATAGCCGAGTCGATTACTTAAGGAAAAGAGTCGAATACGAAGCTGAGCGCGAGTTGGTGCAAATGAAGGAGAACTTAGTCAAAAAGAGACTAGAAGCTGACATCGCCGAAATAGAGGCGGCTGCTGACAGTGATGACTCTCATTCAGATGTGAGTATGACACAGCGCGTGGAAGAGTGGGTGAATACAACGCCCCAGGTGCCGCAATTGAACGAAGTATTGCGCACACCGGCTGTGTCAGGCGCGACCACTGAAATGGTTGCGCCCCGTGAACCATCTGAAACTGTAAGTAGAGTGAATCGCGTACCGAATACATACCGTGCGTCGTCAGTGCCTAATGAAAATGTGTCGCGTATAACAAGGGCATCTGAGCCAGTACCGTTACGTAACATAACGGTACCGAGTACGCCATCATACGTGCCAGTGTCAACAGAAGGTGTGAGATTTCGTCTACCCGAATATTATCCCGTCTTTACCACTCCGGTCGCAAGTGTACCTCAAGTATCAACACTTGAGTCGGATACACGGCGGCAGACGCAGTACGGAGCGGGTGAAAGAGAGAGACGGCGAGAATCGTCGGGAGACAGAGACAGCAAAATCGACAGACTGGCAGAGGCAATCTCAAGCATGGCACGACCACGGCCGGTACCAAGACAAGCTTACGAATTGCCATATTTTAATGGGGACCCATCCGACTGGATATCTTATAGAAATATGTATTGGGATACGACCCGGCAATACGAATTTAAAGCGTATGAAAACTTAGCACGGTTAAAAACCTCATTACAAGGCGAGGCAAAGATATCAGTGGAGGATTTATTAAGGACGTCGACGGATCCCACTGATATAATGCGTGCGTTAGAGGACGAGTTTGGTCACCCGACCTTAGTGCTACAGTGCGTACTGAAGAAAGTACGAGATTTACCTAGAGTGACGGAGAGTTGCCGGGAGCTAGGTAAATTCTCTTCTACAGTAAGAAATTGTGTATCATTATTAAAAAACATACACGCAGAGGGCTACATAAATAACCCACAATTAGTGAGTGACCTGCTGAGCAAGTTAACACCGGTACAACGTACGCAGTACGGTGACTTTGCGATGGGCCTAGATAACGCGCAGGGGGTGGATTTAAGAGTGTCACCGAACTTAGAAATGTTCTCGGAATTCCTGACACACCTGACACGCTCGGCATCATACTACGCGCAAGCAAACATGTTCGAGTCGAGTCCACCCAAACAACTTGCGAAGCAACAAAAGCATGGCGCCGGTCAAACCCGACCAGTGACCAATGCACGCCCCGCTGCCAGCAGGCCACCGTGGGTTCAAAAGGTGAACACGCAAAGTGACGAATCCCTCGCACCGAAAGAGTGCATAATATGCCAGAAGAAACACACCATTGAAGAGTGTGAACAGTTTAAAAAGCTGACTGTGCAACAGCGTTGGGACACAATCAAAGATAAAAACACGTGTTTCAAGTGCCTGGTGAGAAAACACCCTAAGAGGTTTTGCCGCGCAAATAGATGCGAAAAGTGCGGCTACGGGCATCACCTGTTGTTGCACGCGGACAAGCAGCCAAAGGAGGATAAACAGCCCAAAGCCGAGAAAACAGAAAGCATCACGAACATAGGAGAGTGGCGAGCAACCGCGTTATTAAAAATAGTGCCGGTATCAGTCAGCGACAATAAACAATGTTACGCTTTATTAGACGACGGTGCGACGGTATCGTTGATAGACAGTTCTCTCGCTACCGACCTAGAGGGTCCGTGTGTACCTCTTTCGCTGAACACCGCGGGCGGCCACGGAGTGACGGACCTAACCTCGCGAATGGTACAAGTGCGCGTAAAGGGGCCCAATGGTCAGTGCCACAAAATAAAGTGTCACACAATGGTAGACATAAACCTACCAACGCAGACAGTGTCCGCCTCAGTGATAGGCGACAATGCCCATCTCAGCGACTTGGGTTGCGTGGAGATGAGGGGCGCGAAGCCGCTGCTGCTCCTCGGGCAGGGCAACTGGGAGCTACTCCACGGCCGGTACATCCGGCAGGGACGATCCGGTAAGCCAGTTGCCTCTCTTACTAGATTAGGTTGGGTCATACATGGACCATTTAATAACTCTAGTACTAATGCAGTAGTCAATTGCATGACAGTCTCCCTCCCTGACTTACATAACTCAGTTAGGTCACAGTTTGAGCTAGAGTCAATAGGTATTTCAGAAAATAAGCGCAAACGTAGGGATGTTGAAAAGGCGGTACAAGTGTCGGACAGCACTAGCCATCACACCACAGATAAGTCGCAATGTGAAGTAGGTATATTGTGGAAACAAAATGACACACAATTACCTAACAATTACAATCAGGCCCGGCAGAGGTTGTACGGTACCGATAGAACGTGCCTCAGTTACAACCTGCCGACCGGAACTGACTTATTAACAAAATCTAGTATTTTAATAAAATCTAGAATAGGCCCTATAGCCTTTTCAGGCGGCATCGCTGACAAGTCCCTAAAGGTACGAATTAGGGCAAAAGGTCAAGGTGCTCGATTATTTTTGTGGCGAGGCGCGAAGCCCCACAGGGAACCATATAAATATAAAACAAGTTCCGTAAAACTAGGTGCAGCCTCATCACCTAGCACAGCAATTAACGTGCCTAACATAGTGGCCCTTAAACAGGGAATAGGCACAATAGAGGCGACCCTAGGTTCGATAAGGTCACTGACCAATAAGAAGTTAGGCTACCCTGCGCTCATACACCCAGTAGGCAATAACTCCGTAAGACAGAGGGAGATTGTCATGAAGCTAGGGAAAGCGCGAGTAGCACCGCCTAGAGGCAACTGGCGCTGGGTACCCTGGGGGAACGACCCAGCTGTCCGAGCGACCAGGTTGTGTTGGCCCGATAGCCATGCAGGTTGGCTCTCGGGCCCCTCTTTTCCACGTGGTCCACAGGAGCAGCAGCTGGCGTGTCGCGAGTCCAAGGCGATGAACGCAGACCCCGAGTGCAGCCAGCCAGTCTGTGCAACGACAGCGCCTGTGGCGCCACCCCTGAACTACAAGCGCTATTCATCGTGGGCGCGCGTACAACACGCTATGGTGCGCATACAACGCGCTGTGGCATGCATGCAACGCTCTAAGGCACGCATTCAGCGAGCTATGGCGCGCATACAACGCGCTGTGGTGCGCATGCGACAAGCTGTGGCGCGCATACGATGCGCTATGGTGCGCTTACAACGCGCTATGGCGCGCATACAACGCGCTAAGGTGCGCATGCGACGAGCTGTGGCGCGCATACGATGCGCTATGGTGCGCTTACAACGCACTAAGGCGCGCATACAACGCGCTAAGGTGCGCATGCGACGCGCTGTGGTGCGCATGCGACAAGCTGTGGCGCGCATACGATGCGCTATGGTGCGCTTACAACGCGCTATGGCGCGCATACAACGCGCTAAGGTGCGCATGCGACGAGCTGTGGCGCGCATACGATGCGCTATGGTGCGCTTACAACGCACTAAGGCACGCATACAACGCGCTAAGGTGCGCATGCGATGAGCTGTGGCGCGCATACGATGCGCTATGGTGCGCTTACAACGCACTAAGGCGCGCATACAACGCGCTAAGGTGCGCATGCGACAAGCTGTGGCGCGCATACGATGCGCTATGGTGCGCTTACAACGCACTATGGCGCGCATACAACGCGCTAAGGTGCGCCTGCGACGAGCTGTGGCGCGCATACGATGCGCTATGGTGCGCTTACAACGCACTAAGGCGCGCATACAACGCGCTAAGGTGCGCATGCGACGAGCTGTGGTGTGCATACAATGCGCCAAGGCGCGCATACAACGCGCTATGGCGCGTGCACTCACCCGCCTCAACGTGCTCCGAAGTACGCTCAAGGAGCGACCGCCTCGTGAGGAGGTCCTTTACACCCTCCTCACAGAGGCCAAGCTGATCGTGAGCAGTCGACAGCTGAGCTACGTGTACGACGACCACAACCAGCCCGTGGTCCTGACTGCGAACTATATTGCTCCTGGGCATGGCGTCCGGGAGTACTCCAATCGCACCAGGCGACGTCGACGACGTCGACTCGCGCCGGCAATGGCGGCGTGTAAACGCGCTCACCGACATATTCTGGCGGCGCTGGCTGCGGGAATATCTCCCAACGCTGCAACGTCGCGAAAAGTGGGCAGATAATGTGCCAAATGTGCGTATCGGCGACGTTGTGATAATAGCCGACAATAACAAACAACGTAGTGCGTGGACTAAAGGAGTTATAAAAACAGTGTACCACGGGAGTGACGGCATCATCCGTGTAGTAGACATTAAAACTACAAACGGGGTCCTGCGTCGGCCTGTAGCTAAGATCATCGTGCTTCCCACAGACCAAGAAATGTAATACGGTTGAACCCTGTTACAGGGGGTGGAATGTAGGCGAAGCACCATGATTTGATAATACAACAACATGAGTTGTAACTATGTTTTATTTACCTATAGCATGCCATAATCAGATATGCTGTAACAGATTGTGTTACGTATCACTTTACATGATAACAACATTGTAACATAGCATGTATTTTGATAACGTCATCATTTGGATAATGATCGTAATAATGCGAGGTAAAAACTCGGGTTGAAACATGCATGATCAATCTTACGCAATAATATTGTCAATTGCGTAAGATTAATCAAGTTGCAACACGATTCTGAGGTGGCGACCTAACTCAAGGCCAAACCCAGCCACGCTTTGGTAACCCGTAGTATTGTATGGAAGAAAAGTTAAAACCCTTCAGGGCCCACACGCTACTTGAGCTAATGACCAAAGCCATATATACCAGAGAAATTAAATTAACATCAAGTTCTAATCACTTAAAAGTTCTTACAGTTCTAAAAGTTCTTATTATGTCAGCAAGTGCAGTCTTCAACAAGTCTCCGGTGAAGTAACAGCTCCTCATAACTGTTAGCTTTACAAGTCGCGAATGTTCTATAACTAGCTCAGGGCAGTCAAGTTATCATAGCTTAGGATTATTTTACTTTTCTATTATTGTGTATTTCCGTGTACTCTTTAATGATCCTTTCTGCTTATTTGACTGTATTTCCGTGTTGTGTACAATTAACTAACCTTACGTATGTGATTTAAATTCGTGTTAAACTATTGTGTGTGTAAATAGCAAATATAACGTTTTAAAGTGCTGAAAGTGGTTTCAATTAAATTCCCTCGTCAAGGGAACATCATCACCCCCGCCTACATCACCTGACTCCCGCGTTAATAACAGAGATGTTCTCGCCATCAAATGGGACAAAAATGTTGACTTTTTAAAATAAGTTTGGTAGTAAAAAACTAACATTGTGTTAACCACAATGTTAGTTTTTCGTCATCAGACCAGTATAAACCGAAATTTAACTAAAATAGCCAGCCAAGTGCATGTCAGAATGAAGAGTTCCGTAGTTGGGTTGAATTTATCTCAAGAACAAACTTAATACAGTTTTGCTCTGCCACAATAAATAATAATTGTAATTTAATTGTTTTTTATTATGTAAGTATGAATTTATACATATTGGGGTTCTTAAAACCCTTGGGTAATAATAACCATTACCCTAACCTAATCTCGATGTTTTGACATGTTGCCACATTAATAGATTGCAACTGTGCGAAGCGCGGGAACGGCGCGGCGGGTCGCTAGTCGCTAGTAGGTATAATAAGAATGTGTTTTACTGAATAATTATCTTTTACTAATTTCTGAAGCTCTTTAAATGTATTATCTTATTTCAGTACTGAATTATATTTCGCTCAACAAGTTCGTCTCAGTCTTTTGTTTTTCTTTGAAACGAGATATATTTCGAGAGGTCAATTGTCGAATCTGACTTGGCTGGGCAGCGTTCCGGAAGCTACGTAATATCTTCTCGTCTCACACACCACTGTCTCAAGACGAAAGTCTTTGACCAGTGCGTGTTGCCAGTGATGACATATGGCACTGAAACGTGGTTGCTCTCAATGGGCCTCATTAGAAGGCTGAAAGTCACTCAAAGGGCAATGCAGAGGGCTATGCTTGGAGTCTTCCTACGTGATCGAATCAGAAATGAAGATATCCGCGTAGGAGAACCAAGGTGGGTATCTTGGTTCTCCTACTACATAATAAAAAACAATTTAATTACAATTATTGTTTATTGTGACAGACTGCTTATTTGATAATACAAAAAAAAACCATTGTCTTTGGTTACACATTCTTGTCACATAGCCTCAATAAGGTTAGGAAGAGAGGTTTTTGGGACATATCACAGGTGAACTTGGTTTTTCAGTCCTTTGGGCATGTGGCAATTTTTTTTCCAGTGGGACTAGTCCTTGTTTCTTGCAATGGTCGCTTCTTTTCCAAGATTCCTCCTAGGAGAACTAGAAGATTAGCGGGCAAAGAGGGCCATGTAAATCGTTGTTTGATTTGAGGGGTGATCAGATCAATGGCAAGTTTTTTTTAAGAATTTACGGCTTTTTGTAGCTTTTTTGTGGCCACTTTTAGCAGCACATACAAGATAACACCTACTGTGTTCAGGAGGTCAAAAAAATGCCATTGACGATCTTTTTGATCTCTTAGACACGCTGTCCTTGTGGCATAGCTGATCCATCAAATCATGAATAAACTGTTAAAACGAAACAACAAAATTGCTTGATTAATCCTTATATATCCATAAAGAAAGAAATAACACAGTTATTATAATTACTACATCAAAATATGAAACTTACCCTTTAACTAGGTACCTACTGTAAAAAAAAAAACTAATAAATCGACAAAATAAATTACAGTCCCTTAAGAAACTCGAAAAGAAGATCTATTGCCATTAAACTATATTTTTTTAGTATTACGATTTCAAATGAATGACAAACGGAAGTGAAGTGAAAGTGAGTGACTGGCTTCAAAACCACATATTTTTAGAATTCCGTATGTCCGAATGAAAAAAACGGAACCTTTAGATGATCACTCGTGTGTCTGTCAGTCTGTCTGTCTGTCACAGCCAACATTACACATACAGCTCACATACACATGACACACAACACACACACACACACACTTCCGATCACATTTGATTCGGAGAAAATGTTCCGAATCGAATGTACCGATAAAGTTAAAATTAGGTATACATTTTTGATTATCTGTGACCCAAACACGGACATGTAAAGAAAATAAATAAATTTTGAATACGGGGGTCACTTTTGGGAGGCAAATGAGAAAAACAAAATTGCTAACAATACCGTGTCAAATGAAAAAGGCTTACTGTGAGGATCCCAATTTTAATTGAACGTTAATAGTTTTAAAGTATTTAAAAAAAATCATAAAACCCCGAAAACACTGAGCCAAAAAATTTGAAAAAAAAATAACAGGTCTATAATTATAGATTACAGGAAAACCTATAAATTTATAGTCTTTAAATAACATGGTAAATCTCTCAATATAAGCTTACATTTGTAGTTGGAATGTATGGGAGAATATGTTTTTCAACTCAAAGTCAAAGTCAAAGTCAAATTATTTATTTCAAATAGGCACATAAGAGGCACTTTTCAACGTCAAAATTTACAAAGAAATAGAACTGATTCTAGTTGCCCCTTCCGTATGGAGAAGAATGGGCAAGAAACTCCACCGTTACTCTTTTAAAAATGGTTTAAGTACAATATTTTGTTTGAGTACATTAATTATATGATTACATGTGAAGACGATGCACCTATACTCGTAATAAAATTACTATACCATATTATGTAAAAATAATTAAAAACTAAGCAATAAAAATAACTTAATTATGAGATAGATACATGGTGCTCACATATTTACAAACATCGTAAAAGTATATGTTTTCCTAAAAAATTTAAAATAATAAGTCAGAGTGTGAGTTTAGGTAATCACAGGATGTAAAAAATCAATGTCACAAAAATAACAAATTATACAAGTTATTGCAACCAATTTGATTTTGTCTATTACAATACTAAGCTTGTTTTTGGGATAATTTCATCCCAGCCACGGAACCCTCCATTGTTCGAAGTCCGACATGCATTTTGCCGGTTTTTTTGAGTCGTTTCACTCAAAAAACAGTCCTTGTAAACAAAATAATGCAGGATGGCTCGGTTTAGGTGTCCGGGAGCGTATTTACGACTATTAATTACGATTTACGATTCTACGTGTTCACTGTCCAGAGATTAAATAAATAATAAATAAAAAAAACGTTTATTTTCTCCACCACACAATGAAACATTGGTACAATACATAAAATATGTGCATACAAAAATACATTGATGTTGTGGAGACTGGAGCCTGTACTAGAAATACCTGTGTTACAGGTCTCCAGGCCTCCAAACTACCCGGACAAGCCTCATTATTAATACCAAACAAAGATCGAACCGAATCCCCACCGACCGACCGACCGATCTTCATCTTCGTTTATCTACTAAACGAAGATGAAGTTCTATTGGAAGATTAAAAAAAAAACAATTTAAAACAAGGAAAAAATAAATAATTAATTAGCCAGCAAATTAGGGTGGTGTGTAGTGACTGTGTGATATTCAAAACTGGTCTTCTAATATGGTATACGTAGGACATGTTTAGCTGCTTTTTATGAGATGACTCGTCTCTCTGTGGCTTCATAATCGTAAGATTGAAGCCAATCTTGTACTTTAGCTTTACAATTGAATATACATAGATAAGGAGTAGATGGAAATGGCTTTATTGATTTTGTTGTAAAGGTAATCTCCTAGGAAACAAAAGAATCTACGGCTGAAGCTGGGTTTGAAGGACCTTGATTTACAGACTGTGTGTTTGCGTCTCTTGTTAAAGATTTCGACAGGAATGTAGGGAAGTTGAATATGCCTGCGAATGGTAGTGCTTTAATATGAATAATTGGCGAACTGTCATTACTTTGCACTGGTGGTAAAGTTCTAACAAACGAACGCGTTTCTTTAAAATAATAGTCCTTATCATCATTCAGCCAAAGTAGTCCAGTCTGCACATAGGTCTTACATGGGGGACCGATGACCTGGTGAAAGTCGCAGGAACCCGCTGTATGCGAAGCACAGGACCGGTCTATATATGATAGACCTTTAGACCCTTGAGTTTGTAGAGGTCAGATAGGCAGTAGCCTCAATGTAAAATACTGGTATTCAACTGCATCCGGTTAGACTGGAAGTCGATCCCAACATAGAAAGAAAGATAGGAAAACGCTAGACAGATGATGAGATGATAAGATGATAAGAAAGAGCAATGAATTTTCCTCCAAATACACAATGTTTGGTTGTTACCGCAGCCTTTTTGTTGGTTACGGGGCGCCCTTTTGGACGGCGTTCTCTTTATATTTACCTTCAAGTCAACTGCACTTCATTTAACACTTAACAAGTTCCCATAGGGTTATGACTCAGTTATTACCTAATTAACGACTGCCTATTTGCCAGTTTATCAACATCATGTTAAATAATTATTAAATTTATCTCAGTATCAGTAGGGAGATGAATTCTTTTATAAAATTTGTACCAGATCGACTTATATCATGATTCCATAAAAGCCTTTAAAAACCAAAATACTGAAGTCCCGAAAAACGCAATCTGATCATTTAATGTTATGTTAGTGTATTTTTGAAAGTTTTCACCTTTTAACTTTTAATTGTAAAATTTATTTTAGAAGCTTATTTTCGATTATGATCTCATTTTAATTTCAATTTATAATGTTTGTCTTAGTCTTAAGTAAGTGGGCAAAATTTAAATACTGTTCGTCTTGCCATTTCATTTTCCTTTAAGTTATTAATCTTAAGTTTAAGAAGTATTTTGCAATAATTCCTAAATTCTAGGGCCTTTAGTTTTATTATTGTTATGGGTTATCAAGTATTTCTGAGAATGCTGGTTAATCTGTAATTGGCGACTGTGTAAGTCCGAGGGTATTGTTATCTTCAGTAGGTATGTAAGATATAGCATATACAAAAGCTGTTGGTGTACCTTTATAAATATAAATAAACTTAACTCATTAAATCAACATCTCATGTGACGTCTGACTTCTGCCAGGGTTACGAGCCTGTCCGAAAGGGCTATCGTGGCCCTGGCACACAGGCATCTGAAGGAACACGGGTGGGTTTTAGTCAGTAAAAGTCTGACACGCCCGCTCCGCCCAGAGCGGGAAAAGTTATTTGATAATTTCCCACTCAAAAAAAATGAGATGTCTGACTTAACGACCCCGGATAGTACCTGTCTATCGACATAATTTAGTCATGAGTGTTCGAGTTTTAGTCAGTGATAACGCATAATTGCATCGAACGTAAGTATGTATGCACATTCGCTCGTTCACCTAAATGTGGACCAGTTCACGTTCAGATCGCTTTGGATACACCACGTACTCAAAACCATTACCATTCATTTACTAACAACTTAGTTATGTAGTTTACCTTTTTTTTAGCATTTATTTTTACATAGTGTTATAAGTGATTTAATATAGTTAGGCCCTATTGCACGTTTAATCGGGTTAAATTAATAAATTCAAAGTGTGTAAACTCAGAGTTATGTAATTATCATTTTAACTCTTTATTACACGATGCGCCACTAAAAAGTAACAACGGGTCCTGACATTTGTGTTTTTTGAGCTGGGAGCATTGCAGTTCAATCGACGACACATAAAATAGAATTCTAATCAGACCAAATATGAATGAACGGAAATTGTGTACCTATCTCTTTTACACTACATTATGATAATACTTTCTTGTCTTTGAATTTTATAACATGACATTACAATCAATAAAAATTTCGATTTGCGACATTTAATTTAAATGTGATGAAAATGATGATGTAAATGAATGTGATGTGTGATGTGTGTGTGTGTGGTGATTTGAATGTGATGTGTGTGATTTGTTGTAATGCGTGTGTGGTGTGTGACGTGTGTGTGTAATGTGTGTGTTTGATGTGATGTGTGTGTTAGATGTGTGCGGTGTGTGTGCATGTATGGGTTTGTTTGTATGTGGTTTAAATTAAATGTCGCAAATCGCAATTCTTGTTGATTGACGAAAACGTCAGTTATGGAGTTTATGAATATAGCCTGCTGATATAGTGCCTAATTTTTACTTGCTATAACGTCGAACAATATAATATAAGTTATCAGCACTATCTCACAACGTCAATTTATTTTGACATTAACCCAGAGTTTAGCGAGTTTAACTCTCCCAAATCGGTGGGTTAAATATTTAAAAGTTTAACCATATGTTTACCTCCAACTCTTGGTGGCGCAAGTTGAATTATTTGCTGCCAGGGTTGCGAGGTTGTCTGGAAGGGATATCGTGGCCCTGGCACACAGGCAACTGAAGGAACACGGGTGGGATTTAGTCAGTAAAAGTCCCTCCCGCTCCTCCCGAGAAGTTAATTGATAATTTGCCACCAAAAAAAGAAGTTGAATTATTTGATTAATCCTGAGTTAGCTGTTAACTATTCGAGTTATTTAGGATAACTCATGAACGTACAACCCACTTGCTCGTTTATGGGTTATCCTAAATAACTTTTTATCATTGAAGACTAACTCACGATGTTGTAAGAGCAATAATAGAGCCCATGGCTGAACGCTGGCCCCCATAATACAGGTCCAGGCCTAGTTTGGGGGTTAGGATCAGATTCTTGGCAATACATTGTGTGCGATATTATTTCGACCTACTTGTTTGTAATATGTATTTTAAGTGTCAAATAAATGTTTTATTATTATTTATTTTATTTATTAACTTATAAGGTCACCATACCACCAAGCACTTCTTTCTACAATTGGCTTTAAAAGTGAAACAATCTAATTTCAAAATAATATTATTTATTAATTAAAAACATCACCCATCAAATATTTTTTTATAAACATTTCATTAAAAATATTGGATAATATACAAAAGCTTTCAGCTGTAGGGATAGCAATGAGCATTTTTATACAAAACAAAGTTTATGAATGTTTGCAAAATGCTTTAGTACCTACTAAAAGGCGCTAAACATTAATTTATGTAGAAAGGTATAGATTAATATGGGGTTGGAATAAAAGCTATCACAGTTTACCCCTGGTTTATATTCTATTTCAAAGAAAAGATTTACATACGTTTTATTAAGAGATAAGTGCTAAAAGTATAAGCTCTCATAAACTTTATACAGAAGTCAAACGGTAGAGGAAAGCATTTTTTTGCTCATAAGTAATTTTAATCACAAAAATACATGATATTTTGGGTACTTGTATTAAACATGAAGCTTGAAACTGTTTCACATTAAAGTAGCCTAAGCCACCTGTTAAGTTTTTTTGTTATTTACTTAAGTAAATTGCTAGATTAGAATAATAATATTTTAGGTACTTTTATTTAAAACAATAATTTATTTTCATCATATTCCCTAAGTTTCTTGTGGTCGTCTAAACCCGATTCACCGTTATTGAACGTAAGTTTGAATAATTATTAAAAAGTTTTCAGAAACCGGGAATATGACATTTTCTGAAATCTGTACCTACTACATGAAATATGTACACAGTACTACACAACTTGCATTCCAAAAGAACATAAGTAAATACACAAATCTCATACACACATACATGTAAAAATAAAGATCTATGACCTGAACCATGAAAACTATGACCTATGATGACAGATTTGATCAAACATAAATCCTATTTAACTTTATTAAAATATTTAAAAAATACAAAAATACGTTAGCTTGTCAAAGAGTTTTAATTAGACTTGCCAGAAATGCATAATTTCAGTGAAATTTCGTAGAGCAAAGAATAAATGTACTTGCTTACTTGTACGGTACGGCTTCTTTTTTCAGTTACGTTGGAAACAATAGATTCCACAATTATTATTCCTCAAGCTGGTACACCGAATTGATTAGAATGTGGCTTTTTAATTAAATTGACATGTACACCCGACAAAGGGTCTTGTTATGCAACCAACTGTCGGTCTTATGGTGTACATTTTTGTGGTTTTTGAGGACCAAGATGATATGAAGTCTGGAGTATTGTGAGATGAGCGTATAACTGTCGTGCAGTTGTATACTTTACTTAGGTATAGTATTAGTCATTAACTAAATAATTGAATTTGGCCGTTTTATGTCAAACTAGCTTATGTCCGCGACTTCATCTGCGTGAACTTTAGAACTGTATGAAAAGTATCCTAACAGTAATCCAGGTCAAAAACTATCTATGTGCCAAATTGCACCCGCTGAAACCATAACGAAAACTTAAAAAGATGGTTGTAGCCGGTCATCTTTGAAATTATTTACTTTCCCACCGTACATAACTTTAAACTTGAAAGACATTACTAATAAACTTATTTTCTAGGCGTATAACCGACAAAATGTTCGGCGTTCGACAAAAGATAACGCATTTTGAACTTGTATGATGTACAAGCTTATCGAATTACGTACTAAGATTCGTAAGATAATTCTTGTCGGAGGAGCACGTTTGTGGAAAATCTCTGAGGGCTGCTTCAAGGTCTGAAAAATGTATATAATATTCGTTCGAAACACATTTAAAGGAAATGAACATGTTTGATTTATGTAGAAGCATTTGTTTTACAGTCGCGTAGACGTCAACGTAGCATTAACGTCCTCTAAACACGTCGCCTCCGCTGGATGCGACGTGTTCTCATTTTACTACATCAATATTAAACTAATTTCTAAATCATTATTTCAAGAAAACACGCATGCGTGTCGATGACAATCTAAATGGACTCGGCCCAGAACTCGGCTACGTGTTTGGCTCTATGTCTATTAAATAGAGGACATTTTCTTGACTTTCCGTCAAGGCCAAACTTATCCAATAATGTTATGATAGCTTGGTCACGGGTCTTCTAATAAATGACACTCTTATATTTTAATATCCTACATTTATCCAATATATCAATCACTGGACCATCTTCGTAATAGTATTTATTTTGATATTATATTTGGACAGACTTAGTCCAATCTAAAGGTATGTCACATGCCTTCTTATACCAGTTCATTTGGTTATAACGAAAACGACTTCTTATTCACAAAGGTATATTTCATAGAAGTATGGAATTTATATATCACTCAAAATACTCTATTCATTATCACCACATTTTTATAAATACAAAAAAAAAAAACAATAAAACACGAATGTCTATCGCACATTCGTGTTTAAAGTTTTCTAAAAAGGGAAATGAATGCCCAATTTCACTAACGCTAGGCGACACCTTAATAAAAAAAAATGCCTCAATTAAGTCACGCTGTTGGATTTGCGAGATTCTTCTGTTACTTAGTGATTGAGCATTAAGATCTTTAAGGGTGCCTTCTCATCTGATTGCCGTTGACGTTGCGGTAACACTGCATGTACGGTCGATGAACGTCTACACCAGATTTGAAGGGTTTGTTTGATAATGCTCTACGAGTATAAAGCTGCCTGTCTGTCAAATCTCATCAAAACAGTTGAGAAGTTTACTCTACAAAGTGCACCAAACAGGCTGACATTTATCAACATAAAAAAATATTATAGGGTATTTTTTTTCTTACTGGATGAGTCGATATAATTATAAAAAATATATGTTCCACCCTGATCTTCGTTAGTAACAATATATTAAGAAAATAGCTACTTATTTAACAACTCCCTAATTGCGTTATAAACACACAATTACAATAACTTTCATTTTGATTTATCAACCAACTGCATGCTCTATTATCTACCTTTAAGAAATAATGACCGCTGTATGTTCCAACAACAACAAAATGAACATTGGGTTGGCCTGTCAAAATGAAAGCTATTTGTGGTTGTGAGTGGGATACACAATAAGGTTGCAGGTATACTCCAATAAGCTTTAAGCTTACACTGCGCTTAACTTCACTATTCATACACAATAGGTTTATAATAACCGTCAAACTTCTCGATACATACAATAATCTACACACACGTTGTTATTACGCTTCAACTTTAACAAATATTGGCAATATATTAACAAAAGTTTTAGTAACAAAGGAAACTGGTGTTTAGGGATTTCAACAAAACGAAAGCATTTAACAAAATATATTACTATGCCACAACGGTAACAAAAAATATTATTATAGTTGTCAAAAAATAATAGGCCCGTTTTGGTCGACTTGATTGACCATCGCGACGTAACTAGTGAAGTAACCATACGACTCGATAAATCGATTCAAGTTAAATGTCAAAACGGGCCTATTATTTTTTTACAAGTATACTTAGAAGTATAAGTATCTAATCCTTATGATTTTTAAAGATAAACTTTAATATTAAAAGTTATAATTTATTTATTTAAAGAATTTGGTATATTTCTGAAACGTTAAATAGCTTACCACCCGTAATCTGAAATTAAGTTTTAAAATAAAACAGGTCGTGATTCTGAAAATCGTCCGTGAACGAACTTAGTGTTAAGTTTTCAAACATTAATTTAAGCAGTTATGAATTCGTAAGGATTATTATTATTTTTAAGTTAAGTTTAAACTGTGTTTCATGATGTCGTTCGTGAGTTCGTATTTCACCCGTTGCGTTATCGTAATGAACTTTGAGTTAAATATCTTCATGAAAATATCTCGTCTGAAAAATTGTTTACAGAAATGATCTACCTCTGATTGGTGATCGTAGTTATAAACGATTTAAATCTACCATACAAGAAAGTTGAACGGTTCACCGATCAAAAAGTACACAATTTTTTACAAGAGACATAAAAACAACAGGTGGATGGTCTCCATTGCATGTTTACGAGGAAAACCATTTCTTAACAATTATTTTACATGTTCTGATCTGTAGGATGTAGGTCTTCATTCGGAATGACAATGTTCTGACGTAGGATAAGGCTCTTCAGACTCCCCGAAAGTGCCGTCTCCACTTCGCTTAGCTCTCTTTGTTATCATGTCGTTTGTGGCGGCTTTCACTGAAACGAAAAGTATTTTTACATTATTGCTTTTTTGTAGTACAATTTAAGATATCCCATAATAAACTGTGTGATTTTTAGGGTTCCGTAGTCTACAAGGAACCCTTATAGTTTCGCCATGTCCGTCTGTCTGTCTGTCTATCCGTCTGTCCCCAGGTTAGCTCAGAGACTCCTAGTACTAGAAAGCTGTAATTTGGCATGGGTGTACATATTTATCATGCCGACAAAGTGCTAAAACAAAATCTTGAAAAAAATATTTTTTTAGTGTACGTCCCTTGCACGTATAGTTCAAGAGCAATATTGGCATGCCATAAAACACGTTCAATTTTATCGGCATTCAAGGATTGCATGCAAGTGTTTACACGTGTGCAATTTCCATAAAATAGCATATATTAACTGAATGTAAGTTTTGCCGTTCAATAAAATTGCATGCGACACCAAGGCAATTTTATTGCAAGGTGATTATTGCATGCAAGTTTTTAATACTGAGTTGCACGTCCTTGTACAATTGATTCAAGTATCGCCCGCATTTGGCCTGCCAAATATTTTATTAAAATTTTATTCTTCTTTTCAAGTTTTTTTTTTTACTTGTTTCGTTCATTCGTACTTGTAGAGTTGAATGCGATTTATTGCACGTGCAATTTTATTGTAGGTACTTGCTGTTTTGAACGGCAACTAACTAACGCCCGTATCGTGCAACAATATTGAATGAGCACTAATATGTAATCTCTTAAAAAAAATTAAAACCGATTTTCTCGTTAGATTGCAACGTTGAGAAAAGATCTATTTCATAATTAGGAAGGGTGGGCGTTTTTAGGAGACAGTCTCATGAAAATTTTGACGTTCAAAAAGTGCTGATTCTAAGCCTAGTTGAATAAATGACTTTTGATTGAATAGTTTGGGTTCCAATATACTATGTTCGTAGTAAAATAAAATTACAAACAATATAGTTTTAGGAAATCACTTTTAAAAGTTGCTAAGTATATACATATTATTATTAGTGCTCGTGAATGTACGTGTTGTTTAGACGGTGCCAGTTAGTTGCCCTTCAATGTTCTGGTATGCCACAGGCAATAAACTTGCACCGTGTGAATGGAGTGATAATGTTAATGATCTACGTAATATTAGCGCAAGCTATGTGAAGTGTATGTAACGTGAGTAACATCATGGAATGTTCGAGATTTATACGCTTGCTCGAGAGAATATTGTTCGATTTCACGAGTACATGAAAAGTACCTACTGCTACGATGTAATTATTGAAAGCTGAATATGCTTTGACACCGTAATATGTAGTAGGTATCAGTTTACAATCACCAATAGCTCGTAGCCAATGAAGTACATAACTACTATGTAAGTACACATTTGTAATATAAATGCTACATGCCAATTAGTCAGATGTCAGCTTTAGCAAATTGGGTGCCGTAAAACGGGGTGAATAAGGATGCAGGGGTGAATCGGGACGCAACTTTAAAATGGATTTTAACCTTGAAATAATTATAGTTTGTTGCCAACAAAGACGCTTAATCGTTAAATATAATACAGGTAACACATTATAGTCCGTTTTGGCAACAACCTATAATTATTTCAAGGTTAAAATCCATTTTAAAGTTGCGTCCCGATTCACCCCTGCATCCTTATTCACCCCGTTTTACCGGTATAGTACGAGTAGCCAATAGCGTTGATAGACAGATCTATTCACATGTTTAAATGAAAAGAAAATATTTGAGTAAACTACGATATACTTTAACATTTGTATTTCTAAAAAATATTCCTTTTTAATAAAAGGAATATTTTTTAATAAAAGGAATATTTTTTTAATAAAAGCCTATTCCTATTCCTATTCCTTTGCCTACTCCTTTTTAATAAAAGGAATATTTAAATTTTTATATTTATTTGTTCAACATCAATTAATTTCTTTAAATCCCTTCTGCTAATACTTTATTACTGCAGAGTAATGGACTTGGTAATTAAAAGAGCAACCACCCTCTTCCCTACGGGGTGTCGATTCTCCGCTACGAGCTACGAATATGCTACGAGATTGCTACGTGCTACGGATTATTGCTACGGGCTAACATACGCTTTATTGGTAAAAGCTGCAGATAAAATCACTGCCCAAAACTATGGTTTAATTATAACATAACATAACGCTTGTATTCCCTGAAGGGTTAGGCAGAGGTGTCCCGATACCCACATTTCGCCAGTTATGTTTAAGTCGTCAACCGGTCACAAAACTATGCAATCCCAATAATATTAATATTATATAGTTTATTGGGAACAAAAAACAAATACATTCAAAGACAATCAATGCTAAACGATGATAGCTCTGCAATAGTTAAAACTGTGGCGCAGCTACCAACGCCCGACTCCTAGTGAGAGGGCAGATTGTTTAAAGACTAATACAATATAACAAAGGTATTTTAACGAAAGTACCTAATGTTGAGTAAATGAGGGAGAGTGTGTGTTTTCCGAGAAGTTAATTTTCCACAAGCTTTTCTATTCAGTAAGTGATTTTAGTAAAATGGCGAGTTTTCCTTGCATTCATTTCTGGTAACAGAATGTATGCTAGTGCAAAATATATGCTTATTGAGGTCTGAAAATTTGCTGAGGGATACTATAGGTGCACCACTGCCCAACGCTATGCCATACAGGCTAGTGTTATGTTGTACAGGAAATAATATATTATGTCTTAGTACAAAAAAGTAAAGTTATCGTTAAGAGCAGGCAGTCTAAATCAAATTTCGAACGCAAGCTTCCCCCCTCGCTCCCCGCCACTCCGTTATGTGCTAAACGCTAATACATCAGTAATAAAGTTGAACATCACGTGCGCTCTTTGATCGTGTTCGAGCACGAAACTAAATAGCGTAAGTCTCAATTCTTATTTCGTTAACTAAAGTAATAATTGATCTAGAGCAATAAAAAAGCAAAGAGCAATATCTTGTGTCGGGATAATAAACTATATTTTCTTGCTGTGAATATTTATTTTAGACTTAAAAGTTAAACAATCTTGTTTGTTTTTTATAATTATCCTTAAAAAGACATGATTTTCGAATAAACATTTATTGAGAGAAAATATTACAATTACGTAACTGTCTTCAACATGGAAGGAAAAAGATCTAATAAATCATACACTAAAGTTTCATTTTGCTTGTATGTGTGGATGTTTCAGAATATTCATGCAAATTAACATAAAAATAGGGAGCCTCCTCTTAACGAAAGATGTTTACTTTGGAACTGGTTTTATGGTGACTTGCCGGCCGGCGCGTGTGTGCATTGTAGTGCAACGTACGAGGGTACATAAAAAGCTGTGCGCTCGATCGGTTTGCGATTTGTAGGTTTTTAGGTATTTTATGAGTATTTCAAGTAGGGAAATAAAAATTAAAATAAAAATGAAAAAATAATGGAAATGTGGTCTATTACTGATACAGACCCACCAAAAAAAAAATTACGCTCTGGTTGATTTTTTTTTCTATATGTTGTTACTTATAATTAAGTTTATTACTGTTTGCCATCCTGGCTTCCGATTCTAAGGTTTATTTACTTAGCATAGGTAATCAGTTAAAAAATTAATTGGTTCCGTATGATAAAATAATAATAAGCGAGATTAAATTCTTGTGGGGGGCTTGTGGCTAAGTTATAACAGCCGCGGTTGATCGATCAGGTTAAGCTACGCTTGCTGGGGTTAGTACGTGGATGGGTGAGCATCTTTACACACCAAGGCCCCCCTCCGTGCCTCGGAAAGCACGTTAAGCCGTTGGCCGTTATTTCTAGAACTTTGACAGTTGGTACGGGTCCTCAGAAGCCCGAAAGTCTGACAACCAGACTTACCAAGGGGTAACGGTTTTGCGGGGCTAAGTCCTTAAGTCAAGATTTTTGAAAACATTTTTTTTAATAAATAAATAATAATAATATCGTGTTACCCAGTAATTGGGTTGTGGAGGTTAGATAGGCAGTCACTCCATGTAAAATACTGGTATTCAGCTGGAGCCGGTTAGACTAGAAGACGACCACAACATAGTTGGGAAAAGACTAGGCAGATATTTAATCGAGTTAAAATTCCTGATATTATTTACACAAATTGAGTGATAGCAAATAGAATTACGCCCGTTTCCGGAAGTATGAACGAAGTCCCTGAAAATAGGGTAATTCAATTTACCAAAAGTAACTTTTTGATGAGCACAGCTGCTTCTTTGAAATTATTTTGTAAACAATTTTACCAGTTAACGCAACTACAGGATGAAACAAAATTGCTTTAAATTGTTAACCAAGTTTGAGGTGATCATGGCATTGACGGTTCATAGCGATAATAAAAAGATTTTTAGCATTTTTAAACACGAGAACCATTCCTGAACTGCGGAGGCCCTCTGAGGTTCAGGAATGGTTGAGAGTACTAAACGTTTGCAGGCACTGAAACTGACCTACTGAATAAATATAGCAATGACGTAACATGTCGTTGTTTTTAGGGTTCCGTACGCAAATGGTAAAACGGGAACCCTATTACTAACGCTCCGCCGTCTGTCTGTCTGTCCGTCAGTCACCAGGCTGTATCTCATGAACCGTGATAGATAGACAGTTGAAATTTTAACAGATTATGTATTTCTGTTGCCGCTATAACAACAATTACTAAAAAACAGAATAAAATAAATATTTAAGGGGGCTCCCATACAACAAACGTGATTTTTTGCTCGCTTTTGCTCGATAATGGTACGGAACCCTTCGTGCGCGAGTCCTACTCGCACTTGGCCGGTTTTTTTTATTAACTATTTGCGCGCAGCAAATAGTTAGCAAAAAAACAGTTTTCAACAAACAAAAGAAGGTGATTTCTGACTGGTGTAATAATCATCTTGTCAATCGTTTGAGATTGTTCGTATGAGTTGTGTCTTTTTGCCGATGCTACTATAAAAGTAATATTGAAGCCCCGATATTTTTTATATAATATTATCGATCCTGAGTTACCGTGAAGCCTTTTCGGTGTCACAGCTGGAGGATCACACCCCAGGTGTACAAAAGTTATTTCAATTTCAATAGTCTCATACTACTACCCCCATTCTGACGTTAGTTTGGCGGCTATGTTGTTATACAACACCATTTTGGCCACGTACTGTTGCGGGCATCTATAGGGTGATACAAATCAATATCATTGTTATGTAGGATATAAAATATAACTGGCTTTCAGACTATTTTTCAATTCAGGGTATCCTCATCATGATTGTGAGCCCTTTTATCCATCCCAAAAAATATATGTAGGTAATATTATAATATCAAACCGTATACAGGGTAGGCAGAGGGACAATTAACCACGTTTGAAGACTATTTAAACCCGAGGTTTAATTCTTGTGATGCTGAGATTTAATCCTTATGATGATTCCTGAAACCATAGACCAGTGTTCCAGTGCCAGAGTGTCTTTGGAAGAGAGAGGAGATACGGATCTCCGTATCAATGTTATTCAAAAAGCTATATTTAGTTTAGTTTTTTGAATTCTTGACGAGTGGGTTTTACCTAAGATTTATTTTTAAAATACTTACAGTCATAAGCCCATCCAATCTTGGCGAACAGGTCAATGAAGCCGGTGGACACGTTCATCTTGCCGAGCTCCGAGGCCCTATAGTCCCAGGGGAACACGTGGTGGTAGTTGTGCCAGCCCTCACCCAGAGCTGCCAGGCTCACCAGGCTGTTCTCCACTGACTTTACGAACCTGAGAGAAAAAAAAACAAAGGTAATTTCAATAGACCAAGATGAAGATGGAGGGATGAACTTGACTCATGCCGAAAGCACTGGTCTGCGATTGTAGATATGTGTAGAAACAGGGGAAGGAGGCCATTTTATAGCAGTCGGACATTACGGGCTAACTAACTATAATAGTTATAGATAGAATTTATATGAGGAATAATAACCGAACAAGTTCATTTCAAATCTATTCAAGTGATCGTACACAATTCAAAAGTGAATTAATTGTTTTTGAAGTAAATGAAGACGGATTGACATCTCGACATTGTTCGAATTTTGAAATGGTGTTCAGAGAACTAGAGTTGCGTTATGTATGTATTTATTGTATATTTAAATGGTAGACTGACTACCTGCTGCATTGTCTCTCCTTCTCCCTTTAATCCATCCAAAGATTGTCTGTAAAAGATTGCTTTTGCGATAAGACCGCCCATTGTGTAACGCAAACGCGCCCTACGCTACGTTTGTGTGTTTTTATGTGCCGCAGCATCATGCTGAGATAGGGGCCTTTTGGCCTCGTACAGGACTTTCTGTTTATATTTTTTACCTTGTTTTATTTTTGTTCTTTATGTTTCTATGAGTGTGTTTTAGTTTAATTTGTGATCTGTGCGAGTCCCAACAAATGCTTTTTCTTTCTTACTCTTTCTACATAAAATTTCAAAATTTATATCTGTAATTTTTATGGTGTTCATGAATAAAGAGTAGATATTCTATTCTATTTTATTCGAGTTTGAATTTTACTCTTGAACGCGTACTCATAGGACGGTGGAGAGGGAAATATAGATATCACCAAGTACTTACTAACAAACTGAAAAGCCCCTTGTCCCTTAATATAAAAATTAATTCGACGATAGTTTTGCTTAAAGTAATTCTTTGTGATTCTGAACGCCTCCTCACAATACCTAGCTTATGTAAAAGCCTCACACGATGTCACTAAAATAGTTCTAAGTCCACAATAGTTTATAGGTATTAGTCTGTCTTTATTCATAAGCGTAGAAAAAGGGCTCGCGAGAGGCCCTGGAGGTTGAAGTTATTAATAGGATTCTTTAAATCTGTTCTATATTTTAGTCTGTGATCTGTTCTTATAGTAGAAAAAAAAACTTTTTGCTATTGTACGCGAAGTTGTTCACTTATGTTTCTGCGAAAACGAACGCAATTTCTTTGAATAATAAATCGATTTGCGGTCTGGATTGGTAAAAGATATTTGGATCAGACAGATATTTTTTTTGATATATTCCTATAATAGTTTTTGGTCAATTTAGTCGCCTTTTCGCAAATTCATTTTATGTAATTTTTACAGGCACGCTTTCAGTTAATCAGTGTTGCTCAGGTTGGAAACCCCGTTGTGCTTATTTATGGAATGTTAATGCTATTTACATTAGGTATAACTAGCTGCGCCCCGTGGTTTCACCTGCGTAAGTCTCGATCCCGTGGGAATATCGGGAAAAAACTAGCCTAATCCAGGCTGTCAGCTACCTCCATATTTTTTTTTTATAAAAATTGTTCCAGCCATTTGAGCGTGAAGAAGTAACAACACACACGGACACACACCCACACTCACAAACTTTCGCCTTTATAATATTAGTGTGATTAATGAGTATAAAGTGAATGCTTCATCATCGTTATTTCAGCTGAAAAGCGTCCACTGCTAGGCATAAATCCTGTGCTTCTCGTATCCAGCGGATGCCCGCGTCCTTTAGTGCATGCTTGCTCGTAGTTGAAAGGCTCAGGTGAATGTAGCAGGGGCTAATAGATGTACATAAATGTGCTCTTTCTATTAAGTACTTAGTTCTGTTTTAATCTGGCGATGTTATGAACTTTTAAGACGTACAAAAATATGGGAAGTCTTTCTTCGCCTGCAACGTAATAAATAATAATGCAGATAAGTATCTGTATTATTATTTTTGCTACTAATAGATATGGATGGATAGATTGTTTTGAAGATTCGTAAACTTTTATGAACCGAGACCTTTTTGTGAAGGTGGTTCATAGTTACAAATTAAAATAGATCAACTTTGTCGATCTTAAAACCGTGGTTTGAGCCGTGCAACGGAAACGTCAAAATTAGAGCTGACTGGTAATTTTTGTTCAACGGCAATCCTACCGTGATCCCACACTATTGTGATTATCTATAAAAATAACCTTTCTATCTCTGTTATTCTTGTGGTATAGTATTATCACAAGACAGACCTAACAATAAAACGCACCATGCGACTTACATTTTTAACGTCAAAAGGAAAAAATGGCAATCGAAATTCACTTCTGGATGTTGCAAAAAATGTTTTTATATTTTATTTATTTAACAAATTAATCATAAAAAAGAACTTGTAAAATGGAGCTAGTAATGTGGAGTTAATTTAATGTAGTTTTTCTTAAAACCAATAAATAATGATGAAGCCAACAGATTTTTTTAATACAACATTTTGTGAGCCAAGACTGTCGAGATCGGCTGTTTCTGTTTCTTTTTCAAGTGGTATTTTTTTAATCTTGATGAACATTTTAAGTGACGGCATGGTTGGCGCAGTGGTTATGCGATTGACTGCTGCGCTGCGTATCGCGGGTTCGATTCCCGCACGGAACAAATAATTGTATGACCTTCAAGTATTTCTCCGGGTCTGGCTGTTTGTGTATGTGAGTTTAAATGTTTGTAAACGCACCCACGATACAGGAGAAATTCCTAGTGTGGGGCAACGTTTTTTTTTTTTTTTTTTAAAAAAAGTGTTTGTATATGGTTAGCTAGACCAATATACATAAACATAAACAACTTTGACAGGTTCATAGTAATTACAGAGCGTTGAGTGAGTCGGGTTGGTGCCGCGAAATTCTATGACGTGTTTCAATTCATTATTTGTTGTTTCATCCGAAGTTACGGGCGTTTCCTACTCCGTGTCACCTACGGACATGAGATTAGTTTGGAGCCCGAACTAAGAATGAACGAAAACACAATTTCACAGTTGTCCCTACTCTTGATGTGTTTTTGCCTCCGAAAAAGTTAATTAATCGGGAGTAGGGTTCATCCGATGTTTCAAACTACTTTCGTAAATAAACGTATTTTCATTCTATCTTTTTTGGATGGGTCCGTATCTTCGTTGACGGACTTTATAACTCTTCTTGAAGCGTCTTAACGAATTCCCTGAAATAGTTTTCTAAAGTTCTGTCGGATCGGCTTTTGTGAGATAGTCAACTCGTTATAACCAATTGAAATATAATAGATTTGCAAAGAGGTTTTGTACCTTTACGAGATTGTTGACAATTTGCTTGAGAGTACCTACTTCCATAAACTGAGAAAGGATTTCACGTTCGCCTAGTACGAAATAGGAACAGAGTACCTACCCAATAGGCATTTTACTTATTTATTTATATTTTATGTATTATTTATTTAACCATTTGTGTACACACATATATATAAACATACAAGAGGAAAGGAACAGAAAAATGCGTACAAAGGTGATGCTTATTTCTAAAGAAATCTCTTCCAGCAATCCTGCGATAGCAAAGTCGATTTACCCTTTTTCAGACTTGTAAGTAACTGTAATTTGAGTCAGGCTTTGTAACATAATTCTGCGGGAGTTTACTTTTGTTTTGAGCATAATAATACTTCCTTTAAAAATAAAATACATAAGTAGTATAGTTTCATTATGTTTTGTGAAAGCCTCGCAGAGAATACTTAAAAGAAAACAAAATTGAATGTTTATGAATAATAATGCAAGGTAGCTTTAACCTATGTGAAAAAGTGTCATTATAAAAACCAAAATTATATACCTTACTTACAAAAAAAAGGAGCTACGTCTGCCAACAAACTGCTGTGCAGTTTGGCAGAAGTAAATATTATATGTCTTTAAAATATTTATTAGAATAAATACTTTTACTTTTTTTTTTTTTCATGAAGCATTAGAAAAAACCGGCCTAGTTCGTGTCGGACTTCGCACATTTAGGGTTCCGTACCAAATGTAGAATATAAGCCATCCGAATGGCAGAATTATTCATAAGCAGTATGTGAGTGACCTCACCCGTAGCAGTGGAGCATCCCTTCTGTGCTACGCATTCAACCGCAAAATCAAGTTGGTTGTGATAGGAAAAATTAAGGAATTTCAAAGAAAAAATCAGATTTATCAATATATTGGTAAGTATTTGTTAGTAAAATATACGTAATAATAAACATTATCATCGAATTTCAAGTTCATAGGTCAATGGGAAGTTACAAAATTTTGTAAAATATAACAACTTTGGTGGCTTCTCATTCCTATGTTTTCCAATATTTTTTAAGGCAAAAAGAAACCGTATTTATATACTAACGAGTTCTTAACAACGGTACCCGTTGGGGTAGGTCAACATTTTTTTTTCGCGCCTCCCTTTTTCTGTATGGGAGCCACAATTAAAAATATGTTTTGACAATTTGTAATTTGTATGGCTTTGGGTTAACAAAATGCTTATACTGTGAAAATTTAAAGACTGTAGCTTCAACCGTTTGGCTGTAATTATTAACAATAATTAGGTAGGTTATTATAATTTTAACTTTATTTAAGAGTTTTTTTTTTTTTTTAAAGTAGGAAAGGCGGACAGTGAACGCCTGATGACGTCATAACAATAAAACTTCTATTGTGTCTTCTTCACCGCCCGTGAAGCCCGAAAGCGTTAAGTTAGAGCTAACTAAACTGACTAATGTTATTTAAATGATCTTCTGTATAATTTATTTTCGATATACACAACTATTACAGTGTTTTTGTAAAAATACAAAATGCTGTACATCTATATCGGATTTGAACTTGCGTGTCTTTTGCAGGAGTACCCAGTCGATGAAGCTGTGTGTACCTGATATAAAAATAAACGCGTTGTTTTCGACAACTGGCGACACTAAAACCTTAAATTAGGCTTTCATAGTCTAACTGCCACATTCAGAGACGTCTAATGGTTACTTAAGGGGCTCCTTATTAAAAATTTAAAAAAGTTAGCACTCAGAGTCAGTTAACGGTTCATTAGCGTCCCTTAATGATAATTAAAGTTAAGTACAGCAAAACCTTTACATAACTTTTTAATGATTGATTTTGAAATTTACGTTTCGGGTTGTATTTTTATTTTTACCAGTGAATTCGTTTTCGCGTATATTTAAAAGCAATAATGTCTGATTTGGCAGACTTTATTGAGTTTGTGGACTATGGCAAAAGAAACACAAATAACACAAACAAATACGTAAATAAAACATCAGCTATTATTCTTGATTTGACATTGACAGTTAGTAGCAGTGATGCCATAGAAAAAAAGTCGCAATAGCTTGATTTTATTTATATGAAAACAGCTATTTCGCTTTGCATTTTAGTAAATACTTACAGTAAAGGAACTGATTGTCATATAAATTACTATGAATAATAGTTTTCAAAGTGTTTAAATATACATTTTTGTTATTTAATATCAACACTTTTTAAATGTGGCTACACCAAGGGTTTATCGATATGCAATCGATAAGATAATTTGATGATGCTTCGCCCTACGGATACTTAAAACTGTCACTAACTAATGAATCCTTAAATGATGTCTCTGGGTTGTACCGTTCATTAACGGATTTAATGCTAATTAGTTAAGTAGTAATTAGGACTAATTTAATGGACCTTTCTGAGTGCGGCTGTAAGACTAAAGCAGCCAATTTTTTTAGAATAAAATCGTGAGTTAAGAAAGTCACCGAAACGGAAACTCGACATTTTTCCGAGTTTAAAAGTAAATCGGAATGTTTCCAGCTAATCCGCCACTTGGAACAAAAATAGGTAAATAAAATAAGCAATTTATAATAATGTTTCCAAGAACTAACATAAATTGGAACTCGGTAAAATGCATTTACCAATGATTGATTACCAGGTTTCGTGGTCATTACGGTTTGTAAAATATTATTGTTTGTTGGCGGTGGATAATGAAATAAGTAGCCTTCGGACTTTAACAATGATTCACACTCGATGGAGCGTGTTTGAGCTCTATGGAGCGGATGGAAGTGCAGCGTAAAGCAAAAAATATCGAACACGGTGCTGTGTGCGGCAGCCTCGAGCGTTTTATAATATTCTAAATAAAGCATTCGTCCAATTGAGAGATGCCAATAAAACAAAAAATAAAAAATTAACTACATAGACACGAAAATGGTACACACACACTATCGAAAAAAAAACAAAAACTGACTGAAGCGGCCTCATTGTTTGCCTCTTTGCGGCTTGCTTCCAGATTCAGCATTTTAGCGGATACCACTAAAGGTGCGGTTATGTCAGCAACCGACAGGTTTTAATATAAATGATAATAAATTATTAGGTATCGTCTGGCAATGCCCTTAATTTCATTGTAAACTCGCAAAATTCCTTCCGCCGCACTCCGTCAGGTGCGAATCGCACGCATTAGTCATTATTGGCAGGAATCCATTAATTCAGTAATGGATTTACACCAACATAGGCAAGTAGATGCCACAGGAGTTTTTATGGTGACATTCATTTTTCTAAGTGTACCTAAGTATTATTATATCACTTAGCTATGGATCGCTTGATAAAATTTTGTAGGACAAGTATGTGTACTTTACTTGTGTGATACTTCTTTTGCTATTAGTACGGGTGATGGTGTGTCTAAGGCTCAGCGTAGACAGAACGCAGCGCAGCGGAGAGGATGTTATTAACGCTCTTGAAAATAAACTTTATAATTATTACAATAAAGTGCATAGATGCCTGACAAAAAATGCTCACGCATCCTCGAAGATATGCGGGAGCATACGCGATCCGTAAAGAAAATACCCGAGACCGCGCGGAGATTATTCCTCTCTGTCTGCGCTGACCCTTAGAACAAGTTATTTCTTACCTGTTGAAAATTATAATAAGTAGGTAATAATTATAGTTTTTTCCTAAGTGCATAAGAGATCTGAGCTTCAGCTGCTCAATGTCGTAAGTTACAGCATGTCAAAGTTGTAAAAAAACTTATAAAAAAAGTAATTTTATACCGCGCCAAAATCGTATAGGACGGTTTTTGAAACCCACCCATAAAAAAAGTCTGGTGCATGGAAATGAGGGTAATATAATGTCAGTCATGATTGTTGCGGAGGCCCATCAGGAGTAAATTCCAACTCCCCCTAGGAGTAATCCCTTTGGTGTGGCGACTGACTCTAACTTTGATGATTTTGAATAATAAACAACTACTAGCAATGAAATATATTCGGTATAAAATTAATCGCGAAAATCGAGCTGCACCAGTGTACGTATTGATTGATGGTACCCACATGGAATAAAATATCGCTGCCTTCGCAATTTGCACGTAGCATTTATACGGTACCTACATCTATTAAACCAAACGAAACAAAGGACGTTTGAATTCACAATAATGTTTAAAACAATCACATGTTGTCACGTCCATAGAATAGGGAAAACATTAGCAATTTACGATGTAGCTCGTAAAGAGTAATATTATACGTCCTGCATTTATGGATAGCAAACCGTATAAAATGGGTGGAAATAACATCATTTCAATACAAACGTCTGAATAATGAAACGTAATTGGATGGTATATTTTTTGGCATTTTCGTAAACATTGTTTGCAAGTATTCTCCAAGATACATAATAACTGACAGACTGCCTTGTTGGTCCAGTGTTCGCAAGCGCTACTGCCGAGCACGAGGCAGGACCAGCGCTACTGCCGAGCACGAGGCAGGACCAGCGCTACTGCCGAGCACGAGGCAGGACCAGCGCTACTGCTGAGCACGAGGCAGGACCAGCGCTACTGCCGAGCACGAGGCAGGACCAGCGCTACTGCCGAGCACGAGGCAGGACCAGCGCTACTGCCGAGCACGAGGCAGGACCAGCGCTACTGCCGAGCACGAGGCAGGACCAGCGCTACTGCCGAGCACGAGGCAGGACCAGCGCTACTGCCGAGCACGAGGCAGGACCAGCGCTACTGCCGAGCACGAGGCAGGACCAGCGCTACTGCCGAGCACGAGGCAGGACCAGCGCTACTGCCGAGCACGAGGCAGGACCTCGATTCCCAGGTCGGGCAAAGTTTTATTGGGCTTTTCCACCAGGAATTTCTCAGTAGTAGCCCGGAGTCTGGATTTGTGCCCGGTTGATGGCAATAGGCTCGCCCCCTATTACATGGGTCTTAAACATAACTGGCAAAACGTGGGTGTACTATAGGTACACCTCTGCCTAAACCTTCGGGGATTACAGGTGTGACGTTATGTTATGTTATACATAATAACTACATATAAGTCTATCTATTAACCAATGATATTATATTAAACAGATGTGTTAAAACAACCGAATAAAGTGTTCCGCGCAGCAGCGGCAGCACACATACCCACTTTTCATTCATTTTATATTTCTCTACAAGTAAAAATGATAGAAAAGAGATGGCTTGATAAAAACAACAAGAAAAAACCGACCAGGTGCGAGTCGGACTCGCGCACGAAGGGTTCCGTACCATTATCTATAAAAATGACAAAAAAATCACGTTTGTTGTATGGGAGCCCCCCTTAAATATTTGTTTTATTTTAATTTAATTATTTACTTTTAAAGTGAATATATAACTAAATATTCTGTGAATATTTCAAGCGTCTACCTGTTGCTGTTATAAATATCGAGCAAAAACGAGCAAAAAATCACGTTTGTTGTATGGGAGCCCCCTTAAGTATTTATTTAATTCTGTTTTTTAGTATTTGTTGTTATAGCGGCAACAGAAATACATCATCTGTGAAAATTTATATCACGGTTCATGAGATACAGCCTGGTGATAGACGGACAGACAGACAGTCGGCGGAGCCTTAGTAATAGGGTTCCCGTTTTACCCTTTGGGTACGGAACCCTAAAAAAGAGACAGCTAGTGTTGTCAATTGCGCGTGAATGTAAACAAACATTATTCTGGCCAGCAATCACCGAATGTTGGCATCACAGACTAACAATAACTAAATATTAGGAAAATAATTGAAATATAATAATAAAATCGAAGTATATTGCGTAATTACATGTGGTATGAGCTTGTGTTTTATTAACTTTGGTATCATAATTGGTACATTTTCTAAATACACACGATGGCATTTTTTGTTTTTTTTTTTGCTGTTTCAACTAAGCTTATTAAAGAATATGTTTCATTTTCGGCCATAAAGTGTACGGTAATGAAAAAAGAGGAAAAAATTCCACGAATTGAGGAAAAATATTCTTTCCTGAATATTCCCCTGATTACTCCGGCACAAAAAATAATAGTTTTTCAAATTATTGCCATAATCTATTGATCATGGCGTCGGCGTCGTCTTACTTGCATACTGCTTTCGTCCAGAAATCATGTTACATTAAAACATAATATCACGTAGACGTTATTTAAATAAATAAGAAAGGCATGTATTTCTGTGCTAATATGATAAGATAGCTATCTTAGGCAACTTAATTGACTAATTATAAGAAAGTGATTGATAAAAAATATATTCTACTTTTGTGGATTGTAGATTTGTAGGTACTTCTAGACGAAAAACGTCATATCTCCAACATGTCATGGTTGGCTGTCGACGGTCGTATCTCTCATGACCTACGTCAAACATTTTCAGTTTTTATTTAGTGCCTAAAAATATTAGTTATTAGGAAGAAAAACATTCTATAATGTATTCAGGGGTTTGCACGTCGGGCGTACATTTTATGGCCGGAGTCCCATACAAAAATGAAACGTCTCTTTTACTCGTTGCCATGCATGTCGCAGACTAAAGTCAATACGACCCAATTAGGACGTTTTCGAGTCTTCACGATTGCGAGCACACAACATACTACTACAGTACATAACTATATATAAGGTATAATGTATTTCACGCCTCAAGATTATTCAGAAGCTGTCCACTGAACTGTTAGAAACATCAAGATTGTCCAACCCTACGTCATTAGGCAATGTTCTCACTTGCCCATTAGATGCGACCTTATAGACTATTTTTTAAGTCAAAACTTAGCTTATAAGTACTGGCTTATAGTCTTATAGTCAACTCAGTAATGTCAAAAAACTTTCACTTGTTAATCTTCAGAAACGGGCCCGATTGCGATATTTTTTTAAGTGTTTGTTATAATGTGCTATGCAAAATCAGAAAAATGATTTAAAGCTTGAGTTTCTTAAGAAAGCGGTGCCGTCATTTATCGGCCTTGAATGACAGCTGTCAGGAAAATCCAGTGTCAAAAGATGGTATCTTAAGATACGGCTGGCATTTATGATGGAACGCTTTCTTAGTAAACCCAAGCTTATGTAAATAATTAATTAAGTTAATAGTCGTACTTGTCATAAGGCTTGTTGCCCCACAGATGAGCAAAGCTGTTGACGCTGTAGGCGATGTTCAGCGTGAACGTGAACCTCGTGACGAAGCTGATGACGAAGCAGTTCACCAGGGTCTCATTCCAGAAGTACCACGGCAAGAAGATGGGAAGCCCGATGTTCAGTAACGCGAACATTGGAATGAAGAGCCTGGAACAAAGATTTATACAATTTTAATATAGGTACAGGTGTAAAATGATTAGCTAGTAGAATAAGAGCTAAATTTCGAACCCTAATAAAAAAACCGGCTAAGTGCGTGTCGGACCACGCAAATCAAATCCATTTATTTGCCGGAATGTAAGGTTACAAATGTACGATCTTAAAAACTATAATAGTCCCTTTACATTCTACGATTTTATATGGTGTGAAAACATTTAATGTTATCTTATACAATGTTAATATTTTTATTATATAAAAAGACAGCTACAACAAATAAGTGCTCATGCATTAAGATTTTTAAGGAACAAATTAATTAATTGATGTCAAAGTTATACGAGTACCTATGTCAGTTCAAGAGATAAAGTATACTATAATGTCAGATAATGATTATATAAATCATTGTAATTGATAATGTCATAACTAATATAGTTTTAAAATGTTGATTAAGTAAAATTTGAACATTAATTAATTATTATGAGATATACTCGTATACCAATAGTATTGATTTTAGTTTCCGTCTTCGCGATCTGACATGTATTTATTAATATTGTAAAAGCATAATTGCTTTTAACCATTGCGTTAACTTTTAAAAAAAATGGTCAAAGTTAAATCTTTAAAGGCGTCCGGTAACTTGTTATATACCTTTACAGCATTTATGTACGAGTTCCTCTTATACAATTCGAGCCTGCATTGCGGTAAACAAAGTTCATGTTTAAATTTATTTTTATTTCTAGGATCTACATTTCGTTTGGCTACATCTGTATGTTTAGTAAAATATTCCGGATGCTGTTGTACAAATAGGCATAATTCTCTAATGTCCATACACGTACGCACAATAAAGGGTTCCGTAATTGGGATGAATTTATCATAAAAACAAACTAGATTGTAGTTGAAAAACATGTTCTCCCATACATCGATATACGTCATGGCCCATTCTTCAACAGCAAATATGTAAGTTTCTCAACTATTACTCGTTAACTTGTAAAGCCTACTTAGCTGTGATAGTTTTCCTTTTAACTTCAATATATATACAGCTAATATATAGGTATAGCTATGATTTTTTTCACATATCCAAAATCAACCATTTAGCTGGCAGGGGCGGGAAACACTTGACTCTAAGGGCATAAACTGCGTTAAGCGTGCCTCTCGCGTGTCCACACAAAACCGACCCGCGCGTGCCCATGCGCGTGCACACGCTCGTGAGCCCGTCGGGCGCCCGTCGCGTGATACTTCCGTGCAACGGGGCACGCATGCACGTTGGACGGGTCCACGCGCGAAGCCCGCTAGCGGGTGCACGCGCGTGCTTGTTCAGTTGACAGCGCTATCTCGAACCGACCGCACGCGCGTGCCCGGCCCATAACAAAAAATGACAAATTTTGATACAGAAAGGGTAATTGTTGAAGTTCAGTGTCGTCCTGCCATATGGGACCAATCTAGCGAAATATTTAAAGACCGGGACGCTAAATCAAAAGCATGGCTAGACATTTGTACAGTACTGTTTCAAAATTTTGATGACTGGAGTGCAGCAGAAAAAAACATACAAGGTAAGTACCTACACTCTTTATTTATTTTATAATAACGTAGGTTAGGTAAACTATTCTTTGCGCCAAATTTTTATTTTTAATAATCTATGCAATTAGTTATATATAATTAGTTATTTCAATTGTATTTGTGTCAATTAAATGTTTTCAACAATTAATCCAACTATAAAATTAAAACTCGGAATATTTACAATAATTTACCTATGTAAATATAAAATCATGCTTATATTCAAAACTAGTGCAGAGATACTGCGTATTTCTGAACATTGTGAAATTCGTGTGAACAATGTCCCATAATATTGGTATGGTTTTATATTGCTCGATAAATTCCAAAGTTCTTTCTTTCGGCCACGCGGTCGCCGCCATTTTGCGCGTCACGAGACAACCAGTACCTATGTTCACGACTGCGAGCTTCACACTACTTCACACTATCGGTGTATTTAGGGTTCAAAATCATTTTAGGGCAGAAACAGTGGATCGGTAGGTAAATAAATAAAACAATTATCAACTAAAATATTTATTATATTGGTTTTAGAATTGGGCTAGTAACTTTGTAAAATAAGCGTGCGTTTTGTAGTTTTGTAGGTTTTTCTTTGACATCTCTCAACTTTAGTTTGCAACAATCTAAGTTATTTGGTTACATCCGATGAATTTAACAAATAAAATCATTAGGTATATTATTAAAATATGCCTGCTATGTTAATAAAAAATGTGTGATAACAAACCGTGAAAAATCAATTATTGAATGTACATAAATTATAAAAAAGCCAACTATCTTCAATAAATACTGCGATCTTGCCATGACAGCTGTCCGTCTGCAACGAAATAATCTGCGAAGTTATCGCGTAATGTATACGAATCTCTGTGGGTATTTCCAATTAACCCCCGAACTGAACGTATATGGCCTGGTATAATGACAATATCATGAAAGTCATTAATTTGACTTCTTGATCTTATAAAATTATGCAAAATACAAATTGTTTTAAGAAAACAAATTGCTTTGTCTTTTCCAACGTTCAATGGACGATGGAGTATGCGAAATTTATTAGCCATGATACCAAATGTACACTCAATATAACGTCGCGCCCTCGTTAACCTATAATTGAATATTTTTTTTTTGTAGTTTAAATCGAGAGCTCGAGCATATGGCCGCATGACATGGCTAGATAACCCGAATGCTTCATCTCCTACAATAATATAGGGCAAAGCTGCGGTTGCAGCAGTGTTGGTTGGTTTATCATTGTGTATTACGGGCAATGCTTTGGCAGGAGGAATATCTATTAAGTCATTGTTGATTTGTTCGTACAATCGGCTTTGTGTGAAAATTGCGGAGTCAGATTCTTTACCCTGCACTCCCACATTTATATAGGTAAACTCATAGTTGGCGTTACACATTGCAAGCAGTACAATAGAATAGTAATGCTTATAGTTGTAATAGAGGGAACCACTATGTGGAGGTCTTATAATGCGTATATGTTTTCCGTCTATTGCACCTATGCAGTTAGGAAACTGGGCTTGCGTTAAAAAACCTTTTTCAGTCTCTACCCATAGCGCACGGGAAAATTTTGGTATACATTCTTCCTTTAACCTTTCAATTATAATTTGACAAACTTCTGTTACTATTTTTCTGACCGTGGTTAGTCCTGTCTGATACGCCAGATGAATATCGACGAAGGTATGTCCACTAACTAAATATCTGTAATAAAATAAAATACCTGTGTTATTGTTTTAGTGAAAAAGCTGCAGCAAAGATGGAAAACTGCAAGAGACACTTATATAAGAGTGAGGTCTACTAAAAAAAAACTTAAATCAGGTTCCGGTTCCAGGGCAAATAAAACATACATTTACTATGACATGCTGTCATTTTTAGATTCAAACTCGAATACTCAAGGAGAAGAATCGGCAGACGATTTTAATCAGTCAGTAGAGCAAAACGCGTCACCGAGAACTTCACAAAATAATACGATTATTGAAGAAGATTTGATTAATGTACCTAGCACCAGCTCCAGCGTTACCAAAGAAACACGATCTTCCAAGAAACGTAAGTGCGAATCGCCAACTAATTTCGAATTAGAGTTGTTAAATTGCGTGAAGAATAACACTGCAGATAATATGGACGAAGACTTGAATTTTTTTAAGTCATTATTACCAACTGTGAAAAAATTGAGTTGCTTTAAAAAATTATTATTTCGTACAAAAGTATTAGAAGCTTTAATTGATATAGAAAAAGAAATTATTATTACCATTGATGACCTTTCATTAACGCAAAATACGGTAACGAATGATTTAGAATCCTTAAATATAAGATCAGACACGAACAATGAATAAATAGGTAACAAGAAAGACTGAAGATTTGATTAAGACTGTTTAATTATTAAGAACAAAAGAAAGAGAAGAACATGAAGAACTATTTAAGTTAGTAAAAAGCGCAATTTTATATTTATATTTTTCTGGTCTCATGTGCAATTATTATGATATACAAGGGCATTCGCCAAAAGTTTACAAGCCTTGAGTGTAATGTTCATAAGGAAAGAAACGGGGTCGATTCGGACACTTTTATCTTAAACCCTATTTAGGGTCAAATAAAAAAGTGTATCAATAGACCCCTTTTTTTACTTAATGGACCTTTTTTTTGAACCTACTCATAACATTGCTCCTTCATATATCCTCTTCTTAAATTTAATCTTTTATGTAGTAAACTGTGATTATGATTGTGATGATAAATAAGAATTTAAAATAATATTAGTACCCGATCTAGTAATAGAAGGGAATAATTAATAAGGGAAATATTCGTATGTAAAAACTTGCAATCAATATGCGTCATTATAATTAATACTTTGTAAGGTAGGTATATTATTATAATTAAGACCTTTAGACTTATTGTACTGTTTTAACTGTTATTGTGTTTTTTTATTTTAAACTTGAACCTGTGATTTTATTAGTGTATTTCAAATGAATAATCAAAAACTAATTGTAACGTAACGTTTATGCAAGACACTGTGATGACTGTTGTGATTATATAAAAAAATAAGTAAATAAGTAGGTATAGATAAAAAAAACGAAAACGATAAAACTGTGTAATTTAGAAATAACAAAATATAATTAATAAATGTAAGAAACTGTGATTAATATGATGATTAATAAGTGTGCGGTTATGTGTTTCGGCCCTAAGAACAGAGTGCACCACATCAAGAAAAACATTTTAAGCCATATTCAGGGGGCCTACCACCAGCTCATAATCAGTATTATTTTAATATTACTTCCATGGGAGAAAGAGATGAAGCTCTACAGTACGTATAGCTCCATCTCTTTCTCCCACTGAAGTAATATTAAAATAATACTGCTTATGAGCTGGTGGTAGGCCCCCAGGTGTCACTGCCGAAACAATAAGAACTTCTTCTTCTTTCTGGCTTGATGTGGCTAAACAGTAGTGTGACTTACATAAATTGGCAAAAAAATATGAGTGTTCTAAACTTTTGTTAAATAATGACTGTTTTTTTTACATGAATAAAGATGATTATTAATATCGAAATGTCTTTACTTACCGCAATGTCATTGCAAATCGTTCCATTGGTGATACGATTGACGTAGATTTCAATCGTAGATTGTTAGTCTTCAAATAGGGCTCCAGTTTTGAATATAATTCATCATAGACTTGTAATGAAACTTTAAAATATTTGAAAAAAAACCTTTCATTTTCTCTTAATATACCAAACTTCACCACGAATTCCCCGCACAGTAACCTAGATTCAACGTACGGGCTTACTGGCTGGCGTCTTTTTTTGGCAATTCGTCGTCGCCGTCGTCTTGATAAATAATACAACATTAATTTATCCATAATTACTCGACTGTACACCTCCAACGTCAAAATTGTACTGAGAAAACTGACGCGCCGATGCCCGCGCATAAGCACGCGAACGTGCTCACGTGCGTGCACCAGAAGCGTGGCCCGCGACGTGCTCACGTGCGTGCACCAGAAGCGTGGCCCGCGACGTGCTCACGTGCGTGCACCAGAAGCGTGGCCCGCGACGTGCTCACGTGCGTGCACACGCGTAACGCAGTTTATGCCCTAACAAAAAATAGCACTTTGAAGCTTATTTTTACGCAAAAGGATCCCTAAATCCAAAAATGGTTTTCAAATTTGAACCGCCTATCAATTATCAAACGAAAGATACCGCACACCATGGGATGTACGAGAAAAAAATATATGATACCCACTTTACGTATAACCAAAAATTTTTTTTTCAATATTTTATTTTACCTTACTTTGTCGGGGAAATATATGTAGGCGGCCAAATTACAGCTTTCTAGTACTAAGAGTCTCTGACCTAAGCCGGGGACAGACAGACAGATGGACATGGCGAAACTATAAGGATTCCTTCATGACTACGGAACCTTAAAAATGAGTTATTTGATCTACAATCCAGAAATTTTCCTTTCAGCTGTTTTTTTTGATTCATTACCATCATAATTAAGTATCTATAGCACTTCTGAACATAGAACTCTCCAATCGCACGCCAATTAACTCGAGTCTCGTTCAATCTAATCCAGCTGCTACCTACCACCCTGTGAAGATCCTCCCCCCCCCCCCCTAGCCTGAGAGCATCCTGCACTAAGCATTTATTATCGCATTTTATTACGTAAATGTAAATTATTGTAACAAGTTTTAAAGCTTGCATTAAAGTTATAGCTTTGTGATAAGGCCTTTCGGAATAAATCAATGAAGAAAAATGCCAGAGATCGATTTACAAACTACTTTCAAGAAGCTTGCAAAATTCTTGTTGTTTCGTGTTAAGGTTCCCGTTGACAGGCGCGAAGCGACACTAGTAGCATAATTTCTATGAAAACTTCATGGAAAGTGTCGCGCTGCGCGTCTCGCTGTCTGTCGCGCCTGCGATATCGTGCCAGTCTGTACGAACCTTTAAGTTCAGTATAATTAGTTACCCATGTACCTACCTATGTTACAGTCACGAACATTACCTTATAACAGACAGTTACGTAAGATTTTAAAGCAATTTTCACATAATTTATTGTTAGTTATGGTGTTACGGACAGAGTATTTTTTAAACTACTATTTCGAAATACGTCTTTTCTCAAAGCTGTAATCACGAGAAAATCCGTTTTGAATTTTACTGTAAGGTCGTTACTGTATATGTAGGTATGTTCGGTAGATCTTGAGGAAAATCACAAAATAATGTCATCAGGGCTGTGCATGATCCTGCCAGGGTTGCTGGTTTGTTCGAAAGGGATACCGTGGCCCTGGCACACGGCAACTGAAGGACACGGGTGGGTTATTAAGCTATTTGATAATTTCCCACCCAAAACAAAAGGGGTTGTCCATGATGTCAAAAACTTTCGCAAAATAAGACTCTGTACCTAATAAGTTTTATTGATCACTTTGACTATAGTGAGTTATTTGGACCGATTTTTCCCCATTGCTCAATTTTTATTTCTTGTTATAAAAATCTTTTTTAAATTCAGTAAGTAGATAATGACTTTCTTTTGTCCGTTTCTAGTGAAGATGGTCATTGGACAACTTTATAAAATATGTCTACAGAACATCTATTATAAAACTTGACATTTTATTAAAAATGTAATTTTCATTTCGAACTAATTTATAATTATATTAATAATTGTACTTCAATTTTAATATTAATTTCTACATAGATAACGATAGTTTATGATTTGTACTTAGAAATTAGTTATATTCTTTCTTCTTCTATTCTATTTTTCTTATCTTCTTTCTTATTCTATATGAGACACGTAGTGTTATCGTGAATTCAGTTCATGATTCTAGATCCCCAAGCGTAAAAATTTTTCATTGGTTTTTATGATACAGCAAATTTTATTTTATTTTTAAATAAGTAATAGCTATGACTAAGTAATAGATACTTTATTATATCGAATGTTTTATTGGTAAAGCAACCAGGCAACTCAGTGATTGGATTTTCTTAATAGATGCGCTAAGGTAGACCGTGAAACTAAAATTTTCTTACGTTTTTTGCAATTTGCAGGTAAGTGTCAGGTTTTATGTTGATTAAAATATGATTCGTGACCATAGCAAATGTGGCTTTACAGAATTATAATAATTAGAATCAGCAAATTTATAGGTACTAACTTATGGAAGTGTATTTGGTCTCAAATATCATGATTTCATGAAATAGTCATTCAATAGGGTAATATGAACTTAGAGAGTTGTTTTAATGTTTTTATGATTATAATTATATAATATATTTACAGTACTCGGAACAAAAGTACCAGTTTACTAAGTTTACACTGCAAAATCCTAGAAGCTACTTTATTAGCCAGCAGGTAAGTATTTTATAGTTCTTGAAAATTCGAGCTGTAATGATGTACGGACATAGGGAAATTCGAACCTTACCTACTTTAAAATATTATGTTTCAAAGAGACGCATTACTAATTAAAGCTGTTAATAACGCAAGTTTCTGTCTCTTGTTCCGATAAGAAAAGGTCTACAAATCAAGAGTTCTGGGGGTCTACTCCGATGCGCTAAACCGAATATCGGCCGAATGTTCGTCCGTTTTATAGCTTCCATAGTTTCCTTTTTTGACTTTGAGTTCTTACCCGACTTCAAGTCACAGTTTTGACTTTGGCTTATCTCTTCGACTGCTTTTTTTTTTCGCCGTAATCAGCGATAGTTAGCTGTAGTAAAGAAACGACCGAACATTCGGCCGATACATCGGATTTATGTTCGGAGTAGACCCCATGCTAGCATGTAGGCTTTCATGTATTAGTTTTTTTAACATGTTTTTACATTACAATAGAATATTTATGTTTTATTTTATCAAGCAAACATTATAGGTCTTCTCTCAAAAAGATGAGAACGTCATTAGTCATATAGTCATTTAACTTAAAATATCCTAATATTTTAAAATGACTACAGCCGATTGGCTGGTTCCTACTGCAAGAGTTCGTACAATGATGGTTAGGTACTAAGAAAGAAAAAGTATTTATTGGGACCCGCACAAAACACAAAAACTAAAACACACTCATAGAAACATAAAGAACAAAATAAAACAAAGTAAAAATAAAAACAGAAAGTCCTGTACAAGGCCAAAAGGGCCCTATCTCAGCATAACGCTGCGGCACTTAAAAATAAGTGTCGCATCGCTGGTATTCTTATAGGGCCCGCTGTGATGTCACGGATAGATACGGAGACGCGACTAAGGGAGATGAGGACTAAGAGAGTATTAGGTACACTATCATACATCTATGATCATAAATCTATAAATGCTGCCTGTCGCGCTCGCGATATCGCGTCATTCTACACGACCCTTCAGTCACAGAATATGAGGATTTGAATAATTAGGAAGCTTCGGTATAAACCTAACTACAACTAACTCAGCTGAATAGATTTGGATGAAATTTGGCACATAGGTAGGCCGTGACCTGGAATAGGACTTAGGATACTTTTTATTCGCGTTATTCTTACGGGATCGAGACTTATGCGGGTGTAACCGCGAGGTGCAACTAGTATAACACAATTACTTCTTATAATATTTCACATAGAATAAGAGATATGATCCTAGATAATAATATCTCCCTAAGAACTACCATCCCTCTCGCTTCTACGGACACAGCTACGCATCAGCGAGCCGTGGTGCTACAGACGTTCATGGCTGGTCGCCTGCGCCAGTAGGTACGCATGGCCGCTTGGCTGGCAAGCGATTTACACTTGCTGATTTGCGGCCAGGGCAGCAAGTCTGCTAACGCAATGTTGTCGGAAGGAATGGCTGATCATTCACACCGTATTTGTAGATTTTGCCAGTTTTGGTATATATCTTAATTGAAAGGCGTCTTTATGATTTTACAATGGCGTGCCACTGACATTCTTTAATTATTATTTTTTTTCTATCGCCGTAGTCAGCCATAGTTAGGCGCAATCAAGAAACGGCCGAACATCGGCCGATACTTCGGTTTTATGTTCGGAGAAGACCCCCTGGGTTGGGCACACACTTGTAGTATGGAACCTCAGAGTCCACAAGTTTATATTGCAAAGCAAGTTGCTGGTGCAAATCCCTGGCCACTTAGTTATGCCTGTGCAAGTACTCGCCGTTAGCCAGAGTATTAGTTTTACATAAATTATAACTGAAACCACATTGAATACTCATTCATCGGCCATCTGAATCTAAATATTCAGTCTTCTTCCTTTAGCTTCTGAAGGGCAGCTTGAAATTTGGTTTTAATTCTTCACTTATTCTACTTGGAATTTCACAGTGAGTGATTACCGCATGACCACAAAGTTTGTTCTTCTTGTAAACAACATAAACAGGCGTATGAGTATTCGAAAAAACGTTCTTAGATAAATAAATAATCTAATAGGCAAACAGCAAAAGGTAAAATATCAAAATCATTAGATCTACGTACACGTCAACTTATCCATATCTTGTAAACATTGTCGTTTTGCTTTACATCTTTGAATTCACGTATCATGCTCAGACCAAATAAAAAAGGGAGACAGAGCGCGGCGTTCTCAGAGTGAAGCAGGGTAAAAGAAGCCAAATTTGAAATAGGAAGCCGACCGTGTTGCATAGCGACGCGCGACACCAAACGCGCTAGACATCATAACCTTGAAAACGAGGCTTCACTTATTTGAACGCTATTGTTGGCGTACGCTCCGTCTACCTTTGTTATTTGGTCTGAGGTATCATGTTATAAATAACTCACGCAGTCTATGTACAAACAACAGTTGCTCTGTATACTTATGGACAGAATATTTACATACATACATAAACTCACGCCTATTTCCCATGGGGGTAGATAGAAAATACAGGACACCACCTGCGTCCTCCTTACTTACTCCTTTTGCTTCGTTTACGTTCATATATTGGACATACACGCACGCCGGTTGCGAGTACTACCTTTCTGAATATAAAATATTAATTTAGTATTCCATATTTTATTGCAAGTAATTTATTATGTTTGTTTATAGTTAAAAGAATCGACGTCACGTCTTTGTTCGGTGAAAAACCAGCAGATATAATTTTCCAAAAGCTTCCAATTATTTTATTATTTGCGTTTATGATTAAAGCATAATCCATGAATCCGGAATTGTGGAATGTGTATTTCATTATTAATAACTTTTTCATATAATATAACATCGACCCGAAAGTCCGGCTAAATGTGGTCGATGTCAGAGTGGCATGCAGTAGATAGCATATATTTTTAGCAAAATAATGTCAATGGAGACTGCAATATGTAGTTTACAGAAACGCAGAAAATTATTATTTTTGTATTTATTTTCGAATTAAGTATAGTTTGTTTTTATTTTGGACCTCCTACGAATTCTTGAAACTTGCTACTAAAACTATGGCTAAAGCAGAGCAGGTAATTTGTATTCATAGGACGTTGTTGGTATCTATTGCAAAGCGACTGATTTAGTTGTAGATCTTTCGTATAAAGATTTTTTATGGTTAGCTGTGACCTTGGTGGCTCAATTTAGGAGAGTTTTATGAACATCTGCCAGTGACAAAGCGATTTGATTGATTGATATGAACTATCGTCAGAATATTGTCACTCAGGGACATCTGTATTGGTACTCAGGCATCAACATTTGAGTCCAACGACCAATCCTAACAATAAAACAGAACATAATGGATTTGAGACAACGTCTGTACCATAGAAATATAAAAAAAAAAACAGATCATGGTCTGTACCGTGTATAAATTGTTTTGAAATGAAATCTTAAATTAGGCACTTCGATATCTTTAGACATACAAAGTATCTATTTTTATTCGATCCATATACTATGTAAATACTAAATAGTACCCAAATGAACAATATAATTTACTTCAGATTCAGGAAACAATAACAAGCATTGGGGATATGAAGAAGCAGGATGCAGGTAAACTTGAATTATTCACAGGCTAGTGTTAATGTTTGCCAGGGCAGTAAAATCTAAAATTATTTTAAGACGCACACGTAAACTCCGGTTAAATGTGTGACTTTAGTGCACAAAATTTAGTGCAAATTAGCGAGTTGGCATGGCACATCAAATTAATTATAGCATGTACTTGAACAAATAACTCGTTTTTAGTGGGAGCTGGGATTTCCTGTCATTATTAGCGACGTTCCAAATGAATATTTGTTACTGACAGTCACAGGCTACAAATGACTGGTCTTTTAATAATTGTTTCAATACATTCGCTCAAAAATGCATTTACGAAACCTGGGGGCCGATCGCGCTAATTTACCAAAACTAAACCACAACCAAAAACGTTACGTTAGACACATTTTGTATCGCGCTAATCATTTCAACGGAAACGATTTAGCTTTACTTTGGAAGTTACGTTGGAGGAACGATCGATCGAACAATACTCTCACAAAAAATAGCACGATACCGTTTCTTACATCAGCTAAACCAAAAGCAAAAACGTTCCGTTCGAACGGTAATTACGTTGAGAAATAGCGCGATCGGCCCCCAGTATACATTGTTCGAAAGTTAAAAATTACACACAATACAACGGAATGTACGGTAAAATAGGTACAAGCACATGTTTTACCGCATCCTCCGTTGTATAGCGCCGTGCGTATCCTTTACAGTTTTTTTTGAATTGCTAAAACATGTACGAAATGAATGTCACCAAGGAGTTTCACATTACGAGAATTAATAAGCCGAATGATCGAACCTTCTTGGAAGCGCTTTTGCTCAATACGTTTATCTCACTTTATTATTAAAGAGAAAATGAGCCAAAAGATGTAGGTAGTACAAATTTTTACCACGCGCACGTGGCGCCATTTGCGAATTCGCGCCACATTCATATTATAAACGTCAAAGATTGTTGCGACTTCCGACTGATATTTTATAAGCAAAATAATAATATGAGTTCAAGCGAGGAATCCGATATTAATATGGAATCTACTCCACCTGATATCTTGAATGAGGCGCAAATTGCATAAAAATGGTCTCTTGCCGCCAAAATCGCGAGAGCGCTATTTAAAGATTTAAAATAATGGAAGACTCGAAGAAATCATTCTCTGAAAATGTTTTGATTTCTCGCAAATGTGTTGAAAAAAGCTGTATGACACACGTGCGGAAATTGGTATTTACAAACTCGTGACTATGGTAAGCCCTCGACTTCGTCTACTCGTTTGTAAAAACCAACTTACCGCACTAGTATCATAAATAACTACAACGAGGTTACTATGCGTAGATAAGGTATGTCTATGTTGCTGTGAGAGTAGGTTCCTTCTGCATTTTATTGCGCAGATAAAATTTATGATTTTTGCGCCATTCGGTTATTACAAAATTGACAGCAGCAACTATGCTGAAGTCTGCATTTGTGCTTGGATACTGGCAATAGATATGCCCCCTATGATCCGCGACTTGTAGGTTATAACACAGCGACTTATACACATGTCGACTATTCCAGAAGGGCAGACACTTAGAGAATTATCTAAAGGTATGAAGATCTTGAGATGAGATAGATGTATACACATGATGAGTATACATTCTTAAAACTTGATTACTTATGTCTCGACAAATTGCCAGGGAGTAAATAGATCGACTAGTAACATATAGCGTAAGCTAGCTTCGTGCTTCAAACATGCAACACGTAATGAAAATGCAAGCTCTTGATGACGAGAGCACTCGAGGCTTTCATCCAGTGTTCAAGGTGACTTTCGGCAATCGGCGAACACAAAAGGATGCGGGCTTGCATGTTTCATATCTCTCCCGCGTCAAGCCTCGTGCAGACAGGCGCAACGCGACACTAGTAGCACAATTTCTATTCAAAATTTAATTTCAAAACTTTAACTCTACGCTTACGTCCTAAATATTAGCGTCTAAATTCTAATTACTTTCTGCGAGGTGCTGATTTTTTTGTATTCAGATTCTAAAATTAAAGTAACAGCTCGGTACTTGGTCGTAAAATAAATCTGAATGCTAAGAGCTACATTAATGCTGGGTGGTGGATTTTTATGCTTTGCAAGCTACGGTTGATCTCAGTCCGAGATACTAAACTTTGAATATACTTAGACAACCTGTTTTTCGATTCAAAACCTTATTTGATGTTCGATTGGTATCAGCGTCACAGTCCTCACGGAGAATTTTGAGTATTCACACGACGATTCGGTTCTTATCAATAAACAAATTGACTCAGCAGAGCCCTCAAACCAATTGAAGTACTTAACTACTTAGCCAATAAAAGAGCAGAATATTCCTAACCTAATTTGAAAAAATCATTTTCATTTTAGAGCTACTATACCTAGTCTTGAGTGTTGAGCCTTGATTTGAGAGCAGTGGTGGCTCGGTGGCCCCGACTTACGAGTTGTAGGTCGTGGTTTCGAACCCAAGCATGGCTTTTTGTGTTAATAATTTCATCACCACTGCTCTCGAACGGTGAAGGAAAACATCGTGAGGAAACCGGCATGTCCTAGAACCAAAAATTCGAAGACGGCCCGCGTTGTAGGTTACATACAGCCCCTCGAGGAGAGGAGGCCCGTGTGCCAGCAGTGGGAACATTATCCATCTTATTAGAAAACAAGATCTAACTTTGACCCGACCTTAAAACTTCGAGTTAGTTTTTGTATTTTAAACATTATTCCGACTAATATCAAGTTCTGAATACAAAATTGACAACGTAGACTCTGGTTTGAATTCAGTTTTTGTGTTCAGAAGTTTATCTTTGTCGGGATAAAGTTCTAAATTCAAAAATGGCTTGATAGTTTAAACCTTGTTCTACAGAAAATCTTGTTTTGTAATAAGACCGTATCCGTCTTATCACAAAACAAGGTACCCAAGTTTAAACCATGGAGCCATTATTTAATTTCAAACTTTATTCCGTCTATGGTAAAGTTCGTAATACAAAACTGACAACTTAGTACCGAACTGAGTTTTCAGTTTTGTCTATAGAACGGTATTTCAATCTCAGTTACGTTCTTATTGTAAAAACTGGCTCCATGGTTTAAGCCATGTCAAAATATAAATCTTGTTTTGTAATAAGATGGTATAGGTTAAATGCTTGTAATCTTGAGTCTAGTTACTTACTTCTTCTGTAGTCTGACCACTGGATCAGCAAGTAGGTCAGCACACATTGGTCGCAGCGCGATGCGGCGGTCTTCCACGGCAGGGTGGGGGGTAAGGACCAGCCACCCAACGTGAGCGAACCAGAATCCTCGCCTGATATCGTGAGGATCTGCTACCGTCTCCGAGTACTTGTGATGCACCCTGTGGTCCAGAGCCCAGATGTAGATGTCGCGCTGAAAGAAAAAAGTTCAGTTCAGAAAATGTATGTTATACAGGAAAAAAAAAAACCAGTGCGTACATTTTGACAAATTAAACTTAAGAGAATTTTATTAAACATATATTTTTTATTTTGATATTTGTGTTAGTACAAAAAATAAAGTTATCGTTAACGAAAGATGTTTACTTTGGAACTGGTTTTATGGTGACTTGCTGGCCGACGCGTGTGCCGCGGTGTAACAGAACGCGCGAAAGTACCTAAACAGCTGTGCACTCGCTCGATTTGCGATTTGTAGGTTTTTAGGTATTTTATTAGTATTAAAAGTAGGGGTTTTTTTTAAATACTACTATTACAAAAAAAAAATTGCATACTCGTTAATTTTTTCCTGTATTTATGAATATGTAGACGAACTGCTTAGCAAGTCAGAAAAACCGTTGCGCACTAGAAACAACACCCGTCTGGTCAGAGCATCTTCCCTTTTAAATGGAGGAACTTGCACCTCCTCTTCCAAAACCTAGGATAGTAAGTAAGTATAGTTATTAGTTACTTACTATACTTTAAGAAGGAGGAGGCCAATTATTGTACATACTATACATGATCCGTTGTTAAATCATGCAGAAACCGCTTTAACGTGAAAACAAAATAAGCGGGACAATTCTATTAAAGGCTCTTACAGACTCACGCGATATCGCGGGCGTGACAGGCACCGACAAAGAAATTGTCCTACTAGTGTCGCGTCGCGCCCGCGATATCGCGTGGGTTTGTAAGAGCGTTTACTCCCAATGCCGTTCCCGGAAGAGTCTGAGATGTAATATTTCCAATTTCATCCAGTTTACTGAAGCGAAACATCGCTTGGTGTCATAAAAATATCACATTAATTTTTTAAACTGCTATAGATATTGCCCTTGAACACATCATAACTGTAGATAAGCGTATACAAGCCAGTAGATAAGTAGGTAATAACACGAATTGAGTTATCATGGCAACAGTTAGAAATACATTTTTAGCTGCATCAACATCTGCGTTTTCCAACATCAACTATGTTGAAAAAGGCTACGCAGATGAGTTTAGAAAAATTCTCCACATCTTTTGAGTGTTAAGCATGTCATTCGTCCATAGTTTGTTTATAAGGCGCTTATTAGGTTCCGTAATTTTATATGTTACCCATTGCCTAACTTGAGCTATTTATTTTCTGGTAGGCCTACGTCAAGGCTCGTGCAGACTGGCGCGATATCGTGGGCGCGGCAAGGCTCGCGCTGCCTGTTACCGCGAGCCTTTGGGGTTACGCTGTGCATGCTAAAAACAAGCTATGAGCTTCCTTTGTAGTTTGTATCTACATCTTCTATTTTTAACCGACTTCCAAAAAGGAGGAGGTTATATGTTCGGCTGTATGTTTGTTTTATGTATGTTCACCGATTACTCCGTCAATTGTGGACGGATTTTGAAAATTCTTTTTTGTTTGGAAGAGTACGCTCCTGAGGTGGTCCCATTGCCACCAAATCAGGATCTGATGAGGGGATCCCATGGAAATCGAGGGAAATCCTCAAATTTTATAGGCATACCTATAGCGATTTGAGTATTTTTTGTAGTAACCCGTGCATTTGCTCTCGGAAAGCACCATTTGGTGAAGACCACTGATGGCCACCGGAACTACTTAATACTAAGTATTTCACCGTTGCGATTCGATTAGGCACTTTAATATGGTTGATAAGCAATTTATGCTCGTCAAAATGCATATGGTAAAGTCACTATCAGTTCTCCTGGTTCTTACCAGGAGAACTCCTCAACAATTAACGCCCCTGCATCGGAAATACCAATATTTTGTAAAAGGTGAGGAGCATTTGAAACTGACCCACTAAAAAGTGAAAAATAAAAAACTTTTTACAAAAAAAAAAAATCAACCGACTTCCAAAAAAAACACTACAAAGTGAAAAATAACTTTAATTTCGGAAGTCGGTGGCAAAAAACTAAAATACAGAACCATAGACACCGACTTCCGAAATTAAAGTTATTTTTCACTTTGTAGTGTTTTTTTTGGAAGTTGGTTGATTTTTTTTTTTGTAAAAAGTTTTATAATAAAGTATTATATTGTTCCGTTTACAAACAGTGTTGTATTGTAGTATTGCATTGTATGAGCGCCCTTCCGAACTGTCGCTTGAAGTGAACAATAATAATAAATTTATGGTATCAAACATGAAATCGGAAAAAAAAATCTGCTGTTCCCTACATTTACGTTCTCATATGTCGTCAAAATGTAGGGAACAACTGATTTTTTTTCGCGATTTCAGGTTTGTTCCAATAGTAAAAGTTGTTCGTAATGATGAATAGAATGACCCCTTAAGAGGTGGTGCGTTATTTATTTTACATCTTGCATTATAATGCCAGTATCCGCATTGTATAATTTGGTATCACGTTTTTGTATCCTATTACACGTGTCTCCTTCAAAGTACCTATCATCGATCAATCAAACAACGAGACTGATGGAATTTCTATGTCATCCTCATGGCCTGTACCTACCTGCTATATTGAGTCTCTTTTTTCTTTTGGGTGGGAAGTTATCAAATAACTTCTCCCGCTCTGGGAGTGGCACCCGTGTTCCTTCAGGTGCCTGTGTGCCAGGGCCACGATAACCCTTTCGGACAGACTCGTAACCCTGGCAGGTATATTGAGTTCCTAATAATAATAAAAAACTATTCTATCCGTAAAGGCCATAAGAATCGATAATGTGATTTTAAGCTTACATGTAATCTTACATTAAAAACATTACGATAAATAAATAAATTATGAGACATAATGTGATCGTGACCATCACAATTGTTGTTTTAATTACGAAAAGTATGTCACGAAAGAAGTATAAATTATAAACCATTGAAACTAATCAAACAAGGATTCAAAAATAATATTGTGAAAGCAATTTGAGATAGCAAGAGATTGTTTACAGCGTTTTGACATCGATATTCCCAACGTTGGATACTTTTTTTAGTAGAATTAATAATGTGTCCACAAACCAAACCAATTGGAGTATTAGATTTCCATTAGGAATGCAAACATGATGAGATAAATGTGCCCCAATCGTAATCAGTGTGCGATGAAACCAGTTGTCAACATTTATTAGGGATGGCCAGTTTAAGGGGCTGACAACAGGTAAACCGCTGTCACTGTCAGATTGCATACAAAAGAAAGAGATGCGCGATGACACAACGTATGGCGTAAAAATGCAAATAAAATCGTTAAAAATTTATAATCCATCACCGGATGCATTTGCAATTTTATGGTATACTTTTAATTATACGAAGGGATAAACTGCTTTTAAAAATAATGAAGAGTTGTCTTTGAAGATTTTTTTGATGTATTAAATTATGTTTAATTATGTTTTGAGTTCCATCATCGTATGCACAAAAGACTTGAAAAATATCATACTGTTTTTGTTTTGGAAAAATATTTACGGTATAAGAGATACACTGCTTTAAAAAAACACCTTTTTGACCATTTTCAAGAAATCTCCGCCTTAACAATAATAACGCCGATATAATAAAATATTATGATAACTTAACTGTTTTGACTCAAATAATAAAAGTAAACCAGCAAAATAAAATCATGAGCATTTATGCCAAGTCTCGTAGCTAAATAATTCTGGGTTGACTCTATTATAAATTTATTAATTGTTTGTTAATTATTGATACTTATTTAACAATTAATTGTATTCTAAATATTATCAGCAATTTGACATCTAAACATTGAAAAATTTTCATTTTAAAATTTAATTTGTATAAAAGTGTTAAATGTAATCTTCTTGGTGTTTAAAATTTACCAAGCAGGTTATGGAGCAAAAACAATAAAGATTCTGCGTTATCTGGCAGGAGTCACGTTTTTGTTTATATACCGCCACCTCCTGTTCTATTTTCCTGCCTCTGAGAAAAGTCGCTCAATATGTACGGAGCTTCCAGGAGGCGTAAACAAAACTGAAACTGGTTATTTTGGTGAAAATAATCGAAGTTCAGGCGAACTTTTTATTTTCACCGAATGTTCGGCAGGAGTTCATATTTGGTTCAAATCACGTTCCCTAACATTTACCAATAGAAAACTAGGAAATAATGAAGTGGTTTAAGGCTCTTAAAAACACACGCGATATCGCGGGCGCGACATAGGAATTGTCTTTGTCGGTGCCTGTCGCGCCCGCGATATCGCGTGAGTGTGTAAGAGCCTTTATTTAGAATAACTAGTGTTGGAATTTGGAACTTACCGACTTACGTGTCTAATATAATTTTTTAACCCCCACTCCTAGTTGCGTGATGCACGAAAATGTGTTGTCTGACTAGAATTCGAAAGGTCAAGTAAATACCACGCGGTAGTAGGTTATGAATTAAATATTATATCAAGGGTGCTTAGTGCTGTGTAGGTAGGTACGTCGTATTTGTTAAAGTAAAGTAAGTAAGTAGACGTTAAGCATACTGCCAACTTATTTAATATTTAATAAACGGGAGTGTAACATTATTAAAATATGACATGGCAAAACTCGTGTAACGTAAGCCCCTTGGTACACGGAGGAAATCAAACTAAAGGAAGACTACAAGGGAAAAACAAGGAATGTCAGCTAAAATAAAGGGAATAATGCCATCATGCGTCTATGTCAATTCATTGTTCTTGCACTTCCTTTTGTGACTCTGTTTTGATTTTATTATTTTTTCTTAGCGTTTTATACCTATTTATTTGTTTTCGGTCTAGTATTGAAATATATAAGTATACTGATAGTAAAAACATAAATAGGAGTCAGACACTGACATTAAAAAAAATAGAGACATCGTTTAGTTTTATTTTTAGTTTATGCAAATTACCCTTCTTCTGACATTCCTTGTTTTTCGCCTGAAGTCTTCAAATTCAATCAGTTCATCATCATCATCATCATCCACAACCCAACGTGGGTGACCGCTGGGCATCGAATAGAATAAAATACTTTTTATTATGATTGATTCACACAAGAAAAGAGTTCAGAGAATAATCTGTTACTGGCATGTTATTCCTGTGGAGGTCTGAACACGGTTTTACCGGCAACTACCGCGTTAGTAACCAGTTTCAAGGGACGAGGAGTAGAAAGTTACTGGTTTCCGATCTAGTATTAGTATTAATTCCGATCTAGTAGTAGATGAAACCAGATTAATTTATTGTGTCCTTTGCAAATTAGTGCTAAAAACAATCTAAAAAATGTAATAAAATATCCTGTAAACGACAGTTTAAGTGAAATATCACAGTTATTTGGGTAACATCATGTCATCGTGTGCAAAGTTTGGTAAGTAATCAGTTAAGTTTGTATTGATTTCCACCATGTCAGAATGGCTTAAACCAAAATATTTTATGTTTTCCAAAGAAACCTTGGTTTAATTAACAGAAACAGAAGATAGCATTAAGTTAAATTAATGAAGTCTTGTCTTCCGGGTTTGCAATCATTTGGCTAGCTAATAATGTTTAATTGAGTTAATGAAATTTCTCATTTGAGAACGGTTTTGCAAACATAATTACCTATTGCTTACTAGGTAGGTACTACTTAACTTGTTAAACAAATTGTTAATTATAAATTTCTATCTAGTCGCAATTTCATCAATGTGAAAAACTTGTCAATTAGGTAATTGAGAGGTAGTTTTGACAGATTGAGAATGATATCTTTATAATTTCTTGCTTGCTTTTTTAGGGTTCCGTACCCAAAGGGTAAAACGGGAACCCTATTACTAAGGCTCCGCCGTCTGTCTGTCTGTCTGTCTGTCCGTCTGTCACCAGGCTGTATCTCATAATCCGTGATAGCTAGACAGTTGAAATTTTCACAGATGATGTATTTCTCTTGTCGCTATAGCAACAAATACTAAAAACCAGAATAACATAAATATTTAAGGGGGCTCCCATACAACAAACGTGATTTTTTTGCCGTTTTTATAGATAATGGTACGGAACCCTTCGTGCGCGAGTCCGACTCGCACTTGGCCGGTTTTTTTAGTCTTTAGTTTTAAAACTATCAGATTTATTTCATTGTAAGCGCACATCGCATTAGTTTTATAATTTGTTTTAATGTTTAGTTTTAAAACTATCGGATTCATTTTATTGTAAGCGCACATCGCATTAGTTTTATAAGTTGTTTTAGTGTTTAGTTTTAAAACTATCAGATTCATTTCATTGTAAGCGCACATCGCATTAGTTTTGTAAGTTGTTTTAGTGTTTAGTTTAAAAACTATCACATTCATTTCATTGTAAGCGCACATCGCATTAGTTTTGTAAGTTGTTTTAGTGTTTAGTTTAAAAACTATCACATTCATTTCATTGTAAGCGCACATCGCATTAGTTTTGTAAGTTGTTTTAGTGTTTAGTTTAAAAACTATCACATTCATTTCATTGTAAGCGCTCATCGCATTACTTTTACTTATAAGTTGTTTTTATAATATGTCGAAAATGTCGTGGGTTTTTTTTTACTCACTCTGTAGCTCAAATTGTATGTAATATATACATATATTTTAAACGTTGCCCCCACTTGGAATTCCTCCTGTATCGTGGGTGCGTTTAAACTCACATACAAAAACAGCCAGACCCGGAACAACTACTTATAGGTCATACAAATATTTGTTCCGTGCGGGAATCGAACCCGCGACACGCAGCGCAGCAGTCAACCGCTTAACCACTGCGCCAGCCGCGCCGTCAAGTAAACTATTACTTAGTAGTAGTAACTATTGTAATGTGAAACCGTTTATTTTCCCAAAGAAATAAAATAAAATATTAGAAGCTTTATTTAGAAAATAGAAGAACTTTGATTTATTTCATCACCGCGTATATTGCGTAACACACTAACAGTAGCAATGAGTTTCATTTTGACAATTCAACAACATTCATTGCGTTATTTAAGTAGCTGAGCAGACAAATTTTTCAAACATATGAAGCAATGGATTAGCAATATCCTTAAAAATCATTCAGATTATGTTTGATAGTGTGTTGAAGCAACACAATTGAAGGGTCGCAATTAAACGTAACTTAATTAATGGTTTTCCAAATTGGATTTTGAAAAACCCTATTGGCTCAGCAATGTATGGAGCCTCTGGACGCCAAGTTCTGTAGTGAATGACGGTGATTGCCTGACTGCCTGTATCGTCTCCTAACAACAAACAATGAAAACAAGGAATATCGTTTGACGCATGTTTTTATTGATTTCAAGGTAATAAAACAAAGTTCATATCAGTATCATTTCAGCCGAAAGACATCTACTGCTGGACATAAGCCTCCCCCAAGCACCGCCACTTCGACCGGTCGGTTATGGGCTTCCCGCATCCAGCGGATTCCTGCAGCCTTCACCAGGTCATCGGTCCACCTTCCAACGCTACGTCTTCCGGTACGCGGTCGCCACTCCAGAACCTTTCGACCACATAGGCCATCTGTTCTGTCCTGGTAGTCACTATTATTTATTTTATTTTAACATACAACTACAAACCATTTTACCTCAAATTGTTGTCTTAAATAAGTACTCTGTACTAATAATACCAGTCTTGAAATTAAGACGAAAATGCGAAACGAACAAAGCTAACGTCTACCGTATAAATTAATGAACTTCGAATATCGAAAATAACTTTACCGTTTTCTGCGTAGGTTTCGGTTTCAGCGTATAAGACACATTTTCAGTAACCAATTTAATTTATTACCGAGTATTTTATAAGAATTCTGAACACCTAAAGGAGACATATTAAGGCCCCCGCAGACAGGCGCGACGCGACGGTTCTGGAGCGGCATCAACAACGCCACATGCGAACTACGCGTCACACAGATGTCACGCAAAACCCTGCATCGCGCAAGCAGAGTTTACCGCGCACCTAGCATATGTATATATAATACAACGTCCCAACATCAATCGTCGGGCAGTTGCCCACCACACAGAACACCCGTCTGGTTGGAATATCCTCCCTTTTCTATGGAGGATGAGTGAACTTTACACCCTGCGGGCTAATTGCGTAACACACTATCAGTAGGAATCGAGTTTACCGCGCGACTAGCATATATACAACATCCCAACATCAATCGTCGGGCAGTTGCCCACCAGACACGGCACCCGTCTGGTCGGAGGATCGTCCCTTTTCTATGGGGGATGAGTGAACTTTACACCCTGCGGGCTAATTGCGTAACAAACTATCAGTAGGAATCGGTTTCAATTTGACAGTTCATCAACAGTCATTGCGTTATTTACGTCAGACAAATTTTTCTAACTTAAGAAGCAATGGATTAGCAATATACTTCAAAACCATTTCAATTGTGATTCAAACTATGTTACGCCATTAGGGTGCTGTTCCTCATAACTTTGTGGTTCTACACGATTCTGGTAGAACAATTTCCGTGAGGTTTTCATAGAAATGGTTCTACTACAGTCTCGTCGCGCCAGTCTGCGGGAGTATTTATGTAGAATAGTTGTGGTTATGTAGCTAGCAGTCGTACTGTTTATTTTATGATGCTCTGTCGCCAAGGCTGGACGAGAGGTCAATGCGTACAATTGACTTCATTTGATCATGATGATCACGAACTACAACTAGGGTTGCTATTCCTACATGTAATAAAATAATCTGCTATATTGGATGCATATATACTATGGTCGCGAATCATATTTTGATCCAGATAAACCTGACACTGACCTGCAAATTGCAAAATACGTAACAAAATTGGAATTTCGCGGGTTACTACTGCGGATCCGAGACTTCTTAAGAGGAGGCTCCCTATTTTTATGTTAATTTGCATGAATATTCTGAAACAGTCACACATACAAGCAAAGTGAAACTTAAGTATATAATTTATTGGATCTTTTTCTTTCCATGTTGAAGACAGTTACGTAATTGTAATATTTTCTCTAGTATGTCTTTTTTAAGGATAATTATAAAAACAAACAAGATTGTTTGGCTTTTATGTCTAAAATAAATATTCTCAGAGAGAAAATATAGCTTATTATCCAGCCACGATATTTTTTCTCTAGATCAATTATTACTTTAGTTATAAACGAAATAAGAATTGAGATTTATGAATGGTATGAATGGTATTTTGTAACCTTCATTTAGGGTGAGTTGCACCGAGGGCAACGTTATAGTTTCCGTCAAAGTTAATTTTAACCGTAACATTAACAATGACCATAGAATCTAACTATATACCTGCAGTTGCACCGTCATGATAAATGTAAAAGTTAAAGTTAAAAGGGTGACAAGTGACAAGACATCTTATTTCCCCAAAATGTACGAGCGTAATTTTTTGGCAATGGCAACATTTCAAGTTTCCTGTCATCATGCTTTCATAGATCAAGATGTTTTTAAAATTACAAAATATTCTGCTATGAAATATTTTAAGTAAACTAATTAAGTTAATTGAAAATATGGAGATTTCAGGAGGAATACCCAAAAGTAGTTTGCCCCAAAACTTCAATTTTGTATTGAGTAAGTACATACTTATAGCTTTCAGTTTTTTTTCAATTATATTGATTCTTGGATTCCTCGTTCCTTGTACATAATAAAAATACGTTAGTTATTATACACAGACGTGTGCGAATAAATTTTATTATTAAGTACTTAAATACCTATGTTATATAATATCCACTACTTAAAAATATCACATGAAAGAACGTGCGGATAAGTAAAACTATATTTATTAATTAGATAATTCACATGACTGTGTTTTCAAAGAAAGACGTAGTAATTTTAGCAAGGTAAAAGTTACTAGATTACAAATCCGTGTAGAAAAATACTAGAATATTTTAATGTGCAAAAAACAGACGGGACTAGCTCAAAACAAAAGAACAAACATGGAACAACATTGAAAAGGAATTTAATGCGAAGCAGATGGCCATACAATGACACAATCTGTTTGAGCGGTTATTGTTATAGTCATTTGTGACGTCATTTTAACTATTATTAAAATGGTGCAACCAGAATTTTTGACGGCTGACGAGGCATTGGTTATCGTTAAAATTACTTGGTGCAACTCACCCGAGTTACGAGTGTAAACATAGTAATGAGCCTTTAAAAAAAAACACTGTTAATAAAGGTTAGGTTAGGTAGCAAAAAATATGCATTTAGGGGTTTATTTAGGGTGCAGGTAGTCGCAGGAGACGCCCTGGACGTCGGGAATCATACGCCGATTCCCGACTACCGTAGGCGCGGGCTTGCGGACGGTGAGCAATGGGTAGCTCGGTCCGATAAGGACCAAGCCCGGGTCAACGGCACGTTGTGTAGTTGTGTTCCACGCACGCCTCAAAGAGATGTCAGCACAAACTTACGGGGTCCGATAGGGCCAATGCCTGCCAGGGTTGCGGGTTCGTCTGAAAGAGATATCATGGCCCTGGCACACAGGCAACTGAAGGAACACGCGTAGGTTTTAGTCAGTAAAAGTCTGACACGCCCTGGAGCTACGCCCAGAGCGGGAGAGGTTATTTGATAATTCCCACCCAAAAAAAAAAGAAGGGTTTTTTATAATATAGGTAGCCTTATGATTAGCGACAGTTTAAGCATACATTTTTGACATGTAAACGTCTCAACTACATAAAATAAAAGATATAATTATATATATATTATTATTATCCTTATTAAATATTATAAATGCGAAAGCTCACACACAAATCTATTTTTTTTTTTAGGTAAACATATTTTTTACAATATTTGTAAATATGTGAGCACCATGTATCTATCACATTGATTTATCTGTCATTTCTTAATTTTTGGTTCTTTTTACATAATTGTGTAATAAAATGACTATAAAATTTTATTCTAGGTGCATCGTCTTCACATATTTATATTTAATGTAGGTACTTATACAAAATATTGTAAAACATTTTAAAAGAGTAACGGTGGAGTTTCTTGCCCATTATAGAACCATACGAAACTACCTTTTGGAAGAGGCGACTAGAATCAATTCTACTTTTTTGTAAATTTTGACGTTCAAAAGTGCCTTTTATGTGCCTATTTGAAATAAATAATTTCACTTTGAAAGTGAGTTTGTTTGTTTGTAACGCTTTCACGCTAAAAAGGTCGAACGGATTTGGATGTTTGGCAGACACGTAGACCATGACCTGTATTAAGACATATGATACTTTTTATCCCGATATTCCCACGGGATCGAGACTTATGCGGGTGAAACCACGGGGCACAGCTGGTATATTATAAGGTGATACACCTTATAATATTCATATACGAAATATCTTAAGGGGTCATTGTACTCATCATTATGAACAACTAATACTATGGGATCAAAGTTGAAATCGCGAAAAAAAATCTACTGTTCCATTTTGACAAGTTAAGCGAACATAAATGCAGGGAACACAGCAGATTTTTTTTTTCGCGATCTCAACTTTGGTCCCATAGTAAAAGTTGTTCATAATGATGGTTACAATTACCCCTTAAGAGATTTCGTGATACAGCGTGGTGCTTTGGTGGCGACTTTAATTTAACACACGTATACTTTACGCTTTATGAAAATACTTATTTTAATTTCATTAAAAGTTATTATTTATTGATTTATTTTCAATTTTCTTAAATAGCATTTTGGAGCAACGTGTACTTAAAGAACTGTAGCGCAGAAGTCATTTGCCGGGGTCATGGATCATAACATCGCATAAATGAAATTAAAACGAATAACGTGCAAGGAGTAGGCGAATTGAAGGAAGGAGAGAGCTTTATTTTTTAGTTTGAAATTTTTTATTTTTCTATTTAAAATAGATATTATTTTATCTTATAATATTTTTTATGATTACTGGCCACTAGCCATACCCGCGTTGAATTAATGTCGCCACTGTGGCGGCACGTTGTATATATTATATTTATATATAATAATATTATAATATAATATAATATTATATTTATATACAATATTATAAATTCTAATGTGAGTTTGTTTTTTTGTTTGTGCTTTCACGCTAAAACGGCTGAATGGATTTGGATGAAATTTGGCACATGGGTAGACCATGACCTTTTACAATACTTTTTATTACGACATTCCCACGGGATTCAGACTTACGTGGATGAAACCGCGGGGTGCAGCTAGTTTATTATATTTTTTCACCATTCACTTTATCTGTACAAGCAAAGCCTTCGAAAATACTATATTTGATATTAAAAAGTGTTGGCAACCTTAGCTACAACCAACAACAGGCACTAAGTACTGTAATGACTAATGTATTCGTAATAAACAACTTTCAATATAATGGACAATCTTGACTGTTTCGGGAACATTTGATACTCGTGAAGTATAATGTAACAAGAATTTGTTTTTGTTACAGGTTCGCAAAAATCCAGTTGATGACACCACTAATAAAATGGAATTCTGACACCGGGCTTTTCTGCGAGAAATTCTCGAATCAACACGCCGAGAACAACTCAACGTGATTTTTACGAGGCAAAAGTACGAATCGAACGACTATCACGAATGCTAGATGCGCGAGAATTGCCTTCCTGTATCACAAAGCCACTAATGACATTTAAAATAAAATTTGACTAATTTAAACTGTACGTAATGTGACACCAATATTGGTTAGGATGGTAGACCCAAATACTATGGAAATCAATACACACCAGTGAGACACTAATTTTATTTTAATGCTCACTTAAGACGCAGATATATGCCAGCGACCTTGAGTGGTTAGCTTGCGTGTTCTGTACTGAGCTCACGCAACGCGTCGTACGTTCAGCCAGTAATAGGACTCGCCCATCAAAGAGCGCTGTCCTCAATTTGACGCATTATTAACTTACTAAACACAAAACAAAAAGTATTTTAATAAAACGCGTATACTAAAAGATCAATAATTAAATTATCTTTAAATTGGTGAAGGTTTCAGAAAAATATGCTTGGTAGATTTTGCGCCATTCTCAGTTTTTTATCCGCGTTAAACATAACTTTACAAATTAATTTCACTATGTAATATAAACATAATCTAAAATATTCGTATATTAAGCCATTGAGAAAATTCTCTAATTTAACATAATATTTGTTTCAAATCATTAACACTACTTGTTTAGACGTGATCTTCAGTATAAAATCATTAAAAGTCGGTTATCGTCGCCTTAAATGTCTCGCTGATGGTGGTGCGTGTGTTGGATCATTCGGTTCCCTACAAAATGGTTAAGCTGGATGGTGCTGATCCCCGCGTCATGTTCGTGAACGGGCGCCATCAGTTAAGACTGGTCATCTCTTAACTGGCTTATTTGTAATCTTTTAATATTATATTTTAAATTGTTTTTAAACAATTTATTTTTTTACATGGTTCTCACATATCCATAGAAGCGACAAGAATAATATACCCAGGATTTTGTAATATCTTGATTTAAAAGAGTGTCCTTGGAGTTTCTTGCCTGTTATTCTCCATAGAGATCATCACCATTTTGGAATGGGCAAATAGCTTCAACTTTCTGGCTAACTGACCGACTCTTTGACAATTCAAAAGTGCCTGTAATTGGTTTAATTGAAACAGATGCTTTGAGTTTTGAGTTTTTTACGCACAAGTACATACCCGCTACTTGAGGTGCCCTTCGTTCTATAGCGTTCCTCTTAAAGCAATTTAAACATTACTTTATTGCCAAGCAATTTCGTGCAATGAAACTCTGAAGGACATAAAGTTGGGACAGTGACCCGGAGGAACGTAAAGTACATAATATGTACCTCAGAATAAATAGATTGGCACCTAAATCTTTCAGTACTTTAGGTATCAGACCTAATATATAGGGTTTTTTTTATATATATATAGGGGTTTTTTTGGGTTTCAGTATTATAGGTATCGATCGACCTTACACACCCACGCGACAACGTTGGGGGATAATATCGGTAATTTCTCGGAATCCGGGGGAGTCCCGGCTTCCTGAAGCTGCCTAAATTAACGACATCGTATTGGTTGTGCCAACAAGTGCTCTGGCGCACGCACGCAATGTGTGGCTTGGAAAAGAATTTCGGTTTGAATAGCAACACCGTCTCAAATGAAACCGTCACCAAAATAGCCTGTAGCTGTAATATTTTATTATGTAGTCTAAGTTAGAATATTATTTTGATTTATTTTCTTATTACTATTCACGCTAGCCCTAGAGCTATGTTGTAGAGTTCCGTACTCGAAGAATGCCAAAAGGAAGCCCTTATATTACTAAGCCTCCGCTGTCCGTCCGTCCGTTCGTCCGTCTGTCTGTCAGCGGGCTTGTATCTCAAGAACCGTACTAGGCAGACAGTTGAAATTTTCACAGATTGTGTATTTCTATTGCTGCTACAAAAAAAAAAAACATACAAGAAACGTGTTTTTTTGGCGTTTTTTGCTAAATATTGTTTGGTGGTACTGCACCCTTCGTGTGCGAGTCTGACTCGCACTTGGCCGGTTTTTATTCTGACCAACTTTATTTGTTTACTGTAGATAGTTAACAAATAAAGTTGGTCAGAATAAAAACCGACAACCGGGAGAGTACTATCTAATGATTAATCACAATGTTTTAACTTTAGTGCAATTCTAGGTTTTGAAATGTTACATTTCACAACAACCCTTGAGTTTTGTGACTCAAGGCTCCCGTAGACAGACGACTCGACACCAGTAACACAATTTTTAAGAAACGTTCATGGAAAGTGTCACACTGCGCGTCGCGCTGCTGATGCTCCCGCGATATCGCGACAGTCTGCACGAGCTTTTACAGACAAAACAACTACGACTGCAGTTTTGAATGAAGTCGATGGCACACTCGTGTATAGTAGTAGGTAATACAGGGTCAAATTAAAGTAAAAGTCTGACAACCAGTCTTACCAAGGGGTGTCTTATTACCCAGTAACTGGTTTTTTTTTTTTTTTTGATGCGGGCGTTTTTGCAGTTGGCTCCGGAGTGCCTTTGCTGCTTCACCGGTCGTTGGCGGGGCCTGGAGGGCCTCTCGCCGGGTTATTATCGAATTTTAAGTAGCAGGCCTAAGGGCGTCCCCTACTGGGACTCGAACCTTGGCTTAGGGCGCTACTGGTTACTGAGCAAGAGGGGACTTGCAGCATATTATTATTACTATGGATTATATTTATTGCTACTTGCTCCGCGCGGGCGGGCGGGGTCAAGGGACGTGGGGGGGTGATTATTTAATCTAGTTCGCGGAGGTACTCGCCGTCGAGTACGGAGTCTGTGTTTTGTAATTAATGTTTTGCGAATAGACTTCATACTCTCTTGATAGAGAGTGATGTCGTCGTCTTTGTCTGTGAGGACGTGTTTAGGTCGTCGAGTGCGTGAGATGACTGAGGGGGTGTATCGGGCAGCTGCTGCCACTAGTGGGTTAGTGTGAGTAGCAGCCGAATCGAAGAAGCGTTAGCTCGCTTTTTTGAGAAATTGCCTGATGGTCGGCAGGTTTAAATCTAGATGTAATTGATCATTACGTACGAACCAGGGGCTTCCCGTGGCTCGACGCATGAATCGATTTTGCAGTACTTGCATTTTATATAAGTGTGACGGCTTGGCGTGTGCGAACACGACGCCAGCATAGGTCATGATGGGACCCAGTAACTGGGTTGTGGAGGTCACATAGGCAGTCGCTCCATGTAAAATACTGGTATTCCGCTGTATCAGGTTAGACTGGAAGCCGACCCCAACATAGTTAGAAAAAGAAGATACGAGGGTCAAAAGTGGTGGTGATATCTAAACACGAAACCATTCAAATTAAAAAGATTTGAGATTTTTTTTAGGGTCGGGTAGGGCCGGTCAACGTTTTGTTACTTTTACGTTGTTTGGAAGAATAAGTTGAAAGAATCAGTTTGTGTACACAAAAAAAACTGTTTTTTTTTTAAACTAATATTTCAAATGACTACGAATAGTAATCATTCATTTAAGTTGCTGCTGATTTCTGTAAGTTTTAAATCCCCACTGAATTTAAAAGAAGCAAGTTCTGTCCGTCATGCGTCAGTTCAATTTAACGTATCCGTCTGATACAAGTAAATTCCCTAAAACCTATACAGGGTGTACAAAACAAATAAAGTAAAGAACAGCGTTTTTGATGTGTAGGTAACATCTTTCCTCTCGCTGTCTGTGCGAGTTATTTCGTGGAAAGGGACGGAAGTGTGTAACAGGAAGTAACAGCTTCAGCATGAAATAAATAAGTACTTTTTAATAGCATGGAATTAGTGATTCATGGAATTAGTGATTCATGGAATTAGTAAGTAGGTACTATATAGATTTTCGGAATAATTTTGAACAGTGGGCGACCACTAGTAGTTAATAATATTATTCGAATAAATATTTCAGTATTTTACTTTTTTAAATTTTGAGGTTATTGTCTGTCGCTGCTCAGTTGCTTATTACCAGGGTCACAGCATATGAGACTACTGAAAGGCGCGCTCGTTTTTAGGGTTCCGTACCTTAAAAGAAAAAATTGAACCCTTATAGGATCACTCGTGTGTCTGTCTGTCTGTTTGTCCGTCTGTCACAGGCGATTTTCTCCGAATCTACTGGACCGATTAAGTTGAAATTTTGTTACATAATTATGAACTTCTGTGACCCAAACATGAACGTGTAACGTAAATAAATAAATTTTGCATATGGGGGTCACTTTAGGGGTAGGCAAATTAGAGAAACGAAAATAAAAGTTTAACAAACTACATATCAAATGAAAGGGCTTGTTGTAAGGAATTCAGATATTTTTTATAATTTTAAAACAAATAGTGTTAAAATTATTTAAGAAAATAGACGATATTGACCATTCCAAATTTTGAAAAAAATACAGAAAATAGGTGTTTACTTATAGATTACAGTAAAACCTATAAGAAGTCTATGATCTTAAAATAACATAGTGAATTTCTAAATATTGTGCGTACAAACTTACATTTGCAGTAGGAATGTATGAGGGGACATGTTTATCAACTGCAATGTTACGTTTGTTCTTAGGATAATTAATCCCCACTACGGAACCCTATATTGTGCGTGGTCCGACACGCACTTGACCGGTTTATTTTTAACCGGCTCTTTTTTAACAGTGTAGGGGCATGCAGAGTTATTTAGTTTCAATGAAGCATAAGTCAAATACTTTCACGTCGGAAATAAAATAAACATTACCACAGGGCCTTGTTTGTAACGCAATGTTCAACAATAATAAATGTTCTAATGAATAATGGTAATCGCAGACAGAACACCCTGTATAAAATTTATGGCGCAGACGTTTAGTTTGTCTTTTTGTTTAAATCGTCGGGTTCTTGCTACTAATTAATCAGATGTCACAAATCCCCTGAAATGCACACGAAATCTTCATATGTATCTCTCTTCGTAAGTCTAGTTTAATTAAATAAACTCCGCTTGTATGTATGTTAGATGTCCTATCTCCAAAGCCAAGCGCACATTACAGCCGCAACGGGCCGCAGCGCTAAGCATTTTCATACAAAAAAATGCGTTGCGGCCCGCCTATAAGTAGTGTTCAGAGAAAATGTACGAAAGTGATGGAGGAGGACTTTTGCAATGCGGCGCGTTCGGGCCTAAGAGCCTGCTCACTTCGAAATCAAAAATCAAAGATTACAAAATCAAAAATCAAAACCAAAATATTTTATTTCACTTAAATAAACCTACCCCACTTATGAAACGTCAGAAGCTAGGTGCAACGGTTCCAATTGGTCTTTTCCTATGGAGAAGAGCCGGCAAGAAACTCCACGGTTTCTCGTAAAAATTAAAAAATCATCGCATTGGCGGTCACACGGGTATTGTGGCGGGTATACGCCGCAGCGACGCCGTACCGCAATGATTTCGCCCTTTCTTCTGCCGCTCAAAAAACTGAGCTGTGCCGCTCCGGCGGCGCGGCGGCGGCTGCGGCGGCGGCTACGGTGGCGGCCGGCGCGGCGTTACAACGCGTATCCGCCTCTTCTCGCGGGTTCAAGTCCGGTGCACAGTAGCATACAATGGATATTTTGTATACAATGTGTCTGTATACGGTATGGCGAAAATCACACTGAACAAATTTCTCCCCTGAAAAAGTCCTAAAGTAAAAAAGTCCTATACATTTGGTCGAGTAGGTATTGAAGTTTTGTATGGGCTGACTGTTTTTAGGGCTCCATAGTCAACAAGGAACACTTATAGTTTCGCCATGTCCGTCTGTCTGTCTGTTTGTCTGTCCGTCCGTCTGTCCGTCTGTCCCCGGCTTAGCACAGAGACGCTTAGTACTTATTAGTATTTCAATATTATGTTTTCTTATAGTAATACTTACGACACACGATCCAATATTTTTACTGTTCTTAGGCAATTATTGATTTAAAAATAATCTAGTTATTTCTGTACATCAATGCCAAGAATTAATCATAAGTACCTACGCTTTTAAGAAATGTCTTACTATTTATTCTTAACTCAATCAATAAGCAAACAATTGGAGTATTTTCCCCAAATGAGTAGTCTTTTATCTCAAACACCTGCGATATTACACATAGCAAAGACTCGTCATGTAATTTACCGTGTGGGTTAACTGTAAACTCAAAGAACTCACAGATTTATCAATTCAAAAGACATTTTTTGTGCTGACAGTGGAGGTAAATAAAATAAAAAATAATAATTCCTCAGATTTCCACTAGGTGCTAGGTGCAGCTAATGAAGTCCTTTCTAAAATATGTACAATAAGCGGAATATTTCAAGGGTAAAAGTCAAGATTAAAAAGAAAATATGTTAAAGTTCAACTAGTTTCTTAGATGCAGAGAAACAATGTTTTTTTTTTTACTATTCATGTTTATATAAATTCATCCAAAATAACGTATAAAAAAAAGAATTTAGAAGATGGTGTTTCGTCGTTAGCTTCATTTTTATTTATATATTATATTTAAGTAGCTGCGTAAGAATCATTTCATTAGTTCGGCCAAACCGACTTATGGCTGTTTTCACCATCGTTCCCTCAAACCCCTCCTTACTAAGGGTCTCTTAACCTAAGAGACTCCTTAAATCAGCCCCTTACCTAAGTTTGTTTTCACCAGATTAAAGGGGTCCTACGTAAGGGCCACTTACCTAAGTGACAGTTTTTTTAAATCAGGGAGTCCGAAAATTGTATTTTATCGATTAAATTACCGATTTTGTATTAATGTAAAATAGTGCGACAAAATACAAAGAAAACATAAAATAAACATGATTTCATGAACAACTGATTAATCGGAGGTGCTGACTTATTCCTGCAAATATTAAAAACATAAAAATTTGTTATTGCGAGTCGTAATATTAATAATCACCACTGTATTAGGTAAGTAGGTAGGTACCTACCTGTATTTAGTCAGATGTATTTATTTAGTCGCTAATAAACACCACTGAAGACAGACGCATTTGTGATTTTCTAACAAGTTTCCCGTACACACAAAAGTGAACCTAAACAACACCAACATATGGTTGATATCTCACCGGATCATTTACCAGTTACCTGAGCGCACGTTTCGAGCGGCCGGCTCGCGAGAACAATAGGACACCGCATTCCTGGAGCGATAAGGATTTGTAAGAATGACTACTACGAAGGAATTATTAAATATATTTAAAGATACTGCTTTATTATTCCAAAAAACTCAAGTTAATCTCAAGAAATGCTCGAAATCACGATTAACTAAAGGTTATGTTGAAACCCGTATAAAGGCGATAGAAGATTATTGGTCTACTTTCACAAACGCTCATCATTCTTTGGTAAACGTATCGCCGAAGGAATAAAAGGAAATATTATCATATTTTGCTAATGAGGAGTTTAATAATTATGAAGACTTATACCTTATTTTGTTGGCTGATTTACGTGATCTAAGCGTGATATGTTGAATGAACAAAACACAACAGCGCCGACGACGTCATCGAAAAATTATACTAGTATCGTGACGAATCCTGATCACCAAAATGCGCTTGTGAGGTTACCTAGAATACAGCTGCCATCTTTTAGTGGAAAATATGAAGACTGGCCTACATTTCAAGATTTGTTTACATCGTCAGTGCATACGAACACAACTATTTGTGACGTAAAAAAGTTACATTATTTGAAGTGTAGTGTTACTGGAGAAGCAGAGACCTTATTGAAACATATCCAGGTAACACAGAAACAAGAACAAGCTCGGGACATTTTAAAAACTAGGTATGGAAACAAGCATTTGATTTTGAACTTAGTGCTAAAACAGTTAGTCTATCAAAAGAAAATGAGTTCTCAATCACCTAATCTAATTAAAAGGTTATTGGACACCACAAAGGAATGTTTAAATAACCTTCAAAATTTAAATATATGCTTAGATTCATGGGATCCTATAATTATTTTTCTGGTTGATCAGAAATTGGACCTGAGTCACACAAGGATTGGGAGCAATACGCATACAAAGAAGATGTCGATGACTTACCCAAATGGAATGATCTGAAAAGTTTCTTCAGTCCACATAAAGAACACTGTTATACAAAAGCTGTGGCTGGTACCTAAAGGTCGATTGGGATGATATAATAAGCCCTGAACTACAGGACTAATGGATGACTATTCGTGAAGAATTCAGAAATGTAAACAACATTTTATTAACATTATATTGATCGATGGCTAGGAACCTATAACACAGAAATGTAAATGTAGCCACATGTGGAGCGACCAAGGGAGAAACTTTGTTGGTGCAGAAAAGGATTTAGCCGCAGCATGGCAAGAAGCTAACTTGAATTTTGAGAAAGACATTATACACAAGTTGGCTTTGGAAGGTACACAGTGGAATTTTATACCAGCTTACAGACCTAACTTTAGAGGCCTCTCTGGGAGGCTGGTGTAAAGTCCCTGAAGGCTCATCTAAAACGCGTGTTGACAACAAATCTCACTTTCGAAGAAATTACAACAATACTGTGCCAAATCGAGGCGCACCTCAATTCAAAACCTCTATGTCCTATTGATGACTCAGATGCAGATTCTATAGAACCTGACATGCCTGGTCATTTCTTGATACATGAAGCCTCAATCGTCGTGCCCTCACCAGATTTTAAAGATACAAAGATTCATAACTTAACACGATGGCAATACACTCAAAAGCTCCTATGCGACATCTGGCGACGATGGCAAGACGAATATTTAACAAGTCTACAACAGCGTCCTGTCTGGCATAAGAAGAAACAAGAATTCACTGTTGGTGACATAGTTCTGATCAAAACTGATTGATTACCACCAGGAAAATGGTTACTAGGCCGAATCGTAGTCAAGCATCCCGGTCATGATGGACTTACACGAGTGTATAGCGTTAAATCTGGCAATAGGGTTGTGAAGAGATCTGTCGTACGAAACTATGTCCTCTACCTGTTGACACTAACTGATTGTTAACTATTATTGTATAACTTTGTCAAACCGCATTTCTATTTTGCATGCAGGCAATAAGTATGCCTATTCGTATTGTAATAATTTCACTTCATGGCAAATTAATAACACCGTAGTTACAATAATGAGTGTTTGAATTTTGATCATTGGAAACGTTACATACTGCTTATTAAGTTTATTTTTCAATATGTGTATACAGTCCACTAAGCATTATTTTAAAGGGCCTTGTTGTCCCTTTGGTGGGCGGTATGTTGCGTCGCGTCGTTAGCTTCATTTTATATATTTAAGTAACTGCGTAAGAATAATTTCATTAGTCGCTAATAAACACCATCGAAGACAGACGCATTTGTGATTTTCTAACAAGTTTCCCGTACTCACGAAAGTGAACCTAAACTCTCGTTTAAGTTCCAACAGATGGGATGGCACATTATTAGCATCATATATTCTGCTAGGCCACTTGGTAAATATCTGGAAAATTAGCAATGACAAGAGCATGAGAATATTGTCATTAATCCTGGCTTGCCGAGTTATGGAACCTGTACACCAGGTGCAAGATAAACCGTGACAGCAAAGCTGCTAACTTTCGAGGCATTAGCAGCCTTGCAAGTTATCCTTCACCACAAGTGTAAAACAGAGTTTGTGTTATGGATAATAAGGTAGGTTCTGTTATGATTAGCGATGCAGATAATATAAATTAAATTATTATCTATCTACGCGCTTCTGCAACGCGACAAAAAATCGGTTGTCTGTAAAGTCGGTTTACTGACGATAGTTGAACGTGACAACGTCATAAGCCTTAAATAAGCTTTAGCGAGGTAACGCCGCATGAGAGGTAACGCCGCATGCGTCATGTTTTTTCGTGCGTGCGCGCCGGCTCCATCGAATTATAAGACGTTGTCACGTCAAAAATGTATAGGCTTATGACGTTGCCACGTTCAACTATCGTCAGTAAACCGACTTTACAGACAACCGATTTTTTTTTTTTTTGAGATTTTGCTACCTTACCTATCTACTTATTTGGTTTAAAAAACACCAGCACGGTAATTGCGTAACACTTTCGATTAACAATCGTAACACACATAGAACTGAAAATTCCTCGCAATAGGTTTCATTTTGACAGTTTACCCACGTCCATTGCGTTATTTACGTTGCTGAGCAGACGAATTTTTCAAACCTATGAAGCAATGGATTAACAATATCCTTCAAAACTCTCGGATTGGAATTGAAAGTGTGTGCATTTAGGGTGCAGTTGAGTTTAATAACATAACATCACGCCTGTAATCCCCGAAGGGTTAGGTAGAGGTGTACCTATAGTACACCCACGTTTCGCCAGTTATGTTTAAGTCCCATGTAATAGGGGGCGAGCCTATTGCCATCAACCGGGCACAAATCCAGACTCCGGGCTGCTGCTGAGAAATTCTTAATGGAAAATCCCAATAACACTTTGCCCGACCTGGGAATCCAACCCAGGACCTCATGCACAGCAGTAGCGACTACTAGACCAATGAGGCAGTTGAGTTTAATTCTGCCAAAAATAACCGACCCCCCTCGAAGATTAATTTTAAATCTATTTTATACATTATAGTTTTGGATGTACATATTATTGGATACCCTTGTTGTTTACCAGTAGCGAAGCTATAATTTTTCTTAGAGGTAAGCCGAAGAAAAAGTTGTTCAGTTCTCATAAACTCAATTTATTCAAACATTTTATTAATTCATTTACTTTCTAAATTTAACGCCAGCTACGGTCGGAATTCTTTGTTTAGTCAAACAATTTAGGCATTTTTGTAATTGATTTTTTAAAATGATACTAAATATTTGTAATGTGATGTGATTGATTCACACAAGTGTAAGAAGACTGGTTGTGCCGAAGGGAAGCCGAAAGGAATCGGGTTGTATGGAGGCTGCGCCCCTGTTGTTTACATCTTTGGCAAATTTAGAAACGCCAGGGCTTACGTTTACGTCGCGTCGGCGCATCATGTCGTAGTCGTGGCGATTGCATAGCAACTGCACTGTGCACACATACTCGAGCGCCTACTAGATGTTGCAACAACGCCCAATGCGAAAGGGCACTTAGAACTGAAGACCGACATAGAATAATTGGACTTAATTCTGGCTAAATGAACCCACAATCTCTAATTAAAACCTTCGTCAAACTGACCCAAATTTAATTTTCAAAGGCGGTGTATTACAAGGCAGCAAGATCAGTCCATGTTCCGTGGTTCCATGTGGTGCTGGACGTAAAGAATAGCACCATCCTATTTCTTCCCGTGGGTGTCGTAAAAGGCGACTAATGGCCGTTTTCACCATCGTTCCTTAAATTTAGGGAGGCACCTAAGAAATTTTAAGTGTTAGTTTCGTTTTCACCATTACATAACGGACACCTATGGTCCTAAGGGATCCCTTAATTATAGGGGCCCGATACTTGGCATCTTAGCGCTAAGTGACAGTTGATTTGTTGTTGAATGAGAGTATTTGAGACGAAATGGAAGATTTTATTGACAGTTTTAGAAGCTATCGAAACTGTGGACTTAGTTACGAATCAAAGTTTATTCAGACGGCCACATATTTATCGCGAAAGATCGGATTTTTTCACGAATTATGACAATGAGGAATTCTTCAAAAGATTTAGGTTAGATATATGTTATTTTTGTTAGAAAAAAATAGAACACTATTTAGAATATACAGATATGCAGGTATGATTTTTTTAACTACCTAATAACTACTTAGGTACTTAAAAAGTATTTACTTGTTTATTTCTATTTGTTTTTCAAATTTTGTGTTTTAAATACAGGTAGGTACCTACCTACTTACCTAATACAGTGGTTATTATTAATATTACGATTCGCAATACCAAATTTTTGTTTTTAATATTTTATTTTTTTAATAAGACAGCACCTACGATTAATCAGTTGTTCATGAAATCATGTTTATTTTATGTTTTCTTTGTATTTTGTCCCACTATTTTACATTAATCTACGTGATTTATCGATGGAATACAAAATCAGTAATTTAATCGAGAAAGTACAATTTTCGGACTCCGTGATTTAAAAAAAACTGTCACTTAGGTAAGTGGCCCTTACGTAGGACCCCTTTAATCTGGTGAAAACCAACTTAGGTAAGGGACTGATTTAAGGAGTCTCTTAGGTTAAGAGACCCTTAGTAAGGAGGGGGTTGAGGGAACGATGGTGAAAACGGCCATAAGGGACTTAGTAGAAATGGGCAGCAGCGTTCTCTACGCATTTTAACACCATACTGCGATAGCCAACCCGCCTGCCAAGCGTGGAGATTATGGCAAACCTTTAGGGGAGGCCTATGTCCAGCAGTGGACGTCGTTCGGCTGAAATTAAGTGTGCTATTAAGCGCGTTATTAATCAGCGACACGCAGATATCGCGTTGGTTCTGGCCCCAGGCAAGTTCAATGTTATTGCTTTTGGTCCCTGGGCACCACCTCTTGTATAAGTATACAATCGTAACGGAAATGTTTGGGACATTTTTACACACTCACAAAATCGTCACTCAAATTTACATCACGGTTGTTGTTAAAATTAAACATGCAATGCACCAAACGCATTCAATTTACAAATAGAAAACACACCACATCACGTAATATTATCCCAACAGCACACGTATAATCACAGCTGTTAGTCACAAAACGAGAAGGTCGTATGTATTCATAGAAAATGTTTGACAATATGAATGTCGGAATCGATAGTTACTTATCTAGGTCATAAAATCAGGGAAAGTGACTAAATCACTCATTCGCCTGACCTAAAACATTTTGGCTATGGTGATAACATGACCATGACCTTTGTGATTAAAAAGCGACTAACTGTGGAAGGTGGCCGAGGGGTATTAAATTTATGTGAACTCCGACAGCCAGTGGTGGGCAGTGTTGGATTTTGTACGATAATTATCGTATTTGTACGATTATTTGTCATAAAGTACGTTATACTATCCTTATTCAACGATAATTTCTATGTTGACAAGTTATCTTACTGTCATTATGTCACGCGATGCAATAAAACTTAGCAAATGTATTATCTAATTGCACCGATTTCGAACCCCCAGAAGAAATGTTAGGACGAGCCAATGACAAAAATACTGACGGAATGCAGTGCATTGAACAGATTGCAGAAATTGAAATAAATGTATCATTTATTTGAATTTACAGTCCATTCATTTACAGTTTTTCATTTGTTTCATTTACAGTTCAATTTATGATTAAATTGTGTGTCTATATTTTCTTGGTTCCTTTATTTATTCTTCCTCTAGAGTGTTATACTGGGAGAGATTACCGTGTTTGACTCTGTTTCTCCAAGATGTACGATTTTGTTTTTTATAAATACTATCTTTTTCAACGAAACGTACGATATTTTTTTTATCTGTCCGCTTCCAACACTGCTGATGGGTGTAGTGGGGGTCATAGTTAGTTTAGAGGTGATGGCGTGTAATACCTAGCTTCTGTTAGCACGCCATGGTCTGTGCAAGCCAATTACAAGTTAAAAAGATTTAAAAGCTCAACCAAACTAACACAACTGGCGAAATGTAGTGAGTTTGTTCAACCCTTCAGGAAATGCCTAATTGATGTCCAAGGTTTTTTTTTTTCCCAACTGTGTGGTCGGCTTCCAGTCTAACCGGACGCAGCTGAATACCAGTATTTTACATCTGACCTTCATAACCCAGATACTAGGTAACACGATACCCCTTGGTCAGACTGATCGGGCTTCTGACGACCCGTAACAACTCGGCACAGAGAGTCTTGATATGTAAAGATGGGTATGGATGGTATGGGGATAGGTTTTTGAAAATACGTTACGTGGATAAATTACGAGTACTTCGGGTTTTCTGTATTTTTGGAAAATCTTACATGTTTAGAACTTTTATGGATTGAATAATGCTAGCACCTAGCTAATGGGTTATTCTGGCTAATGAAAATGCAATCTAAATCCGATTCATCTTATTTTTTATGGAAAATCACTTTGAGACACGGCTGAGGCAATGGAGTATCGCTTCCCCGGCCGTCCTCATCGTCGTCGTTCGCCGTTCTTGCTTACCGTGGAAACCGACTTGCCAGACTATCACTTGAGTAAAAAAGTGCGTCCTGGACTCGAGTAAAGTGTTCACTACTGAGCTCAACTCCGATAAAACAAAAACAAACAATAACATTGTAATTGAAATACGTTTCTATACATCGATATACGTCACAATCAATTCTCCAACTGTAAATGTAAGTTGGGCGACTATTTCCTTGTTGACTAAGGACCCCTCCCCCCCTCCCTTAAAAAGGATAGTCAAACTCCGAACATACAAAAACCGGCCAAGTGCTAGTCCGGCCAAGAGTCGGACTCACGAACGAAGGGTTCCGTACCATTATCTATAAAAACGGCATAAAAATCACGTTTGTTGTATGGGAGCCCCCTTAAATATTTATTTTATTCTGTTTTTAGTATTTGTTGTTATAGCGGCAACAGAAATACATCATCTGTGAAAATTTAAACTGTCTAAATATCACGGTTCATGACATACAGCCTGGTGACAGACGGACAGACAGACAGACGGCGAAGCCTTAGTAATAGGATTCCCGTTTTACCCTTAGGGTACGGAACCCTAAAAATGGCAATTGGAAGGATAGTTAGTTAGCTAGTTTACTAAGGTAACTACAGTCCAGCTGCCCGGCCGTCGAGAGAATGCGTTATTGACACGTGTCAGTTTCATGCTAACGAATATGTGTTTTGCGAATTTGATCCTTATTACAACTAGATATTGTCCAACTGACAGGAAAGTATTCTGTCGACGCGCGACGGCGGGACTGTAGTTAAGTTTTTCCAGTATTCTTTACTTGTTATATTTGTCAACAAACAGGTAGGTAACGTCGTGAAATGAGGTGTCCTAACACCTCATTTCACGACGTAAAGTTTGAATCGGAAAATCAGAAAATCCCACGGAAAAGTGCTATAAATACTTTGCAAGATGTAGAGTAAGTACTAGATTTACGAGAGCGAGATTTTTCAGATTCCTGTGCTATAATAATAGCGAATAGATAAATGCTAACTATTTGCTGAACTAAAAGCGCAATTCTTTACAAAGCTTACATTTTTGTGTCGATACATGTTGTCTTTTTAATACGCTTTTATTAGCTTCATACGCATGTATGTATGTATGTAACGGAAACTTTGAACATGATTTTGACACCCTTCCAAACGTTGGAATAACTCGAAATTTGGCATACTTAACAAGGACCGATGGCAATTCAATATTTTGAACAGTTAGACTCGTTATCCTTACTGGGATAATCAGGATTAGCGACTTTTTTGTTTTCCTAAAAGTAAAATATATTAAATAAATAAAATATTTTTTTTATTTTCAGAAAAAACACATTTACGGGTCACAAAACAATTTTCAAAGTAAAAATGGAACATTTCAGAAATAAGGGTATCGTTGGTGTCTGTACTAATAAAAAAATCATTGTATCACAAACACCACAAGTGGGCGGCAATTCCCTATTGACATGTTGATGTTTAATTGTAACACCATATTTAATAAATAATAGTTTAAGAAAACAAAAATACACGCTTTTATAGAAAATCCAACTAAGACATTAAAAATAAATTTTAGTTAAAAAAAAAACGCTTTTATAGAAAACCAAACTTAAAAATGGAAAATAAATAACTTTATTGTAAAAAAAGCGTGGGGTGCTTTTTAAGATATTATCAAAATGATAATTCTTCTACTCATACCTGTCAATAGAATATTTATAACTATTGACACCGCGCACCCCACGCTTTTTTACACTAAAATTATTTATTTTCCGTTTTTTAGTTTGGTTTTCTATAAAAGCGTATTTTTTTCTTTTTTTTTTCTTTTAGTTATTTCCTTGTGTCGAACAAGTTAACTCATCAGAATCGGAATGATTTTGAAGTATCCACTGCTTCATATGTTAGAAAAATTGGTCTGCTCAATAATGTGATTAACGCAGTGAATGTTGTTGAACTGCCAGATTGAAACCGATTCCTACTGATACTCGTAGTGCGTTACGCTATTAGCCCGGCTGGGTAGTAACAACAATGTTTTGTATGATGTAGTGATACTAGAATATTTCGTCCCATAATCGTGGTAAAAAAAATACTCGTATTTTTTTTACCCGTGGTCCCTCCATGAAATACAATGCTGCCGAATTAAAACAGTAGTCCCTCTCGCAGTCCCTGGAAGGTACCTACAATCCCTCCGAAAAATAGAATGCTGCCGAATTAAAATTGTACCTAAGTCAATTCATAATACAGCCAAAGGCATTATTCATAAAGGCATTATTCACAGGAAAAAATCACAAATATAATTATATTTTGTAAAAAATGTAACATAGACATTAGACAACAATTTGTTTAACAAATACCTTGTAGCGTCATCTCTTCAGCCTTACCTAGTTTAAATTATCGTAGTTACTCATGGGCATGACCTAATTAAATTTCATCACTGATTAATTGTATACCTACTATGTTGAATAGCGTCGCCAGTCAATATATTCTGTTTTGATCGTTCTGCTGTTGTATTTTTTTAAAAATCTGATAATTGTCGATTCTTTTAATTATATTTAACAGCCGCAATATATAATTTTAATCGTATTTTTATTGATTTCTTTATTAATCTTCAAGTGAAATCCTTCCATACATCTATTCGTTTCCGATATGCTACGCCTGATATGCGTGAGACCTGTGATTTGATCCGTTTGATACGAGTTTTTGACTCAATCAGTGGCGTAGCTAACATGGGTGACACCCGGTGCGCATAATTGTACCACCCAAGAATAAAAATCGGCCAAGTGCGTGTCGAACCACGCACAATGAAGGGTTCCCTATTTGGGATGAATTCATCCCAAAAATAAACTTAACATTGTAGTTGAAAAACATGTTCTCCTATACATTCATACAACTGCAAATGTAAGTTGGTCGACTATTACTCGTTTTCCTTTTAACTTCATTATTTGTACTACTGCCGTTATTTTTACTACTGCCGTAATTTTTTCCTTCCCTTTTTCGTTAATATTATTTAGTTTGGATAACTTGGTTAAAATGGCTCCAAGCCCAAGTGGTTTATCGTTGGAAAACGTGATAGTATGTTGAATTTTCTTTTTTCACTGTCGGGTGTCACCCCCATTCAGGTGGCACCCGGTGCTGACCGCCCCCGACATCCCCACCTAGCTACGCCACTGGACTCAATCTATTTTCTTGTATAACATTACCTAATACGCGTTGAGGCCCCAATTTTTTTCGGAGAAATCTCCTGTTAGTCCACTCGTATCGTAGTCGAATTGTAGGTCGTAGGTTCGAACCCAGGCAGTCGCAATACTTTGTGTAAATTATTTTAAAATCAGCACTGCTCTAAAAACGGTGAAGGAAACCATCGTGAGGAAACCGGCATGTCCTAGTACCAAAAATTCGATGACATGTGGTGGATTACGGCCCACTTCCTTTTACAGAGAGAAGTCCTGTATCCCAGCAGTGGGAACATTATAGGCCGATTATGCTCCAGTTAGTCTCCTGTTAGTTTCTTTTTAATGAAAAATTAGAACATTCTTTAAATCTTAGAATTCATTTATACTGTAGGTACACACGGCTACACATCGAGCTATAAGTGTCCAGTATACGCTGACCTCTCATTATACGGAAAACCTATACAATGCGAAATCAGCTTATACTGGAAAGTATAGCTTGACGTGTAGCCGTGTGTACAAGTTACCAGTTTCTCGAAACCACCTATAAAAGTTGTGCTACATAGAGACAGTTTGCCAATCTACCGTTTTCCTATTAGAGCAACATTCCATCATTCATTCGTCATCGACGCACATGTCTATCTAAAGTAATATTATACAGAGAAAAGATTAAAGTTTTTGTTAGTTTGTAATGGATAAACTCAAAAAATACCCAACCGATTTAAAAAAATCTTTCACCTATAGAAAGCTACATTATCAGCGAATAACATGGGTTAGCTATGTTATTACCTATTAAAAAAATATTGAAAGCCCTACGGAAATTGAATAATGTAACCCAAGTTATCAAAAATTTGTTTATAGAAGTCATTATTTGGCGCGCGCTGCGAGAACTATTTGATGATACATAAAATAATGTACCTACAACATGTTTACAGTAGGTACACAAAAAAGTCGGCGAGGCTTTATGTCTAATTATTATAGTAAAGTCAAAATAAATAACCGTTTTTTGTTTAAATTAGTCAAAAGTATAATAACTATTTTTTTTTTATTTTTTTTTTATTTTTTTTGTGTGGGAAATTATCAAATAACTTCTCCCGCTCTGGGTGGAGCGGGAGGGAGTGTCAGACTTTTACTGACTAAAACCCACCGTGTTCCTTCAGATGCCTGTGTGCCAGGGCCACGATATCCCTTTCGGACAGGCTCGTAACCCTGGCAGGATTAACATATAGGACTTACTACTTTTAATCCCGGTAGTACGTCGTGGTGTATTTTCGTTTGCGACATTCACGCGGGCAAAAGCTAAACGTATTAAAATAAAAAGATTTAAATTTCTTATTCAAGATTTTTTTCAAATAATGATGTAAGTTTTTCCTTTCTTCAACGAAACGTTTCGGACTACCCATTTTATTTTCTAACAACTAATTAGGTAGTTACTTTATCAAGAATATATTTTTATGGCTTTAAAACATGTAGGTATAGTGCAAAGACTAAAACTAAAAAAACATAGGTAAGAGGAAGTCTGAAAGTGGCTGAAAAGTTGTACGGAAATCGGTTGTCATGGTATGGGTATGTGATGCGGAGGAATGAGAAAAATGTGAGGAAAGTTTTGAGTATGAATGTCGATGGCTATACGAGTAAGGGAAGACCAAAGAAACGATGGATGGACTGTGTGAAAGATGATATGGCTAGAAAGAGAGTGACTACCTACCTACTAGTTTATTATTATTTATTATTTTTATGACATTTATTTTACACTGTGATTAACTGATTACCTTAACTCACACACTGATTATTTTAAAAAAACGTTTTTTTTTTTACAATGTTTGTAAATATGTGAGCACCATGTATCTATCACATATTACATTATTAATTCTTTTTACCTATTATGGTATAGTAATTTTATTCTAGGTGCATCGTCTTCACATATAATTATATAATTGATGTACCAATACCAAATATTGTAAAACATTTTAAAAGAGTAACGGTGGAGTTTCTTGCCCATTCTTCTCCATACGAAGCTACCTTTTGGAAGGGGCGACTAGAATCAATTCTATTTTATTTGTAAATTTTGACGTTCAAAAGTGCCATCTATATGCCTATTTGAAATAAATAATTTGACTTTGACTTTGACTACCGAGATGACGACTAATAGAGAAGTATGGAAGAAAGGGACCCCAAATAAATAGGGATAAGGGCAATAGGATGGATGAATGCAAAGTCTAAAACATTTGGTCGGATTACCGTCCCATCGGAATTATGACAATAAAGAAAAAAAGAGTGTACTTGTGAGATCTTTTACACTAAAATATCTCCAGCGTACCTGGCAAGGTCGCTCTGGCTATGCTCGGAGTTTCTTCGAAGGATAAAATCAGAAACGAAGTTATCCGGAAAACAACTGAAGTGTCTGAACATAGCTTGCAGAGTAAGCAAGCTGAAGTGGCAGTGGGCTGGTCATCTTTGTGGAAGGACCGATGGCCGGTGGATCAGACGAGTCCTAGAGAGGAGACCGCGAATCGACAAGCGTAGTGTGGGACGCGCTCCAGCTATTATGGACCGACGACCTTAAAAAGGTGGCGGAGACAGACTGGATGCGTAAGGCGGAGGACACGGTGTTGTGGCGCAGCCTGGGAGAGGCTTATGTCCAGCAATGGACTGTGATAGGCTCATAAGATTGATTGACCTGGCTAATAATTTGGTAAAGTAGTTGGAAACAAACCTAATTAAAAAATAATCTTACCTGTCCAGTAATTGTGAATAGTATGGCAAGCAGTATCCGCAGCGGTAACCGCGCACGGTACGCCCGGTGTGACCACAGTCTATGCACGCCCGCTGTGATTCCAAATCCGGACGTGTATACCGTGCCGAAAGCTGAAAAAACACCGTATTTAAAAAAAAATATGACTCCTAACTCGTTATTGTTTGAACGAATAAAGACAAAGAGTAAAAAAGTTTTGGCGTGTGAATAAAGTTCGAAAGTTTCTGATTTCGATTTAGTGACATTTTTTATTTATAACTACTACCGAAACAAGAATAAATTGAAAATATTTGTTTCTATTCGCTTCAGTAACTTCCAAAGCTAAAAATATTTTTTTTGGGAGATCAAAAATTTGCTTTTTTACGAAACTGTACGAAAACCAAGAAATATTTGTGGAACGTTACTGAACAGTTTCTTTTGGTTTTTCCTTCTTGAAACATTCTTGAAATCTCTCCACGTCTGCTAGCTAAATGCTCGTAATTCATGAAAAAACGTGCAATGTTCCTTTTTATTTATTTTTCAGGAGCATTTAACTTTCTAAACAAAAAGAAAATACTTCAAATTCATTGAAAAAAGCAACTGTAACATTGATCTTCCTTTTTCTATTTTTCAAGATTTTGCTCGTATTTTGTATTTATGACGAAAGATGTTGACATCGTAGATGTAGGGTATTGAATAAGTGTGGAAAGGTAAAATAAAAAGATAACTTACCAAATAATATTGTGTACAGCTTAACTTGGTTACTAATCAACAGGTACAATCCGAATAATGAAACTAAATGCAAAAGAATTTGAGCGGTAAGGTCCGGCCATCGCCATTGGGCCTTAAATTCCATGGCTTCATATTTTTTTATATCAAAGTCAACGTCACTTATCACTTCATTAGCACTGGCTAACACTGTATTATTGTTCTCTAAATGTGCAACTTTGTCATTTTTGTATGAAAGTGGACTAATTTTTAGTTCCGAATGCATTTCTTCTCCACACATTTCGATGTTCTTTTGCGCTGGAGCCATTCTGTGGGGTAAAAGAAAAATTGTTATCAGAAAATCATTTGCATAACATTTTCTTCACTACTACGAACGTGTAGCAGACAACTCTAAAGAGCTTACAAAAGTAAATGGAGACAAATTAGAGATAATAGCTGCGCCTAACCTGTTCCACAGTCGGCGGATAACAGTTTACTTATTTGTTATGTGAATCATAAAGCATTTGTACACACATGATAACTGTTATTTACGATATTTCTGGATAATCAGTTAGTGTACGCCTTATCGCCGTATTAGTAAACACAGGTGTTCCGAAAATTTTGTGGAGGTTGACGCGATGTTTGCTTGTCTACCTACCTACACTTGATAAAATAGCAGAAGGTGGTCACTTCCGATGACTCATGGAGTATGTTATCGACGATATATTGCCAGATGTTTGGGTTTAACATCTTGATATATTATGTGATTATTATACTAAACCTACCTACCATCATACCTACCTATTAATAGTTACTAACGATCCTTCAAGGCCCTGTTAAACTTAGCATTAAGAGCAGGCTCCCTATTTTTATGTTAATTTGCATTCATGAATATTCTGAAACAGTCACACATGCAGCAGAATAAAACTTTAGTACTTATATGATTTATAGGATCTTTTTCTTTCCATGTTGAAGACAGTTACATAATTATAATATTTTCGCTCGATACATTTTTTATTCGAAATCATGTCTTTTTTAAGGATAATTATAAAAAACAAACAAGATTGTTTGGCTTTTATGTCTAAAATAAATACTCACAGCAAGGAAATATAGTTTATTATCCAGCCACCGGATATTTTTTCTCTAGATCAGTTATTACTTTATTTATAAACGAAATAAGAATTGAGACTTACGCTATTTAGTTTCGTCGTCGAACACGATCAAAGAGCGCACGCGATATTCAACTTTATTACTGATGTCATTTTGTTTGCGTTTAGCACATAACGGAGTGGCGGGGAGCAAGGGGCGGAGCTTGCGTGGAAATTTGATTTAGACTGCCTGGTCCTAAGGCGCATTGTCACTTATTGTTCTTTTGTGAAGTGTTTATTGTTTTGCCGACTACCGCGAGACATGATTCTCAGTTCAAGGTCAAAATTACCAGTTATGTTTAGTTATATAACAACGGAATACATTACATTACAGAGGTCGAACACACTACCGAGCCAAGACACGTGCCACAGTTTTTTTGATGATTTTTATCATTTCTGCTTTAAAATTAATAAGGCCATGTGGTTCTGCACTTGCATGACAACATGACATTACTGACAGACAGGTCACAGCCCAAACCGCTGATTCCAGCAGCATCAAATTTTGGATAAGAGTTCCGTATAAAACGAAAGTGAGCACTAGGGAAGGATTTTTGAGACTTTATCTCCTTTAGGGGATGAAAGCCTGCGATTTTTGCTGATGGCAAATCCCATCGAGCACACGGCTTGTAAAACATAATTTTGCCAACAGTTCACTATGAAAATAAAAGTTTTTATTTGATAAATTCCTGAGATTTTTGTTGCCTAGAATAGCAACCCAATAACCCAACGAATAACTTTAACTCTGTTTTAACTTGTCTACCTTACCAAAAGGCTTGACACCAAATTCATCGTCGGTAATAGTCGGTATTTCATTATACGACGCCAAGCGGGAAAATTGTTTTTTTTTTTATAATTGTCGTATCGCAGTTGTCGGCTGCTTAACCGGGCTTGCTTGTACCCTGCCTCAATAAATGAAGGCCTCCAAACTTATAAACTATGCGACGGAGGACAGCAAGGGACAGGCTGGATCGTATTAAGAGTAATTAGGGACTAATTTAAAGCTACAGGCTCACGTTGAGTTGCACGAAACCAACATTAGTTTAACGGAGACTTTAAATTCATGCCATCCCTTACATTTTGTATCAAATAGAAAGTGACAGCATCAATATAAGTAGCTAGCTATAAGTTAACACTGACTTAGAAGGATCTTCTTGAAGGAATGAATATTTATGTAAGCTATAAGGCCTGGGTTCACTTGCACCACTAATCACAAAAACATTTTTAACGATAAACGAATTTAAAACACATCCTTCTATTTCTGTCACTCATTTGAATATATTCAAATGAGTGACAGAACAATTAATTAGTGTTTAGTACAGTAACTAGGAATTATGCACATTTTGAATCAAAATATTCATCATAATTACGGTAGTTAAGGCGCTGACAAGAGGCAAATGATAAAAGAAGGCTTGTTTTAAACAAAAAAAAATGAGTGTGCTCGAGTGTGCCACACGACTGAAGTAAAACTTACTAATAGTAACACTAATTATACTTACTTTCAACAATAGGCCTGCACTGTGTCTTATTTATACGAAACGCAACTGGCTATGAGAGAAAGAGAGAAAGAAAATGTGTGCTCGCACCTCTCTCTTGCCCCTACAGTAATATACGAAACGTAACTCTCTCTCTTTCTATCTTCACTAATGTATATCTCACCTCTCAACTTCCGCTGGCTCACTTCTGTAACGCTCTCGTCATGCATTTACCAGCTTACTCCCCAAGTCAAGCGTGCTTAAAGAAGTTTTACTTCAAAAAATTGCCAAATCTACATATATATGTAGTTTGTGGTAGCGGAAAAAATATACATTATGTTATTCTTGAACATATTTCTCATAAGTTGTTAGTTACCAAAACACGTATAGAAAAAACAAAATTCGATAAAAATGAACGGTAACCTAACCCTTTACTTTGAGTTTCAATCCAAAATATCTGTATTAAATATCGACGTACGGTTGGTATTTAATTAATAACAAGGACGTCTTATTTGTGTGCAGAACTTGGTTGTTTTTTATTTTCAATTACTCAACTCATTTTTGAGTAAATAGATAATTGCTTCATATTTTGCAATAAATTACAAGCGTTGTGTCATCGCGCTTCTCTTTCTTCTGTATGCAGTCTGACAGATACCGCGGTTTACCTGTTGTCAGCGTCTTAAGGGCGAGACCTACCGTTGTAAATCTCCGTGATGTAACAATGTGAATAATAGCTCGTAAGTCACGCATTTTAATTACGGACAATTACCATTGTTTTTCTCCTTGCACAATAATACGTTATATTGTTATAACTCTTAAACTTTGAGATTAACGAGTAGGTACATAAAATTTCGTTTTCATTTTTCCTATTATTAACGGTAATCTTTAGAATAAGCAGAATCAGCCTATAAAGGCTCGTACAGACTCGCGCGATATCTCGGGCGCGACAGGCACTGACAAATAAATTGTGCTACTTGTGTCGCGTCGCGCCCGCGATTGCGCACTAGTCTGTACGAGCCTTAATGTTCTCACTGTTGGGACACAGGAGAGGAAACAGGCCATAATAAACCACGCGGACCCAGTGCGGGTTGGTGGATGTCACATTGCATGTCAATAAGTTTGTAATATACTAAAATGTAGTAAATTTTTTGTATTATATTTTAGATGCAAACATAATTTAATTATTCTATCGTTCTATATTCTATGCTACTGCCGTGTTGACATAATCAAAGTACGCTTGTACAAAGAAAATTTGACAAAGCAGGCTATGAAAAGTCGATCGCGGTCCTAGTCCGCTTTGATTGGACGCCGTCATCCAATTCCAAGTACGCTTTGATCAGTGTTGCCACGATCAAAAAACGTCCAAGTATTCGTCAAATCTACTTTGTCCAACGTACTACGAGTGTGTCAACACGGCTTTATTTAATATTTACTTTCGTCTCATATTCCAACAATCGTCTCATTTTACTTTACAAGTCAGTTTGTATTGCTTTCATTAAAAATTTCTTTGAAAACAGTTAAAAGAGTTACAATTTCAATCCCATTCTGAAATAATCATAACCTATGTTGTTTGTATTTGCTGAACCTCTTACAATAAATATAATTGTTTTATTATTGTGATCGCACTTACCTATCAAAGTTTGAAAAAAAAAAAACGAAGAATATACGTTTATTTGCGAACACAAATACAAAAAAGAACAAGTAGGGGGAAGATATGCGTCACATCCACGCAAAACGGCCACCGCTCAGCATAATGCTGCGACCCTATAAGAGACAGAGCTCCAGCGCTGGTTTTCTGCGACAGCAGACGTTGACGTACCGGTGCAACACTTAATGGAGATGGTGAGAATGAATAGCAGAAAATTAATTGACTGAAGTGTATTCTATACCCGAACTAGCTTCTATCCGCGACTTCGTTCGCGTGAAATTTCTTGTTCCCCGACCCACTGGATCGCTCGCCTTTATGGCCCTATATGAATACCAGCGGCGACACTTATTTTTAAATGTCGCAGCATCATGCTGAGATAGGAGCCTTTTGGCCTCGTACTTTCTGTTTTATATAATTTAGTTTTTTTTTTGCATACGATTTTCTTTACCAACATAGGTGTTATAAAATAATATGTACATAAATAAACTACTTAATTCAATAATAAAATTATATCCTATCTAAAACTATTTACAAATTAAAATATGGCGTCGAAAAATTCATCCACATCACTGTCGACTGGTAATGTACCCAAGAGACTGGCGGCATTGCCACGTTGTATGGCAATGCTTAGGATCTGGCCAAGGTAAAAGCCAGCCCTTGGGTCACGGGAAGTGTCAACTAGCCGTTTTAAATTTAGTTAGGTATTTATATTTTTATGATTGTGTTTAGATCTTCCTGTGCGAGTAACAATAAATACTTTTACTTTCTTTATTTTTCAACCGACTACAGATAAACCCCTTTAACTAATTTTAAGACATCATTGTACTAGTGGGTTCACGTCTTTGTTTAACTAGTAAATACATAGGGCCAGTTTTTCAAACGAAAATTAATGTGACAAATTGTCAAGCGCGCGTAAACTGTTGTGATTGACTGTTGATAAATCATTCAACCAATCACAACAGTTTACACGCGCTTGACAATTTGTCACATTAATTTTGCGATAAAATTCGTTCGTGAAACTGACCCTTAGTCCCGTATCCAGATTTCAATAGCGAAAAACCAATACATGTAAATAAATACATACCCACCAAAAACTGTAGCAATATGTAACTATGAATAATCTGCCATGATTTACGATTACGTCACAGTTCTCAGTGAGTTAATTTCTGCAGTGACAAGCATCAAGAGTGCCGTCATCAGTCGAGTAAAGGTTTGTCTAGACTGGTGCGATATCGCGAGCACGACGCGACTCTAGTAGCACCATTTCTTTGTCGGTGCCTGTCGCGCCCACGATACCGCACCAGTCTATACGAGTCTTAAGACTTATTATGCTGTCTGTGTGCCGTAGGTATTAATTGGGACTTTTGTAACCGCACACGGATCATGAGCTTCGCACCGCAGTTGACTTCATCACCATGAAAATAACTGGCGATTACCACTTGTGGCGGCCGCGACGGGTCCGTATGTTGAACTGTTGACGTTGTGTGGTCCTCAGCGTTTTTGACTTAAATGTAAAGTGAAATCATTATAGAATTAATACAATGAGGACCAGTCGGTCACACAATTTAATATTGTGTATAATAGAGAAATGAAAATTATTGTTTTAGTTCTAATGAAACTCTTTCCCCCTTATTAAAAAACAAGGTTTATCTTCAGACCCAGGTTTAAAACATGGAGCCATTATGGAATTTCGAACTTTATTCTGACTATGGTAAAGTTCCTAAACACAAAACTGACAATTTAGTACCAAACCTGCATGGTTTAAGCCATGTCAAAACATAAATCTTGTTTTGTAATAAGGCGGTTTGTGTTGACTTCAAATCCGTAATGTTATATTAAATCACAAATCCTCAAACGCTTCTTTAGGGAAATAGTTGTAAGTATTTCATTCTAAATAAACTCTTCCATAAACTAGACTCAAAAACGTATATAATTTTACTGTAAACATATTATGTTTACACTAAAATTATATACGTTTTTGAGTCTATTAATGTTTCACACCTCAAAATGCTAGTGAGCTATACGTAACTACTATCGCAAGCATATTTTTCGATAGCGTCTATCGAATTAGTGACTCATGGTGCCGTTTTGTATGATGACAGCTGAAAAACGTTAGTGCCTATCGGATAGATTACGTTAGGTTTCTTACCTATCGAAATCTATGGTGCTCATGGTAAAGAAAGAAAGAAAGAAAAAGCATTTATTGGGACTCGCACAGATCACAAATTAAACTATACAAAAACACACTCATAGAAACACGAACGTACGAATACGAATACGAATCGTTCGGTACGAATTTTAATTCTTGCTGTGACCGTTAGGTGGCGCTGTTCAATATTTCATACTCATATTTACGGAGACGCTAACAAGTTTTGGCTGTGTAAACTCATGATAGAGCTACTGATTACGGAATACCTAAATAAACACGATTTTTTGTAAAATATTTATGTAGCAAAGAATCCATGGAACAGCATGGAGTTATTAGCTAAGTTTTGTGTACAGGAACATTTTTGGGATGTCTACTGTAACTACTATACCATAAGTTAGTTCTGACGATGAGTTTTAAGTAGGTATTACTTATTAGAATTAAGTTTTACTTCTAAAATAAAAAAATAAAACTTTAACTACAGTGCGCTTCTCGCAGTACCCCACCCCTCACCCCCGCCCGCTGACACATGAATTCGTTACTGCGCAGCGACTCGCCTTATGTTCTGCTGCCATAAAGTTTGAATCGAGCTGTATAATTTATTAAACGTCATTCGTCAATAGTACTCCCCATTACATAAAAAAAAACGAGTGTGATTTAGACCACACGACTGATGCAAAACTTACAAATAGTAATACTAATTTTACTTACAACAATAGGCCTGGGCCTCAAGTCTGCTATTACAATAGTGTCAGAATGGTCGATCATTGATTTCATAATTGTTGATTTTGACAGGTTTGGTAATCTACTATCATAATGGCGTCATTATGACTTTCCAATGGTCGGCCACTGACACTACATTGAAAGAAATTGCAAAGAAAATGATCGACCATTATGAATTTACCAGATTACGAACTTTTAGCAAAATGACAATGGCATGACAATGGGATCGTGTTGGAATGACTGAATTTATAAAAATAGCAGACTTGGGCCCCTGCATTGTGTCTTAGATATACGAAACGCAACTGCCTATAAGAGAAAGAGAGAAAGAAAATGTGTGCTCGCACCTACAGTAATATACGAAACGAAACTCTCTCTCTCTCTTTCTATCTTCACTAACTTATATCCCCTCTCAACTTCCGTTCGCTCGCTTCCGTAACGCTCTCGTCACGCATTCACCAGCTAACTCCTCAAGTCAAGCGTGCGTAAAGAAGTTTTACTTCAAAAAAGAAAATAAATTGAATGTCAGAGCACCCGCCATCTTATCTCTTCACCACCCTTGGTTGACTGGTAGAGAATGCCTAAGGCATTAAGTCCGCCTTTGTACCTAATTGTGTGTGAGAAGTTTAAATAAATAAATGTAGAATACGTACAATAAATACGTCATATTAATAACACCAGCCATACTTTGTCTGTGATAATAATTCTTATCAAGTATTTGCCTAATTTAATAGCCCAAATAAGTGCTTGATAACAGTTAATTTAGTTTTATCAGCACTGTAGGTATTTATTTTTGGATTCAGCTCCGACATATTATTTAAATACAAGCATGAAAACAAAAGCTAAGTATTCATTGAAAACGTTGCCGACCTCATTTTACATTTAACCGTGAATATGCAAGAAATGGATGAAGAAATGGGAGCTATTTTGAAGCAGACGTACGTACGTACATGAAAATGAACGAGTTCGTACATACATTTCAACTCGTCACAGTCATAACAAGCCACTGAAGCTGCCAGACAATTAGAAAAACAAATTAAAAAGAGTGGACTACGTTTTGACTATGATCTAACTCAGACACTGATTATTACTCTGAGTATTACACTGACTATAGGTATTACTTTAAACATTTAAGGAAAACGTATAGGTACTTTTACAATGTTTCTATATTAATTTATCTTATATTGCTTCATTTTTAATTATTTTTACCTACTGTGTTATTGTTATTATATTCTAGATGCATCGTCTTCACATATAATTATATAATTAATGTACCTATACAAAATATTGTAAAGCTTAAAAGATTAACGGTTGTGTTTCTTGCCCATTCTTCTCCATACGAAACTACCTTTTGGAAAGGAAGGACGACTAGAAACAACTCTATTTTTTTTGTAAATTATGACGTTCAAAAGTGCCTTTTATGTGCTTGTTTGAAATAAATAACCTAACTTTGATCTGTGATACTTTGTAATTCATCATATTTTAAATCACATCGTCTTTCTGTCTGTATGTCTGTTAGTAAGCGGTTATATAACTCGAGATCCATTGATCAATGTAACCGATTTACGTGATTTCTTCTAAGTTGTGTCGGTGTTCTTCATGCCAGGGCCTCAAGTCTGCTATTACAATAGTGTCAGAATGGTCGATTATTGACTTCATAATTGTTGATTTTGACAAGTTTGGTAATCTACTATTTTAATGGCGTCATTATGACTTTCCAATGGTCCGCAACTGACACTACATTGAAAGAAATTGCATATATTGGTAATCTCGTACATAATGACAAATGAATGACATTTCTACTAATGGGTTTTATAATAATGGCGATACGACAATGCCATTATAATAACACAATTATATTACGAGAACATTGACCGACCAATGATCGACCATTATGAATTTACCAGATTACGAACTTTTAGCAAAATGACAATGGGATCGTGTTGGAATTACTGAATTTATAAAAATAGCAGACTTGGGCCCCAGGTTGTGTGCCTTCATAATTCTACATCATGTTTGTTTCTTATATTTTGCTAAACGAGCTATTGCCATCAACTTAGTAGATTTCAAAGTTTTCATCCCTTCACTAAAACATGCATAGGTACCTATAGATTATATAATTATGTTTGTTTGATTTGTTGCCTACGTCGGTGTTCTAGTGGTCACAAGCGCTACTGCTGAGCGTGATGTGCTGGGGTCGATTCCCGCGTCGTGCAAAGTGTTATTGGGTTTTCTATATGGAATTTCTTAGTAGTTGCCTTAGCCTGGATGATGGCAATAGACTCGCCCCTATTACATGTGATTTAAATATACTTAACTGGTGAAATGAAAAGGGTAAGACAGAGGTGTACCTTTAGTACACCCATACTATGTTATGAGTATTTCCAGGGAATCTATTTTACTCTTGAAACACTTCACAATATCGGCGAGACCCATTAAGAGTATTACGACACCGCAGGAGTTGGTCATGATTCATACTGTTATATGTTACGTCACTGTTTCACAGAGCAAGTGTGTGAGCAAGCAATAGACAAGATTGTAAAACTTTTATGTTTGAATACGAGGCTTTTGGCTTCCTTGTTTGTGTGTTTATGTTATTTAATTGTAATGTGCGCTTTGTTTGTGCAGATTAAACTTCTTTTTTTTTCTTTCTTCTTTTTTGTTATGTTTATGACTTTTAAGAGCGACTAAAGAATAATCATAGCATTACTATTAAGTATAAGTATTTTTTTTTCTCACCACAATAAATATTACAAACATTACAGACATTATTACACTTAAAGGTACCGACATAGTTTACTGTGGGAGACTGGTGCCTAAGCTAGGCTCCTGTGTTTCAGGTCACCAGGTCTCCACCCTCTAGAAGTTAGAACATTTAATAATATTAAAGAGTAATTTAACAATTTTAATGAAGTCTGTAGCTCAAAAAGTTTGAGAAATAAAAAATGAAAAAAATAAAAATAATAATTATAGTATGATTTGATGATATTACTATACCTATTAGAAACAAAAGAAAAAAAACAAGCGAGGCTTACAGTATTCGCATATGATGTGTAACGTCTGACATCTCACCTTTAAGCAACTGAGCGGCGACAGAAATTACCCATAATTTCATGAGTACACTTATTCCATGCTCAAGCTATCACTTCCTCTTACACACTTCCGTCCCTTTTCACTAAATCACTCCCACAGGAAGCGACAGGAAAGATGTTATATAACAAAAATAAATAATCAATCTGGTACTATTTTATCTAAGATTTTATGCTTCTCTTGATTTCTCTGGTATCTGCTTGGAACATGTCTATTTCCCTGTGTAATGCTAATGTAGGGTGACTGCGATAAGAATTGCCACCATACTTATTTATATTACTAGAACAGAAACAAGTTATATCAAAGATATTAGATAATAAGTATTCACTTGATTTCCTGTGGAATTTATCAACTAAACAGCAAGTTAATCTCAAAATTAAATATTATTGTAAGCTCAGTCCTTGAACTTTGGCGTTTTCGTCAATCGTTCATTCCTTCCTGTAAGCTAGTGTTCTCATTTTGTCAACGTGACGAAAACTGTAGAAACAACTAGAAACAAAGAATGTTTCTAGTTGTTTCTACGGGGTCGAGCGTGACGAGCAAACAGAATCGCACCTCAAATATATAGTGGATGACAGAACAGCTCAATATAAACATAACAGCACGTCTGTAGTTCCCGAAGGGTTGGGCAGAGGTGTACCTATAGTACACCCACATTACGCCAGTTATGTCCCAGTCGAATGGTCTGGTGAGCCTAATGCCATCAATCGGACACAAATCTAAGACACCCGGCTGCTACTGAGAAATTAAAAAACAGCTAAATTGAATTAGGCCACCACACTTTGAACCAGACAACGATCTGTCATCCCGACAAATTAGGAACACTTGCTAAATGTTTCATAAAAGTCAAACAGCTTCCTGTTTCAAAACTTCCCAATTGCAAGATCACTAAAAATGATCAGCCAAGGCCACGTAAATGTTTACGATGCTGTTTACTTGATGCATCTTTGATGTTCTCTCAAGGTTGCCATTCAACTATGACTACCGATCTCTTCGGTGAAGCGAAACATCTGTCTTTAAGGCAGGCAGATAGGCATGACGCGAAGGCGCAACGCGACTCCGGTGGAACAATTTCCATGAAGTTTCATAGAAATTGTCCACCAGAGTCGCGTCGCGCCTGGCGCCTGTCTGCGGGCTTTGCTGTGATCTTTACATTTATAACCTTTTTGTTCTGTTTTGCTGTTGTAATGGGAATATTTGGTTTGTTAGTACCTCAATTGTATGGCTTTTTAGGGTTCCTTGGTCAACAAGGAACCCATGGATTCCTTGTAAAGCCCGCAGACAGGCGCGACGCGACTCTTGTGTAACAATTACTCAAAACAAAATAGGGCTCACCCTAAGTTAATTTAGAATATTTTGTCTAAGAATAAATAATTAGGTAAGTATTTGTGAAGTAAAGCACAAATTTTTTTTTTATGGGTCCATAACAATATTTCGAGCATCAATTTAGCGTTGAATTCAAGTGGGTACTCGTAGACAGAAAAGTGAAGAGCTTGAAAAAAAAATTGGTGCACAAATTCTTTCACTTGTGTTCTCAGTTCGATTCTAAGCGTTGACGTTACCCGACACTTTCTGTCACAGCTTTTTTTAATTTCGGTGATAAGACGCTGACAACAGCTAAAGCGCGGTCACTGTCAGACTGCATACAAAATAAAGAGAATGGCGATGACACAGCGCTTGTAATTTATTGCAAAGTATGAAGCAATTATCTATTTACTCAAAAATGAGTTGAGTAATCGAAAATAAAAAAACAACGAAGCTCTGCATACAAATAAGACGTTCTTGTTATTAATTAAACATCAAGCGTACGTTGATATTTAAATACAGATATTTTGGATTGAAACTGAAAGTAAAGGGTTAGTTTACCGTTAATTTGTATTGAGTTTTTTTTTTCTAAACGTGTTTTGTTAACAACCAAGTTCTGAGAAATATGTTCAAGAATAACATATCTATTTTCCGCTACCATAGACTATATAGATTTGTCATTTTTTTTGTTTAAGACAAGCTTACTTTTATCATTTGCCTCTTGTCAGCGCCTTAATCGTGATTACTATGCCTGGTTTTCGTCGTCATATGGACATGGAAAGCGCAGCAAGAGCTGTTGCTGTGCTTCAGGAGAGAGGCTTTCAGAGATCTGTAGCAATACTTCTCGGTGTGTCGCGACGGGCTATCCAAAACGTGTGGGAATGCTTCCAGGAGATCGGAAGTGTAGCTAGGAGACCTAGGTCAGGAAGAATTAGAACCTCAACTTCCCAGGAAGACCGGTACATCAGGTTAACTGCACGACGAGAGCGTACTGTAATCGCCCGGGCCTTACAAAACCGGCTGCGGCAATCTACTGGTACCAGTCACAGTGATCAAATCATTCGTAATCGTCTCCATGAAGATGGTCAACGTTTTCAAGTGCATGCTGTTCGACTCAAACTGACAAGAGCCCATCGAGCAGCACGTTTAAGGTACGCTCGCAAGCATTTGAACTGAGCAATGGATCACTGGAGGGCTGTACTCTTTACAGACGAATGTAAGGTCAAGTTTTTCAGTGATGATAAACGATTCCGCGTGTGTAGAAAACGAGGTGAATGTTTTACAGAACCAAGCATCCACGGAACAGACCGTTTTGGGGGGCCCAAGTGTTATGGTAGGGGCGGGGAATAAGCTTGGTAGGCAAAACAGAGCTGGTAATTCTGAATGAGGGTACTGTAACCACCGATGGCTACGTTGAGCGGGTAATCCAACATCATGTCATCCCATTTCCACAAAGAGTGGGCGCTGGCTTTGTTTTTATGCATGACAATGCTCACGCACATACAGGCTGTGCCACACAAATATAACTTTCCGAGGCCTATATCACGGTTTTGCCATGGCCAGCTATGAGTCTTAATCTCAACCCTATCGAGAATTTATGAGATCAATTGAAAATAAGCCTTAAAGAAAACTACAGCCATGTAAACAGTCAACAGGAGCTCATAAACGCGCTAAAACTCTGTTGGGAACGGATTCGGATGAAATTTGGCACACATATATAGTTTATAACCTGGATTAACACATAGGGTACTTTTACTACGTTCCTGTGGGTTATTTTCCGACATCCTCGTGGGCGAAGACGGGTAAAAGCTAGTGTGCTAATGTATGGTACTTACTTAGCATTCCGTGTTAATATGGTTTAATACTCTAGTCGAAAATCTAAAGACTGGAATAAGTCGCAGTTTGAAAAACTGGAAATATAATTGAGTTTGAATCTCTAAAACCTTCAATAAATGGTTTTGACTATTAAAATTCAAGGTCAATAACCATATATTTAAAAATAAGGACCCACATACGTACACTGTACGGTATAACTAAACAAACTGTAGTTTTGTGGCGAGACAGCAAACATTTGAACACACATATCAGTGGTCTAGGAATATTAAAATGACCTCACCTCCATCAAATAATTTTGTGACACTTTTGAGAGCGGCTATCATTGGCTATTAAGACAATTACCATTGTACAATGGCCGTTTGAACACACTTCAGCGTCTATTGAAGATTTACTGACGCTTAGACAGATATATCTCTTCGAAACGATAACAGGCATGGATGGTAAAACGTGTCTGCTTGATCTATTGTGTGTAGGGTTGCCTGGTCTTAAACCGAAAACCCGGACAGACCAGTCAGTTAAGCCGGACATTTGCGTAAAAGCCCGGACATCCTTAATTTTTTAGTCTTAGTAATAACACGACAATTAAAAAAATAATAATACAAGTATTTTTTATCATTTACCATAAAATCGATTTCGCGTATCACTGGTCAGTTTCCCTCACTTGTCAGTTTATATAATTCGCCAGTTTCGTTGATTAGTCAGTTTCGCTGATTGGTCAGTTTTGCGGATTAGACAGTTGCGTCCTAGAACCAAAAAATTCGAAGACATGTGACATCCACCAACCCGTGTGGTAGATTATGGTCCACTCCCTCTCAAATAGAGGAGGCCTGTGTCCCAGCAGGGGTAACGTTATAGGATGATTATGCTTGGTAGATCACACAGCTACCAACAAGGGAACAACGAGGATTATACGAGTAATAACAAGATTTCGAAGTTAAAATACAACAAAGCTAAGCTAAGTATCAAAAGATTTCATGAAATCCAAGCTGAATGAGAAATAAGAAAACTTCCGTTTAAAAATTGTCCGCTGTTGTCCGCTTCAGAATTTATGAACCGCAACTGTTCTAACTAAGAATTCATTCTCGAGTTACCTACAACCAATGAGCCAACGGAACCAGTAAACGGAAAAGTTGCTACCTACTCTCTTTATTGATTTACATTATTTATTCAGAACATGGAAGACTAGATGTATGACCAGATAATTATATAAACGTAAAATAAGCAAAAGGAGTAAATAAAGATTGTGGCCGTTCTGTAGACGATTCAATCCAGCCTGTTCCTTGCTGCCCTCCCCCAGCGACGCCCTAAGCCGAGGTCTGTAGGTGGTGCGCTTAGCGTGTAGTCGCTTAGTTTATAAGTTTTATGCCCTGGCTGGAGGCCTTAATTTTTTAAGGCATCCACAGGATAGTCCGGTTAAGCAGCCGATAACCTCGTAGGTAACAGCCGATAACAAACGAGATGCCACTCACAAAAAAGGCATTGTTTCTGCTTACTCCTATGGGAAGAAGGTGTGAGTTTATGTTTGTATGACTATGAAAAATCGGTTGTCTGTAAAGTCGGTTTACTGACGATAGTTGAACGTGACAACGTCATAAGCCTTACATGGAACGCCTCAGAGCGAGGTAACGCCGCATGAGAGGTAACGCCGCATGCGTCATGTTTTTTCGTGCGTGCAGCCGGCTCCATCGAATTATAAGACGTTGTCACGTCAAAAAATCTAAACTAACAATTATAAATCAACCAAGCCCATTTCATCCGTTTGACCATTCGATTTTGATCCGATATCTTCTGATTAAATAAAACAATGTATGCTTACCACGGTTAGCTTATAAATGGATTTAACGGCGCAGCAAGTGGCGCCGTCTATTGTTGTTACGAAGTTACTGGAATCACCGAAAAGGTCGGATAAGAGTGACACTGGCTGCTGACAGTCAGTCTAGTAGAGCGTCGCATCGATGGTTGCGCAGCGGCTGTCTTCTGATGACAGAAGAAGATGTAAGGCAAGCCGCTGCCGTACCACGTCCACGACGAACTGCTATATTCCGGCTGCTGAACCACTAATACGATGATCACTTCTGGCTAAAGGCTATCCTGCGCTGTTAAATTAATTGCTTGTAAATGTAACCGTTTCAGTCAAGTCTCTTTTCGTAGGACTTTTCAATAAGTCTGTATTTGTTTGGTCAGGAAATAAATAAGTTAATAAAAGTATAAGTGTAGTTTTCTCTGTATGAGAAGTCAGCAGACGAATTTTGTCCTGCAGTGAGGCAGTAATAGCCTGACATTATAAGGAAAAACATCAATCTCCTGTAGAATTACAATATTATAATTTACTAGGCATATCTATTTCACCAGTGACCTAGACATTTACTAATGTATTTTGAAATAAAATAGCTATTAGCTACAATTTTTAAATTTAATCAATAGTATTTTAAATTGTATTTCTTAGATTCCGATCGTGGATAAAGGAAGCAAGAAGAGTTATTGTCAAAAAGCGCAGAAGACTTTTAACTTGACATTGACTACCAAATACAAAATACAACGCCACCACGTTCACTGTCTCTACTCTTTCTGTAGCTTCAGTAACTCAGTCAACAGTCTTTTGAGAATTGTTGGCCTGATGAGGCACAATCAGTCACTCATCCCAGAATTGATTCACACGCCAACAACTATACCACATCAACTTTCCGCCTTTCCGAATCAAGTTTATTATACTAACTTTCGTTTCCTTAGAGACGACCTTGATACAGAAGCAATTTGGAAACATATTCATATACATTTGGAATAACATGGTAATGCGGTAGGTACAACGACAGTTTTCGTTTTATTGCATATTCGGTGTTTAGAGCATTGATTACCTACCATCTTGTATTTTTTTTTGTATTTTTGCTATGTATATTTATAAAAGTACAATAATGTACACAACAATATGATTCCCTTAAAAACTAAACACACTTTTTGCACGAATAGTACTGTAACAAGTTATTACAGATTATGCAATTTTTGCAATTTTTTCGGTAGGCGACGATTACCATTAAATTCGTGTGTTATTTTTTTTACAGGATTTGGTAATGTCATTTTACAAAACATGTTAGTAATTTATGCAAAATCGTAACGTTGTTCACTGTATCTTATAGTTCATTATTTGAAGCATGCGGTTTCACAATAAAATTGCGATGATGTCGGTACGTAATGAATACAGTATTATTATCCTTAGTGATTGACTAGTAAGAAAGAGCGCACGGTCAATATTTTTTCTCACCGTATTTCAACGATTAATACTTTATTGCATTAATATTGTTATCGTTGCGTTTACAAGCGAATAATTTATGGTAATGATGCGTTGCATACTATAATTTTGCCCTTTAATTTCAGTAACATTATTTTTGTCAATAATTAATTTTGTTAAACTATTACAAAAAAAAAAAACCCATATTATTTAATAGATTGTAAAAAAAAATTGCTTTGTTTTGACGTACCCGTGCTGAGATATACCTACGCATAAAACAGATTTTTATTTTTCCTGTATTTTGATTAAACGATTACCATATTATTCGGTGGGGGGAGCGATTTTATCTGGCAACTGGCAAAATGTGGGTTTAGTGACTAAAGTATACACCTCTGCCTATCCCTCCGGAGCCAACAAGCGTGATTTTAAGCACGTTTTCATTGTCGTTCCTCGGATTATGGGATTGTACAGCTTAGTCACTAACCTTGTTTACTGGCTAATCTCTTGGCCAAGGCATTAGCTATTGATCTAAAGCTAGTATAGCGACACGAAAAATGAAATAAAAAGAGTATTGACCTCTTTATGATCAAATAATGTTTTAGTTAACTTAAATAAAAAGCCTATATTAATTTGACTAAATCTAATTGAAATGAAAAACTATACTCTCGTAGCAAAACTTAAAAAAAAAATCGGTTGTCTGTAAAGTCGGTTTACTGACGATAGTTGAACGTGACAACGTCATAAGCCTTAAATGGAACGCCTCAGAGGGAGGTAACGCCGCATGAGAGGTAACGCCGCATGAGTCATGTTTTTTCGTGCGTGCAGCCGGCTCCATCGAAATATAAGACGTTGTTACGTCAAAAATTGTTCCATGAAATCCCGGTCTTTATTTATTTAACTTATACCAGATTTTTACAAAGTTGTTAAATTAAATAAAGGGTTATTTCTTTTTGAAGAAAATAAGTACCCTAACTGCGTAACACACTTTTTATCACATTACAAAGGGTTTTTTTAATACTTGCCTACCTAATCCATTGCTTCATACGTTTAAAAAATTTGTCAACGTAAATAACGCAATGAATGTTTTGACCTGATAAAATGAAAGGCATTTTCATTGTTAGTGTGCTACGCAATCACCTCGCCGTTTTAAGAATGATTTTTAGGGTTCAGTACCTCAAAAGGAAAAAAAACGATCACTCGTGTGTCCGTCTGTCTGTCACAGCCGATTTGCTCCGAATCTACTAAACCAATTAAGTTGAAATTTGGTACACATATGAATTTCTGTGACCCAAATACGTACGTTTAACGTAAATAAATGAATTTTGAATATGAGGGTCACCTTTGGGGCGGCAAATTAGAAAAAAAAAATGCAAACTGTACCGTGTGACGGTGGACATATTAAATGAAAAGGCTTGTGGTAAGGGTCTCAATTTGTTTTTATTAATTTTAAAATATATAAGTTATTTAAGAAAATAGATGAAACTTTACTATTCCCCTCCGAAACTTCAGAGCCAAAAACTTTGAAAAAAATACAGATAATTGTTATTTATAGAAAGAAGAAAAACCTATAAGTAGTCTATGGTATTAAAATAATATGGTAAATCTCTCAATATTGGCTTACAAACTTACATTTGCAGTTGGAATGTATGGGAAAATATGTTTTTCAACTACAATGTCAAGTTTGTTCTTAGAATAAATTATCTTGGGATAATAAACAAGATAGATAACGTACGGAACCCTCACCATGCGAGTTGAAGTCGCACTTGTCGTCTGGTTTTAGTTAATTCTTTATTATTAACTAAATGTTGTCAACTACCTACATACAATGGAAATTTTATCAAACTTAGAGGGCATTAAAACATTTAAGCTATACTTTTGTAATGTTTATCTACATACCCGTATTTTCAGTTAAAAACCTAGGTTGTAGTTTTCAACGTTGTATTATTTAATTCGCTATTTTAACAAGAATGAGGGCCTGTTTTACTTTTTCCGGATAAGCACTATCCACCAGAAAGAATTTAAAATGAAACAGAGTTTGAATTAAGTTATCTGCCGGATATCTACTTACTTAGGTTAAGAGGGCCCTGCCCGGTCCGTCTATCGTCAACGCGAGCATGACCGAAAAACATGTTGTTTCATCCAGCGCAAGAGAGAACTACTAAAAAGCAAGTGAGAACGTGATAACATTGAACGAAAAATAGTGAGCGCGAATTTCATAAAAGTTGTTCCAGGAAATCAGGGACCGTACAACCCCGGTTAAGGGTTAAGCCTTTCGAAGGGGTAACCCATTCAATGGGTTACCTTTATCATGATATAACCCATTGAATGGGTTTTATACTAGAAACCCAGTGAAAGGGTTACATGATTACCCATTCAATGGGTTGTATACCTACTTGAAACCCAGTCACATGAAAAAATCATAATATTATGTTATTTCGATATCCGCCCAGCACGCGTAGCATGACCAATTCTATCTCTATTCTACCCAGGGACCATTTTGGTTATTATTTTAGAAAAACTCTATCGAAAACCCTTTCAATGGAACGGGTTTTCGATAGAATTTGAATTAAGTTATCTGCCGGATATCTACTTACTTAGGTTAAGAGGGCCCTGCCCGGTCCGTCTATCGTCAACGCGAGCATGATCGAAAAACATGTTGTTTCATCCAGCGCAAGAGAGAACTACTAACAAGCAAGTGAGAACGTGATAACATTGAACGAAAAATAGTGAGCGCGAATTTCATAAAAGTTGTTCCAGGAAATCAGGGACCGTACAACCCCGGTTAAGGGTTAAGCCTTTCGAAGGGGTAACCCATTCAATGGGTTACCTTTATCATGATGTAACCCATTGAACGGGTTTTATACTAGAAACCCAGTGAAAGGGTTACATGATTACCCATTCAATGGGTTGTATACCTACTTGAAACCCAGTCACATGAAAAAATCATAATATTATGTTATTTCGATATCCGCCCAGCACGCGTAGCATGACCAATTCTATCTCTATTCTACTCAGGGACCATTTTGGTTATCATTTTAGAAAAACTCTATCGAAAACCCTTTCAATGGAACGGGTTTTCGATAGGGTTTTTCTAAGCAGTTAATCAAAAACCCATACGCTGTGGGTAATTTTGAATGGTTTAAAGTAAGCCGTTCAAAAGGGTTACCCATACCGTATGGGTTTTTTATCGAAAACCCTTTCAACGGGTAACCAAAATTTAATTTAAGCTGTTGAAAAGGGTTACCCATATCGTATGGGTTTTTAAAAATCAAATAAAATCAAATTCATACCCGCGCGTTTAACCGCTTAGAAAAACCCAATCGAAAACCCTTACAATGGGTAACCAAAATGGTCCCTGCAGGAAATACGTGTTTTTGAGCAAGCCTTACAAGTTTGAGAAATAAATGTTTCTCTTTTAGAATCTCTATTACATGTGTGAGGTTTTTATGAAGATGTCTTCTTTACTTTTACAATTTATGAGTACATTACGAACGGCCAAACTTCAGGTAAAATTTTGTGCAAAAAAGCAGATTTTGACTAAGTGAATTTAAATTTGTTTAAACTGAATTTGTTTCTTCAAATTTTTATTTTTTGCTTCTATAGAAACATAGGTAACGTCAAGATACCTATTAATTTAAAAAAATCAAAGAAATATATGTTACAACGCCATAATCACGTACGAGCGTTTGTATGAAAAGTATGACGGGTTGGCCGCTCTTAAGGGTGCTATCACAAAAAAAAATGTTTTTCGTCAATTTCTTACCTAATTGTGAGAAAGCTTGAAATAATTGAAACATGAAGTCTGTGTAACTATAAAAGTACAGTTTTCGTGGTGATAAACCATTCGTGTCAGTCTCAGCACCTGTTAATAGTTTCATCACTTTTGCACTCTCGACAATATAGCTTATTTCGCCGTTGCTTTACTTAATGAAGATATTACATAATCATAAAATAAAATTTTGATTTTATCGCACGGATAGCTGAAGATCAGTGTGTGATTTTTAAATTTCTTGATATGGTTTGTAAATAACAGGAAAAAAATATTACCAACAGTGTTTTTAAAAATAATATAGGTTTTTTCAACATTATTTTCTGAGACTATTTGTAACATTTTGATAGTTCTTTTTGCTACCTTTTTGAGTTGAACATGTCTGCTTACATAAAATATTTTTAATAAATAAATTTATGTTATTATATTGATGAAAAATGTTCCTAAACTCAACACGATATCGTCAATGTTGTGTGAAGAGGCAACGGAAATTATTTTTTACAATATTATAAACCAACATTTTCGAATAAAGAATTGCTACCAATGGAGATGAAGGAGTAATCTATCTGTGGCAATTATTAGTTACATTTGGTTTAGTTAAATTTTACCGATTTTTTTTTTGTCAGATTTTGTGATAGCGTCCTTAAGGAACAGATTTGGAGGGGTGTAAAAGGTCCTAATACTCATAGGTACTCTACTATTGTGGTAAACTAAGCAAATTAAAGTAAAGTAAAGTAAATCTAAGTCAATGGACTGATACAATCCTATGTGTTTATCAGTTGTTCGTGCCGTGACTCAAAAACTTTAACAGCATGTCGTGACTCGTGTGGTTCGTTTATAAGCAGTTACCGAGTGTTACGACTTAATTAATTTACGTAAAAGAAGCGTGACTTTGTTCAATTCATTCAATTGGAATAAGTGTAAGTTCTGTTCGTTAATTCACTTAAAGAGATTTTCCCGTCGAAATATTTTTTCTTGAAATAATTACGAAAATGACAATTTCAGTTTTCACTAGGTACACACAGCTCCATTAAAAATTGATGAGTTTTTTTTGTCTCATCAACATATCAGTTTTAAAAAACAGTTTTTTTTGTGTGTAAACTTTACAGACGTAATGAGTATCGATAACTAAACACGATCAAATAAAAATAAACAGATTTTCTCAACTCATACTTCTAGTAACATTAATAACAGCGGTCGTTGACCCCAAAAGAAATCATCAAATCTTTTTCATTTTTATTTTTTCGTGTTCGGTACACATCGTCTGTGGAGTTACGCTAACTAATTTAATTTGACCCTATATACTACTACTTAGATCAGAGAGGCATACGAGTTCAATTCCCCCTAACGGTTTTATTTACCCGTGTGACGTAAGCGCTTCTAAGTAGGGATAAGTAACTCGATACTGATGGGAAGTGAAGGTTGGATCCATTATGTAGATGACAGCACAAAAGCTAGGGTACTTACACATTGTTACTATATCGACAGATATTTTTACAATGTTTTTAAATATATGAGCACCATTTATCTATCACATATCTGCTCATATCTGTCATTGCTTCATTTTTAATTCTTTGCACATATTTTGTAATAAAATTACTATACAATTTTATTCTAAGTGCATCATCTTCACATAATTCTAAGTGCATCATCTTCACATAATTCTAAGTGCATCATCTTCACATAATTATAATTAATATAGCTCTATAAAATATGGTAAAACATTTTAAAAGAGTAACATAGTTTCTTGCCCTTTTTTAGGGTTCCGTATTCAAAGGTAAAACGGGAACCCTATTACGGCGAATCCGTGGGCAGATGCTAGTTTATAATATAATATATATAGATTCTATAGATTCCAGAGAGGGAAAGATTAATTAAAACAAGTTGTATTTTATGCTTCAAATTCTAAATTCAACCAGGTTTAAGTCGTCATTAGGTGACGGAGACGAGTGTGATGCAGGTCAATGAGAACGGGCCAGAGTTAAAATCACAGAGGTAGATTGAGCAAGATGGCGAGCGATTGAAAGGGCCTTTTTCGACCAGTACCTTTATATAGGTTTATGTATATATATGTTTATATTACATATATATATACATACTGACATTATAAAGAGGTAACTTTTGTTTGGGATAATCTCTGGAACTACCAGCCGGATTCGAAAAATTCTTTTTGCATTTGATAGCCCAATTCCTGAGTAAGTTTATAGGTATTTAACATCACGCTCTAGAAGCCGAGCAAAAATAATAAAAGTAAGAAAGAACGCTAAGCGAAATAGGCGGGCGATGCAAATCGATCCAGTGGGTCGGGAGAACAAGAAATCTAACGCGGATGAAGTCACGGGCAGAAGCTAGTATATAATAACTTTATGTTGTTTATTTGTTTTTTTTTTGTAGTAACAACAACAAAAAAAAAACAAACAAAAACAAATAGACACGTGGAATGCGATCCATTGTCTAAGAAAAGGAACATCTTGATTGATGGATGTATTTAGGTAGAAAATAAATGGATCTAGATAGTAGTATCTTCAAAACTGCCTTCATAATGAAAACGTCATATGAATTCTCATGAATATGATGAGCCAACAATAAAACAATATTATTTGTTCAAATATAATTATTAAATATTTGTACAACAGTTTTTACGTAGGTAGTTATCGTCCGTGTTTCAGAACCAGATAGCTACATAAACTAGAATTGGTCTGACCTTGACTTTAGTACACGAATGAGTCAGCGGTTTGTGTGGAATCTTTCATAACGTGAATCGATTGAAGTTAGTTTGATTGATGAAACTCCACAATATAATAATAATACATTTTTACTGACAATAAGTATACACAAAGGTAAACAAACTTGAGTAAAATTACTAAACGTAAAATACAAAGATATTATAATTTATTTGTCATACAATAGGTAACAGTATTTATTAAAACAGTATTATTTACATACAATACATTACACAACTAATTATTTACACTAGGCACTAACGAAAAAAAAAAAAGGAAAAAAAAAGGACACTTAAGCGTCGAAGTACTCGGCCGCATCGCTGTCATCCGAAAACGTGCCAAAGATTGGATACAAAAGGTAGGTAGTGAGATCGAAAACCTGGAAATGACTGGAAATAATATCTTTATAAAATAAAAAGTAAAGAAAAAAACTCACCCTCTATTGAGAATTAGGGTGATTTTATAACAAAAATCTGATATTTTTTTCATCAAAACTCACAGTCTAATAAAATCGTAGTGATGTCAAAACTGTACATTGAATATCATCATTTGCGTCGCCTTTTCCCAACTATGTAGGGGTCAGCTTGCAGTCTAACCAGATGCAGCTGAATACCAGTATTTTACAAGGATCGACTGCCTATCTGACGTCCACAACCCAGTTACGAGGGGCTTCTGACGACCGGTAACAACTGCCAAAGATTTACAAATCCAGCCGGGAATTGGCGTGATAACGTGCTTACCGAGGCGCGGAGGGGTCTTGGCATGTAAAGATGGTCACCCATCCACGGACCAACCGCTAATCGATCGACCCGTGCGGCTGTTATTGCTTAACCGCAAGCCCCTCGCGCACCCCTAGCACATTGAATATAGGTACTCGTATGCCGAAAATATAATATCGGATAGATTCTTTCCAAATGCTATTTGCTATGGGGAATGCATTAAGGCTCTTACACACTCACGCGTGTGTTTGTAAGAGCCTTTATGCATTATTGCATTATGTTTTGTATTCTTCATCAGCGAAACTGACTAATCAACGAAACTGGCAAATTAAATAAACTGACGACTGAGGGAAACTGACCAGTGCACAGTGGTACGCGGACTCGTCTGTCAGTATGTATTAGGTATTTATGTTTTATTTTTAAATAATATAATATGATTGCATTTACATAAACGTGTTTAGCATTAGACATTTTGGTAGATATAGATTTCAAAGTATCATATTATTAAGGTTCATAAATATGTAAGTATGTGAGACTATCGATTATAACATTAGGTATTTCAAAAAATAATATTCGTTGAAGCCGGTTAGGACAGGCTTCATTTCCGAATAGTAAGGGGGTCCTACTCCGAAGATAAATACGGACTATCGGTAGAAAGTTCGGCCGTTTCCTGGTAACAGCTGACTATGGCGAATGAAAAAAAAAACGACAGTCGAAAGAGATAAGTCAAAGTCAAAAAGGAAACTCTGGAAGTCAAGAAATGGTCGAACATTCGGCTGATACTTCGGATATCGCTTCGAAATAGGCCCCAAGATTTAATCCTAACTTTATATACATAACGACGGTTGAAAGGCTAATTGATCTAAGCGACATTTTGTAAAACTTGCAGGAGGTAGGATGAAAGTTATTTTTTAGGAAAAAATAATCATAAAAAAACAACTATTTGATAGACTTTTATTCATTTAATACTTTATTCATTTAATACAGTATATCCCTAATTAAGTAAGGAAGTTTTTTAAGTTATTACTGTTGAAAATTGTGTATTATTTTAGAAAATTTATGTTGGTTAGCCCAAAATGCATCAAATTTTGTTATTTTTTGAGATAATCAAAATGGTTCAAATGCCTACTGTAAATAAAATATCTGAAAGTAAACTGGCTCAAGCATCGACTTAGAATAAAATAATACGAGAGAAAAGAATTTAGCGCCAAGTCGACTGACAATTGAATATCCCAATAAGCCTGAGCAAAATGATGGTGTTGCACCAGAGAGAGATAGTTTAATGCAGATGCAGACTGCACGATGAAACAAAATGAACCCTTACTAGATTATAGTAGATATTAATGCTTAAGCCATCATTATTCAGCAAGGTCCAGATATTTTTGAGGTCGGTATGCCACTTTATACAATTTAGACAGTGACTTGTATATTTTTTATATAAAAAGAAACATTTTTGTGTAGAGGAATCTTTCTAGATGTTGATCCAAGTGTCTTGGAACAAGGTATTAGATTAGGTGGTATATCACCCTAATCTTAGGTAGTAGTATCACCACGGAATACATTGTACTTAGGTATCACTTTATAAATAAAACAACAAATAAATTGTTATTAATTATAATTTATTCAAAATCAGTCTTCAATATGGACGTACCTAATTTAAATCAGTAAGTAACAATCAAACATTAATATTAAAAAAGAACAACTTCTCAGTAACTTGTGATAAGTTAGAAGTAGAAAAAAATAACAATCTCGTAAAAAAACAAACAAAAGTTAACATTCTTTATCAAAAAACAATAGAAAATCGACACTCTTTACGAAAAAAACAAACAATTATAAATTTTCATTAAAAAGCAAAAAGAAAGAAAATGTAATATTCTTTAAAAAACAAAATTTTAAATGTTGACGATGACGAAGAACCTTAAGCTTCATCCCCAGTTTCTTTCCAAGAAGAGGAATCCCACACGAAGTCCTCTTCCTCAGATAGAAAATCGACAACTTTTATTAATTTTGCTTCTCTTAGATTTATTGTTCTCTGCTTCTATCTCATCTTCATCTGCTTCAAGGGACTTCCTCAGCAACTCCATCTCACCCTCAGCAATTACTTACGTTAATGTAGAAAGAAGTTCAGGTTCATTTTCTTTGTAATTTTTTTCATTTGTAGTTTTATTTCTCTTCTTCCTTTTTTTGGATTTGACTTGATCATCATTTGTATCATTATTGTTCTCAGTTTCTATGTCATCGTCATCTGCTTCAAGCGACTTTCTCACCAACTCCATCTCACTCTCAGCAATTACTTCCGTTAATGTAGAAATAAGTTCAGGTTCTTTTTCTTTGTGTTTTTTTTCAATTTTAGTTATTAGTTCGTACTCATCGTTTTCTTTTTGTGGAAATATATCACTCGAGTTTTCCTCTTTCAGTATTCTCAATCTAAAATTTAAAAAAAAATTAAATGCTATTTCCACGCGGACGAAGTCGTAGGTAAAAGCAAGTAGGTATTACAACTAATTACATACCAACTCAAATTCAATACCTATTCGTATATCTTCTATATTTTCTCTATCTTTGTTAGTTATATCTTCTAACAAAACTTTAGTGGTACTGTCATGATCATCCAAAAGAAAAAAATAACTTGCACATTCACTATTTTCACGTACAGATTTTCTAATTACGAATAGGTAGATAAATAATTATTTATTCAATCATTTAGATACATAACTAAACTAAGAATATTACTAGTACACAGTTACCTACCTGCAGAAGTTATTTCATGAACAAGTCACGACACGAAACTAGCTTGAATTAAATTCCTACCTATTATAAATCAAAACAATGTCTTCCTTATTCTATATTCTTGCGTCATTACAGATCTTTTCATTGATTATCACATAAAACAAAATAATTTGTACTTACCAGAAAAATCAACCGTCTGTCTTCACAGCTTGCTCATACACAACGCACTTCCTTTAGTATTGGCGGCTGACTGACGCGCCCGCGCGGGTGGGTGAGGTACTCGTAACGGACACTTCACAGAGCGCGCAATAAATTGAACTTAGCTCCAAGCGACTAGGAGTAGCTAACCTCATGAATTTATTGGACGGCCTATGTGTTAAAACCGATTAGATAAAATGATGGAAATGCCAATTTTCCAAATACTGAATTTAATCAAAATGTTTCAACCGCCTTATCACTAACGAAATAGTTAGGTCAAAATAGCCGAAGTGACATTACTCATTATCCTTAATAGAGGCTAAATGGGTCAAGAGACATAATTAATATAACTTATTGCAAAATGGTTCAAGCGACACGGTTTTTTAATGTAGTTGAATGCAAAATGAGCCGAACGACATAGCTTATTGTTTTGATTTAATGCAAAATAGGCCAAACGACAAAACCACAACCATGGCGAAAAAGCCAAATGCTTTAATCGACACACGTTACAAAAGTTTCCAAAATCAAAATAGCTTAAGTCATCTAGTCCTCAAATTTGTCTAATTTTGTGTCGTTTAAATCAATGAGCTTAGAAATGAGTCCTGTTTTGCTGTGGGTGCTAAGCGCCAAAAAAGTAGTAAAAAAAAATTTAAACCTGACTCAAACGACGGAGAAAAATTAGCTGATTCCGAATATGTATATAACTCAATATCGCAAAAAATGTCGCTTAGACCAATTAGCCTTTCAACCGTCGTAACCATACTAATATTATAAATTCGAAGTAACTCTGTTTGTCTGTCTGTCTGTGTGTTGCCTTTTCACGCTTAAACCACTAAACGAATTTCGATAAAATTTGGCAAGGAGATAGATGTTATCCTGGGGAACAGAGGATACTTTTTATCCCGACATTCCCTTGGTATCGAGACGTATGCGGGTGAAGCCGGGGGGCGCAGCTAGTTCATAATAATCATCGATTTTTTATGTACGATCTACAATCCTACATGACATGTGTTAAGTATTATGGAAACTTTGACTACCTAATCCTTCCTAATCCTTGGCCTGTGAATAAGACACGTAGCTATTGAAAGAAAGAAAATACATTTATTTAGCACAGACTTAGGCACACAATAGATATAGGAAATATACATGAGCGGATAAAAAAAAAGTTTATTGGTTTAGTTTCATTCTATAAGAAGGAAAACTTTATGAGGATAACGCAACATCAATATAGAGGTAATTCCCTGGCTACGAAGGACGTAATAACACTATTAACAAAGTTAGACATATGAATTACACATACGGCAGTATAGGTAGATACATTTTACTAGGATAACATACTGTTTTTACAACACCGTGAAATTTTATATCAAATGAAAGGACTGTAATACAGACAGGAATGTAATACTCGTAAGAGCGAGAGATAAATTATAAAAGCGCACATTCTATGTATTCGTGTTGTCTTCTCTCAATAATTTCAAAATATCTCTGCGCTGGCCGCGTTCATCACGTAGATAAACAAAAATGTATGTCAACGACCTCCAAACTATTTGCATGGACGCGGACAAATTAACAGATCCAAATACACTTTGCGACAATGGTAAGTGACATAGTAAGATGACAAAATAATTCGACTACTACACATATTAAATTCACTCGTTTGTGGCCTTGTGGGCGTGTCCCTATCAGTGTGTGAGTGAGCTTGTTGTCATTCAATTTAGGTTTCGGATACACGTGTGGCAGTCAGTGACTCCCTTTATACTCTCACACATCTATCCACAGACAGTGTCCGTGTAAACAAGCACATCAGCTCTGTATTATCAATGAACTGTACCCTAATTGCGTAACACAGTTTGAATCGGAATCGGAATGATTTTGAAGTATATTGCTAATCAATTGCTTCATAAGTTAGAAAAAATTGTCTGCTCAACAACGTAAATAACGCAATGAATGTTGTTGAACTGTCAAATTGAAACAGATTCCTACTGATAGTGTGTTATGCAATTAGCCCTCTGTTTTATTTAAATAGTGAACTGACGTTACATAATTTATGCTTTTAACTAATCACATAACACACATAATCAGCCTATAATGTTCCCACTGCTGGGACACAGGCCTCCTCTCTTCGAGAGGGAGTGGGCTGTAAATCTACCACGCGGGCCCAGTGCGGGTTGGTAGATGTCACATGTCTTTGAATTTTTGGTTCTAGGAGTAGGACATGCCGGTTTCCTCACAATGTTTTCCTTCACCGTTTGAGAGCAGTGGTGATGAAATTATTTATACAAAGTAAAGCGCCTGCCTGGGTTCGTTATTTTAACTAATAATTCGCCTAAACAATCCATGTAAAGGAAAACAGCGCTAAGATAAGTTAACTTTTCTTTACTTTCATAATCACGTTACAGTTTTGATAAAACTGAATTTTTATTAATGTTTGCAAAGATTTATTGTGTTATTTAAACCTAATAGTGCTTTGCTTTAGATAAATGGACCATGTTTTATGATGGAGATAAAATTTTACATTCCGTAAACACTTTTGTACATACACAATATACATAGATAAGTACAGTTATGTGCAAAAATATATTTTCTCAAACATGCTTGGAAATTCGAGCATTATTTTGACAACCTTGTTCGAGATAAATCGAAAATGCTGTACCTACTAGTCATTACATGCGAGCTGGGGCCCAAGTCTGCTATTTTTATAAATTCAGTCATTCCAACACGATCCCATTGCCATGCCATTGTCATTTTGCAAAAAGTTCGTAATCTGGTAAAATCATAATGGTCGATCATTTTCTTTGCAATTTCTTTCAATGTAGTGTCAGTTGCCGACCATTGGAAAGTCATAATGACGCCATTATAATAGTAGATTACCAAACTTGTCAAAATCAACAATTATGAAATCAATGATCGACCATTCTGACACTATTGTAATAGTAGACTTCTGGCCCAGGCGCTAGGCGGCCGGCAATGTTAGTATGGAAATACATGCCATATAAATTACTATGCAAACTCATATCTGTCGTGTAATTTAAAAAAAAACCGGCCAAGTGCGAGTCGGACTCGCGCACGAAGGGTTCCGTACTAATTATCTATAAAAACGGCAAAAAAATCACGTTTGTTGTATGGGAGCCCCTTAAATATTTATGTTATTCTGGTTTTTAGTATTTGTTGCTATAGCGGCAACAGAAATACATCATCTGTGAAAATTTCAACTGTCTAACTATCACGGTTCATGGGATACAGCCTGGTGACAAACGGACAGACAGACAGACAGATGGCGGAGCCTTAGTAATAGGGTTCCTGTTTTACCCTTTGTGTACGGAACCCTAATAAGAAATAAATTAACACATTGGCGCGTGAAAATTGCATTGATAGAATAACGTATGAGTGCCTCGGCCCACATTTTCACGTTCGTCCATCAATGGGCCCTTTTGCAGGCCGCTGCAGTAATGTACTACTATTCTAAACTTAACAGACAAAATCAAACTGGTTGCTATTTTTATGGTAAAATCTGTTATTTTTATGATATTGATTTTACATTCTGTGATAACCTATACTCACACACTGACTTATTATTATTATTTTTTTAGAAAAACATACTGTTACGATGTTTGTAAATATGTGAACACCATGTATCTATCTAATAATTAAGTTATTTTTCATTGCTTAGTTTTTAATTCGTTTTACCTATTATGGTATAGTAATTTTATTCTAGGTGCATCGTCTTCACATATAATCATATAATTAATGTAATCAAACAAAATATTGTAAAACATTTTTAAAAGAGTACCGGTGGAGTTTCTTGCCCATTCTTCTCCATACGAAACTACCTTATGGAAGGCAACTAGAATCAATTCTATTTTTTTTTTGTAAATTTTGACGTTCAAAAGTGCCTCTTATGTGCCTATTTGAAATAAATGGTTTGACTTTGACTTTGACTTAACAACGTTAACACAGCGAGTTCCAAAAGCTATTTTGTACTGAGTTGTGATTCTGAAATATTTCCAAACTAGACAGTCAAATTAAATTAGCTAGTGAAACTAGCTAACTAGACGTGATGGATATCGATATAATTATAATCACGATAAAACAAAACAAAAAATGTTTGTTTTTCTTGGGTCAACGACTAAATTGTTACTTGAAATCAATTTACGCTCGGTGACCGGACATAAAGGGCTGGCATGGGAATATTGTCCCGGGATTATTATCATTATTTTGATTTATTTATAGGAAATGTTAGTTTCAAAATCGTTTTTTTTTTCTGTATAAGCTTCACAGACGTGATCGATACCGATATGTAGACACGATTAAACAAAAACAAAAAACAGATTTTCTCAACTACTTCAAGTACACCAGTGGTCGTCATTGACCCCAGAAAAAAAAAACATCCAATCTTTTTTTCTGTTTTATCGTGTTTAGAATTATATAAAATAAACCCATAACGTCGAAGAGTTTCGGTAGCTATGACCTTGTATACCTATAATCATATTTGTGCTTTCAGCTGCTTGGCATGTGTAATACTATACCCGTATTCAGTCAATTCACATAATTCCGATAAATTGACGGCACGGTTGGCGCAGTGGTTAAGCGATTGACTGCTACTCGATTCCCGCACGGAAAAAATATTTGTATGACCTAAAGTAGCTGTTCCGGGACTGGCTGTTTGTGTATGTGAGTTCAAATGTTTGTAAACGCACCCACGATACAGGAGAAATTCCTAGTGTGGGGCAACGTTTTTAAAAGTTAAATGACAGGGAGTAGGTTTTGAATTTCATCTTTGTACACGTGCCAGTGATTGCGTTAGTGTGTCATGTATAATATCTTCTGAAATGACATCATAGACTAGATTGTGTCATATTTATATGAATGCGTTCATTCAAGGCCGGCTCCCAACGACTAGCTGGAACGACAGGGGGAGAAAGTATTATAATTGTATTACTTAACTATGAGGGCAGAAATCTGACGTCATGTGCCACTCCGAGGGAGAATACTCCATGCATATGAATTAGGTTATAGCTTTCAACGTTGATGATGCATTCATACAAATAGGACGTATGTATAGATACACTAGTTAGGTATACCTACTTGTTTTACAATTTACCAAATAGCCTTCAGACATCAATGTAGATAGGTACGTCGTTTTGAATTCTAATTAGCAAGCCGACATTGTTTTGCTGACTAATCTATGAAAATTGTCGAAAATTATATAGTAGGTAGGTATGCTGAAAACCAACACGGGTGACCACTAAAAATCAGCGCTGTGCTGTGGGTTCCCCCATAGCACAGCATAATGCTGAGTGTAAGCCTTCTTGTCACAGTCATGACGTGCAGCTGCCGACTATTGGTTTTTTGTGCTCGTGATTATAATTATGTAGATCTGTTTTGTGCAATGTTTACCTACTCGAGTTTATTAGATATGTTTTCCTATGCACGTGCTTCTGCAACAAATAAAATTATTACAGTCCGTTTAACCGATTTTGACTTATGCCATTAACACACGGCACCGCGCACCGCCGCGGTAGGCGGTGAAGCGGACCTCATGTCGCATTGGCCTCTAACAAATCCTTTGATGCCTAACACACGTATACCGCCCGACCGCGCGGTCGAGCGATGCTCTAACCCTCTCTCACCGCGGCGGTGCGCGGTGCCGTGTGTTAATCGCCTTATATTAAGGCTCGTACAGACTAGTGCGATATCGCGGGCGCGACGCGACCCTAGTAACACGTCAATTTATTTGTCGGTGCCTGTCGCGCCCGCGATATCGCGCGAGTCTGTACGAGCCTTTACGTAGGTGGCATGACAAATGGCAGCTGTAATAAACAGTTGGATTGTAGCCACGTTTTTGCTACCCCAGACCTGTGGTCAACCTGCCCCGGTCCTGGGGTAGTTTGACTAAGATTTGTTGCTCTGCAAAAACCAGTAAATAACAATAACTGCGATAAATTATGATAGGTATACAGGGTGGATTTTTGAGATGGGGCAGTAATGGCAGCTACCTTAATAGTTGTAGCTACAGGAAAACGGTCTTAAGAGACTGTCCTTAAGTTTTTGACAAATTTTGATCGGCATTCCCAGATTTTGAAAAAATTGTGCAGTCAGCAGGAAAATGAGCAATTTTCACAAAATCTTTTTTTTTATGCCAATCAATCCTGTTTCTTATATGGATCAATAACCTCTATTGGGCCAACTGAGGTTTGAGTACTAGAAAAGTCATAAATCGCAAAAAACTTTTCCATATTTCGTAGGAAATGAGACTCGAACTTACATTTTTACCATCGATAAACTGGCCGCTCTGAAAATACACACTACCCACTCTGTATATACTTATTAATTATTTTATCAGGCTAATAATATCACTATCAGATAAAGTCATTTTATACATGTAAGTAAATATTAGGTACACACGGCTACACATCAATCTATACAATTCCAGTAAACGCTGTCCTCTCATTGTACGGAAATCCTACACAATGCGAGTTCAGCTTATACTGGAAATGTACAGCTTGATGTGTAGCCGTGTGTACAACAAGAATTAAAGACCAAAAGGTAAATATTATGAGTGAAAACGCCGGGAGCGGACACCCTAGAAGGACATTATAGTGACCTTATCAGTGATGTTTTTCAGGGCCTCAAGTCTGCTATTACAATAGTGTCAGAATGGTCGATCATTGATTTCATAATGGTTGATTTTGACAAGTTTGGTAATCTACTATTTTAATGGCGTCATTATGACTTTCCAATGGTCGGCCACTGACACTACATTGAAAGAAATGGCATATATTGGTAATCTCGTACATAATGACAAATGAATGACATTTCTACTAATGGGTTTTATAATAATGGCAATACCACAATTAAATTACGAGAACATTGACCGGCCAATGATCGACCATTATGAATTTACCAGATTACGAACTTTTTGCAAAATGACAATGGCATGACAATGGGATCGTGTTGGAATGACTGAATTTATAAAAATAGCAGACTTGGGCCCCTGGTCAGATGCGTAGTACTCGCAACTGTGCGTGCGATAACGAAGCAAAAGGAGTACATAAGTAAGGATCGTAGCAGGTGGCGTTCTGTAGTTTCTGCCTACCCCCATTGGGCGTGAGTTTACGTATGTATACACCAATAAGTGTAAAAGTCAAACAGCCCAGTCTTTCTTAATGTCGGTCATTGCAATGAAAACAAAAAATGTTATTTACGTATACCTATTCAGACTAATGCTTTATGCCACATCAGATGACTTAGGTAAAATCAACTATATTTACCAGAATGTCTAGGTTTTTCAGACAAAATATATTTATTTATTTAATACTTTAAGCACACAACAGGGCCAAGTCTGCTATTTTCAATGATTGGTCATTATGACGACCATACTAAGACAACGCCATGACCATTGTGCCAATAGTTTGTAACCTCCTAAATTCATAATGGCGTGACAGTGGTCCATAGGAAAGTCAAAATAATAGGAGCTTGTCAGTACGAGATTACCAAATACAGACAATTTTTCCAATGGCATGTCATCGGAAAATCATAACGACGCCTTCAATTAGGAGATTAGCAAAACTGTCAAATTCTACAATTACGGTGCCAATGATCGGCCATTCTGACACAACTGTGTTAGCAGACTTGGCCCCCTGGGGCCCAAGTCTGCTATTTTTATAAATTTAGTCATTCCAACACGATCCCATTGTCATGCCATTGTCATTTTGCTAAAAGTTCGTAATCTGGTAAATTCATAATGGTCGATCATTTTCTTTGCAATTTCTTTCAATGTAGTGTCAGTGGCCGACCATTGGAAAGTCATAATGACGCCATTATAATAGTAGATTACCAAACTTGTCAAAATCAACAATTATGAAATCAATGATCGACCATTCTGACACTATTGTAATAGCAGACTTGAGGCCCTGGGGCCCAAGTCTGCTATTTTTATAAATTCAGTCATTCCAACACGATCCCATTGTCATGCCATTGTCATTTTGCTAAAAGTTCGTAATCTGGTAAATTCATAATGGTCGATCATTTTCTTTGCAATTTCTTTCAATGTAGTGTCAGTTGCCGACCATTGGAAAGTCATAATGACGCCATTATAATAGTAGATTACCAAACTTGTCAAAATCAACAATTATGAAATCAATGATCGACCATTCTGACACTATTGTAATAGCACACTTGTGGCCCTGGTACAGTGTAAAAATGGTACAAAATATAGTTTTTCCTCTTTAGACAGTTCTAGAACGTTCATTTAGTGCTAGAAAAACAGTCACTTGTCTGTTTCAATTGAATTGGTAATGGATGCGTGTCCAAAGTCAATTTGGTATAAACATCGTTCATGTAGATACATGAACGATGTTTACGATCAGGTTAGGCTACGCTTGCCTCGTTTGGTTCGTGGATGGGTGACCTTTACATACCAAGACCCCTCCGTGCCTCGGAAAGCATGCTAAGCCGTTGGTACAGGCTGTCATTCATGGATCTTTGACAGTCTTACGAGACGTCAGAAGCCCGAAAGTCTGATAATCAGTCTTATCAAGGGATATCGCATTATCTACTAACTGAGTTTTGGAGGTCAGATAGGCAGTCGCTCCATGTAAAATATTAGTATTCAGCTGCATCCGGTTAGACTGGAAGCTGACCCCAACATAGTTGGGAAAAGGCTGGCAGATGATGATGACACTAGTACTATCTATTATGACTGTCTTTTAACATCCGTACATTTCAAAACCTTTTTAATTGACCTTAAAAGAAAGGCTCTTTAATTTAGACAATATACCAACAGGGCGCCCGATAATTAATGGATAACCTTGAAATGGTGTATATAAAGATCAATGGCCGTTAAAAAAAATAACTTTAATTATGTGTAAATAGGTAATAAATCACAATTCATACGGCCTATGCTTTAAGGCGCAGATATATGATTTTATTGACTTTTAAATCTATTATTACGGCTTAAAATAAGTAATGTAAGTAAGTTATGCAAAAATGTATGTTTGTTAAACTATATAGCATACACATCAATTCTAAGTAAATATTTAAGTAATGTAGTAAAATATTTTATGAAATAAATTCAGGAAGTAATGTCTACCCAAAGCATAAAATACGATATTAATTTCAAACTACTTAAGATATTTCATGTTTTTTTTTGTATGAACAGACTATTTGTCTATACCTACCTAATTCAATCTATAATTTTTTTTAACATTCATATTTTCGTTACCCTAAAAATAAATATTCCCTATAAAACCGAACGGGCGGACGCGGGCGGTGGCGCCGCGTGAGCGCGCACAAGGTCAACGGCGCCGGGGCGATTACCCGACCCTTAATGTAACATATTATAATCAACAAAAAGCCGATGAAGTTCGTTCATAAGTGGCCGTGGCCTACAGAATTTCATTTCAAATAAAGTGAATGAATTGTCTACTTATAAAAACATCCGTTTTTAGGGTTCCGTAGTCAACAAGGAACCCTTATAGTTCCGCCATGTCCGTCTGTCTGCCTGTCTGTCTGTCTGTCCCCAGCTTAGCTCCGAGATTCTTAGTAATAGAAAGCTGTAATTTGACATGCGTATCAATATTAATCACGCTCACGCCGACAAAGTCGTAAAATAAAACCTTGAAAAACCTTTTTCTTTTGGGTACTTCCCTTGCAAGCAATGTGAGGATGATATTTTTTTTTATCGTCTATCACTTGGCCGGGTTTTTTTTTAAGCCGCCTCATTTTTTTCCTTCTATAGTCCATTGATTACCGGACACCTTTGTAGGGTCAAATAACAAAAAAGACCACTCTGTGGCGCTCACCATAATGCGGCGGCCCTATGCGAGACAGAGCCCCAATGCTGGTGTTGAGCGATAGCCGGCGTTGAAATGATGACGTCTACCGGTGCAGCTTACAGTGAGATACTAAATATGAAATAAAAATTAAAATAAATACAAAATACCTATACTCCGTTATGGTTTAGGTAGGTGTATAAAGATAAAGATAAACAAAAACAACCACGAGACGAGAGAGCACTGTCAATTAACAATCTACACGTTTAAGTAATAATAATTATATTATATTGGTAACAATCCGTTCCGGCAACGACGTAGGTCCGCCGCCGGCAGATTACTATAGGCCAGCCCCGGCGCATACAGTAGTCTGTGCGCGCAGCTGTCAGAAAACTTTTTGTTTGACGTTTTGACATTTTGCGGGGCGAGCACGGCATACTGTGACATGACTTCAGTCACACAGTTTGAGCGATAAAACTGTTTTGTCATAAAATGCTAGTACAAATTGACATGATATAATTTATCATGTCTTATCACAAACGTCTTGGCACGCCCTTGATCGGCCCGCTGGTTTGTTTACATGCATTGACTGCCTCGTTCCTCTAGTGGTGGCAAGCTCGGCTGCTGAGTGCGAGATTCGGGATCGATGCCCGTGTCGGGCAAAGTGTTATTAAATTTCTGTTAGGAAATACTTACAAGCAGCCTGGAGATGAATGATAATAGGCTAACCACTATTGGGACTTCGGGCTTGTGCACACCACGTTTTTTAAACGCGCCGTTGATGCGCGTTTTATGTAACCACGCTTTTAAAACGTGTACGTAATAGTAAAGGTGCTGCGCTTTTACGAACCCACGGGAAGTCAGTTGTGGTTTTTTTCCGTGATCGGATAAACCGTTAAAGTGTAAATTCCTACTAGTGTTGAGACCGGTTTTGTCTCAGAACTAGTATATCCGATACCTGGTATGTAGGTATTTTGGAACTTATTTTGATGACCCTCATTTTTTCCTTTTTCAAAATAATATACTCGCACTCCTCACCACACAGTAAAGAAACCCTAAAAAATCAGTGTATTAATACATAAGTATCTCCAGATACACTTGTAGGTAGGTGGGTACGTGATGGCCTACAAATATACTACATAGTAACAACAATGAACAATAAACAAACAAACTATCAACAGAGTCAATCAACACACAAGTTACAGTGCCGCTGATTTAACGCCGGTATCATAATCGTACTGATACTGTAGGTACCTACATTCTTATGCTATTAAAATAAATTCTACCATTCCTGTGAAGTTCAGATAAATTCTACCATTCCCTTTATTTTTCAGTTGGTGCTAATTTGACACTGTGTTCTTTGTCGGATCGATAAACAATCACTGTTATTACTTACAGAAACACAAAAGACCACCACTCAAGTATTCAGAATCAATATTACCTAGAAAACTTGGAAGCTAAAATCACAAACACGTACAAAAATAACGTAACCAACATGCCATAACAAATGTAAAACGCATCAACATAGATCATAGTTTTGTAGGAATAACAAGTTCTTACTGTATCGCTCACAAGCATCTCGTAACCAAGCGTTGCGACACAAAAAGAGAAAGCTTATCAAATATCTACGTCTGTGCGTTAATTCCAACGATTCCTATGGCCATGAGAAGCGTCATGCCCTACGAACAACCATTCGAAAAACAGGTCGTTGAAAACCGTTTGTATCAGATAAAGAATGAGTTAACTTAGTATGCTGTAATTACAAAGTATCCGGAATATTTAAACCGTTTTGTGATGACATAATAACTATGATTTGTTGATGTTTGAATATATTCAGAAGTAGGATGATGTCATAGTAAATAAATAGCCGATTTTATAGAAGTAGAGGAACTCGTAAACCATATATTGTATCTAGAACTATCTATATAGAATATCACAGTGCACAGGGGAGAGTGGACTACTGTTTACCAAAGGCGGTGAACGGACTACTAATGAACGCTTCTCAGTCAACACAACAAATCTGTCCCTCTAGTTATTATGAGATATCAGGCATAATATTCTCGAGTTACCGCCGCGTAGCGAAGGGGCCATTTTACTATTCGAGTCACGCTTTGAATCGAACCCTAGAACCGAAGCGACTTGGAGACATGAAACTTTTGGAACCAATGTTAGGTTAGTCGTTATTCGTTTTCTAAAGTTCTTGCTAAACGAATTATTAAAAAATAAACGTAAAATGGAATGTAAATAAATAGATAAAACCTATCATACGTACAGCCGGTTTGCCAGGCGCAACACAAACTTATAAGTACGCATAATGACCTTGACACAGTACCTGAAAAGCGGCGTCTCTGCGATTATTTACATCCACTGTAAACAGAAAACTGCATTGAAGCAAAAAGTTCCTTGAGCGATACGATGGCACGGGTTTTAACACAGATTTGACTAAAAGTAATCAATCTAGAGCGACCTTGTCGGTTTTCGCGCGACGAAAAGCTCGGTTAGTTCACTTTTAAACAATCGGCGCACAGTTGAGCGGTAGGCACTGGGCACGTGGGGCTGTGGTGCGGTACAGGCGGCGCGCGCGGCGTTCTATGGTGGACTGCTCAACAGCTCAACCAACACCACGGATGGGATGGGGTCGGGGCCGTCCAAACACTGCACTACCTATTCCACTAGTATGTCTATGCCACGATAGAAACACGGACAATCAATTCGACGACAGTTCTCGAGATATTTTTGTTTGTTGCTCCGGTTACGTATGCTAATGTTACTCAAACTGTATGGAGGATTTCTATTGTGTGAATGTAAAACATTGTGTTGTGTCGTTCCAATTTTATTTTTGTTCTTTAAAGTTTATACAGGACAGAATTAAAAAAAAAAAAAAAAAACGTTGCTGGTTGGGGGACCCGCGTCAAAAACGAAGTTCCTTCTCTATGTATGATTTATAACAAAAAAAAAAGGTATAGTCCCATCTCTGCCCCTTCCCATCTCTTGCCCCATGCGTTTATACAAACATTTCCCATCTATTCCCCGTCCCATAAACCACTCAAAAAACTCACATTTTATTTTATTTTATTTGAAAGGTACACCAACGACCTATTCACTAGAAACATTAACATAATAAAAAATAACATATGCATTGAGTTATGGTGATTAAGTCACTTACAGGCGTACACACCACTAACATAAAAAATAGCTTCTTAAATATACGTTTTAACAAGATTTTTTACTCGTAGTGAAGATAGAAAAATTAATTAGAAACAAAGAACAAAACATTAAGTAAAAACAAAATCATCAGAATCAAAAATTAAAATCTAAATCATTATTAGAATCAAAATTAAAACATTAGGATTCAATTTAAAAAAATAAACAGTAAAATTCAAATTCAAAAATCAAAATGGTAGAACGTGAGAACGAGTGCAATAATATAACATTCCAAAATTGTTAAAGTGGCAGGCGTATGCGGTACAATACCAAAAAATTTAATTGTAAAAAATAAAAAGTAGGATAAGAAATTATGATTGTGATTCGTCGCTAATAGTTATAAGTTTTCTGCGAAATTGGGAAAATGTGTTTGTGAATATATTAATAATGTTACGGTTATCAATTTTATTATAATTATTATTAGTCATTAATCGATTCAATGGGACATTGAGACCAAGGTTGGGTTGGTTTTTGATGAGGATGGTGCAAAGGTATTTATTTTGCGTAGAGATCTAGTTATGGTACGCCTAGGTACAGTTAATATAATTAAGTTAAGATAATAAATAATCATTTCTGATAATAACTCAGGTACATCCACTAGGTTACGGATGATTTTGTAAAACAAGAGCTGATCAGAAGTGCTTCTACGTTGTTCAAGTGGTAACATATTGTAGTGATTAAGCCTTTGGGAATAAATATTTGATTTATTATATAGTAACATTAAAAAAAACCGGCCAAGTGCGAGTCGGACTCGCGCACGAAGGGTTCCGTACCATTATCTATAAAACGGCCAAAAAAAATCACGTTTGTTGTATGGGAGCCTCCCTTAAATATTTGTTTTATTTTAATTTAATTATTTATTTTCAAAGTAAATATATAATTGAATATTCTGTGAATATTTCAAACGTCTACCTCTTGCCGTTATCAATATCGAGCCGAAATGAGCAAAAAAATCACGTTTGTTGTATGGGAGCCCCCTTAAATATTTATTTTATTCTGTTTTTTAGTATTTGTTGTTATAGCGGCAACAAAAATACATCATCTGTGAAAATTTCAACCGTCTAACTATCACGGTTCATGAGATACAGCCTGGTGACAGACGGACAGACAGACAAACAGACGGCGGAGCCTTAGTAATAGGGTTCCCGTTTTACCCTATGGGTGCGGAACCCTAAAGATACCTACCGAGTAAAAACAAAACTAAGGTGATTTCTGTAATAATATGTTAATTATTGTGAATGTACCTACACAGATTATATATTTTTTAATTCTTGTTATAATAAATCCAAGAATATTTTATTTGTTTATTTTAAATTTCACTGCTTTAGTTTTTTTCGTCCGTCACTATACCGTTGAGTGATTTATGGCAGGGGGAAGAGATGGGATGTTTTGTAGGTATAAACGCATAGGGGAAGAAATGGGAAGGGGAAGAGATGGGATTATACAAAAAAAAAAAACTTTTGAAACTTGAGACTATGAAACTGACTTTTTTTTCGAAGTTTCTATAGACTGTTTTACCCACATAAAGATTATTTTTTAATACAGAGCCTTCTAGTGTGTTTTTACAAGCTCTCATAAAGTTACTACACACAAGTGGGTTTTTAGAGCTTCTAAAAACTTATGCTGCATGGCTCTGTATTAAAAACGCATATTATTCATACTTTCTCCATTTCTGTCTCTTTCTAATATATAAAATATAAAGAGAGAGAGAGCGAGAGACAGTCGCATGGAGGGGGCATAACGCTTTTTCCTTACGTGACGATTTCTACCAGTCAACCTGTCAACTCCTACCGCAAACCGCGTTACAGAACTTTGTTCCGAAAACTCTTTTCTAGTAGATACTTTTGAACCTTGGGCTTTTCCCTATTCATTTGTGAATTTTCATTTTTTTTTTACGTTTTGTACATGATAATTTTATCGCGGGACATTGTAGTGTTAGCTGGTCACAGTTGCGTCAGTCTCGGTACGATGCGTCACCGTGGCGGCAGCGGGGCGCGACCCACGCGCCTCGCGACGCTCTCTTCGCCGTCGCCGTCGCCAGCTCATCTATCGAACACCACACTAAACTTCAGCTATGTAATTTTCCTCGCACGTGTCTGACATACTTTATATTTTGGTGTGGACGGCTGTCTGTTTAGATGCGATCATAGATTCAGTACCTATATTAATGATATTTTAGACCTAAACTACTGATTCAATGCGATGCGAATTTGACATTTATGCTCGTCAAATCTTATTTTTTATATTTTTTTTTTTACTTTCCATAACAAACGCCTTGTTTCCCCGAAGGGTTGGGCAGAGGTGTGCCTGTAGTACACCCACATTTCGCCAGTTATGTTTTAGTCCCATGTAATAGGGGGTCGGCCAAATTATCCAATATATCTAATTGGCCTAATTTTTATAATATAAGTTTTTACGTCTCTTATTGTTCTTTATATCTCGAAGCAATATCATATTCATATGCCCATTACGTATTTTATCATCACTAATAGTGATGAGCCGTAAAATCATCCATCTGTTGCTATGGAGTATTAGGTAGGTACCTTATTAGATATTGGTCTATCCGTTTTTCTTTTAAAATTCACATGCTTTACTATAACCATGGAGACTCCCCATGGATATCCCATTTGGGAGTACGTTCGCGATCGCACCGGCCCAGCTTTTTTTTTTTTTCTTTATTTATTTAAAGGGGCTTTTACGCATAGCGTATGCCAGTCCCATCGTATCCTAAACAATAGTATTACAACACGTGGGCCATGAATTTGAACAAACCCTTCGCATCGTCGCCATTTGGTTGGGATAGAATTCTATGAAACATGCCTACATCAGTTCTGTTCAAATTCAGGGACCTTACAAAATGATTTCTATTTGATTCATATTGGACACATTCCATCAATAAATGTTGTAGGTCCTCGACAACTCCACACTCCTCACAATTGGGTGAAGCGATTTTCTTCATCGGCCCAGCTTTAAATACAATCATAAGAGCTCGACATTCCCTGCAGGCTTCGTTCGACCTTGGAATTTATTGTTTATTATGTTACAGTTCAAGGCCTTAAACATTATAGCCTTAGCTTATTCTGTTGAATAAATACATAAGCTTCAGTGTAAACTGTGCATTATGCAGCCCATGCATCGTGCGACTAATGAGGATGCAAGCCACCTATTCTATTACGGGAATCGTGAACCACATTCACTGCTTATGGACGCGGTTATGAACGTTAGCACATTAACAATAGGTAGTCATTAAAAAAATAATGGTTATTGATCAAACTACTGCAATGTGTAAACGCGAGATAGCCTGGGGTCTACTCTGCCGAAGCGATAATCCGAAGTCAAATAGCAGATTGGAGTCCCGATTTGAATGTTTCGTGGATATGAATTATTATATAGTTATCTATTCCTTAATTTCCTTTCCTTATCGACAACAGTTCGTTGTTTTTTTTGTGCAACCATACCATTTTGTTTATTTATTTTATAAACACCACTCTATGATTATATATCTAATTATATTTTTGTATTTTTTTATATAAATATCTAATCGTTTTTATTTTCATTTGTTACACATATCTGTCTATTTTTATTTAAATATTTACACACACTATAAAACTGATTTACATCCGTAAGACGTCCTCGTAACATAAGGTCAAGTTGAAAACCAGCGCGGTCAGGCACTAGTTGTCTGGCAACTGGGCCTATTTGGCGCCGCCGCCCGTGAGGCACACAATACTATTTTAAGGATTTTCTGTTTAATTGTGTGAGCTTTTGTGTATATTCTTTCTTTTCTATTTGCGCTCTGTTAATCACAATGGGTGTCTTTATAATTCATGAGACTTGAGACGGGAAGCGGAAAACGTGAGTGAAACATCTGCCTATACCATGCCTATCCCTTGAGAAAAACAGGTGTGACATTATTTCGTTATTTCCTACATTAAAATAATAATTATCCGGATATATTTATTTACCTACGCGTAGGCAGGACGTATTCAATTTATTAATATTATCCCTATTCGAACACGTGTAGCAGTCAATTAAACTTCTCCCCGCGACTTCGTTCAGACACCACAATATTCTAAAATAACAGCCACATTTTTATAAAACCGACCAAGTGCGAGTCGGACTCCCGCACGAAGGGTTCCGTACCATTATCTATAAAAATGGCAAAAAAAACACGTTTGTTGTATGTGAGCCCCCTTAAATATTTGTTTTATTTTAATTTAATTATTTATTTTTAAAATTAATATAACTATAACTAAATATTCTGTGAATATTTCAAGCGTCTTGCCATATCAATATCGAGCAAAAAAATCACGTTTATTCTGTTTTTTAGTATTTTGTTGTTATATAGCGGCAACAGAAATACATCATATGTGAACATTTCAACTGTCTAACTATCACGGTTCATGAGATACAGCCTGGTGACAGACGGACAGACAGACAGACAGACGGCGGAGCCTTAGTAATAGGGTTCTCGTTTTACCCTTTGGGTACGGAACCCTAAAAACTGCCTGATTGGTCTAGTGGTCGCAAGCGCTACTGTTGATCATGAAGTCCTGTGTTCGATTCCCGGGTCAGGCAAAGTGTTATTGGGTTTTCTATCTGCAATTTCTCAGTAACAGTTCGAAGTCTGGATTTGCGCCCGGTTAATGGCAATAGGCTTGCCCCCAATTGCATGTACTATAGGTAGGTGCACCTCTGCCTAACCCTTCGGTTGTGGATTTTTATAAGACATACATACTTACATAAACTTACGCCTTCTTCTCATGGGGGTAGGCTGAAACTATAAACGCTACCTGCTGTGCTCCTTAAATACTCCTTTTGCTTCGTTTGCGTTCATACATCTATCCATACACGCTCGCTGGTGGCGAGTACTACGCACCATTCTGAAGAACATCACCAATTAGGTCACTATTATGTCCTCCTAGGGCGTCCCCTCCCGGTGTTTCCACTCACATCTGCCATGTAAATACCTTCTGTGAGTCGCCTTTCATTAATCGTTTCAACATGACCAAACCATCTACTAAGCTTTACCTACTCTTTAAATTTTTTGTCACTACATCTGTTAAACCGCACCGTTGATACAAAATATGTATATATAATATTATATATACTAAATCAAATAAGACAAACAATGGGAAAACATTACCGTTATGATGGTACTGCCTGAGCTTCTTGGTGGTTTAAACAACATGTCACAGAATTAACGCACAACCTCCTATACGGGTCAATGTACTCATCATTATGAACTACTTTTACTATTACTATGGGACCAAATATGAAATCGCAAAAAAAAAAAAACAGCTGCCCCCTACATTTATGTTCGAACTAGCTTTTGCCCGCGGCTTCGCCCGCGTGGATGTCGGAAATACCGAGTTTCAACTTAATCGAACCGCGCGATATATTGTTGTTTGATAGGTTGTTTTCGAAAATGTAAGTTTACGAGTATGATCGTTTTAATTATTAAGAAAATATACGGGTCAATTTTCAAGTTTATTGATCAAAGGTAACATAAATTTGATATAAACCCCAAAAGGAGTTTATTTTTGAAAAGTATTCAATCATTGCTATTCAATTACTTTGTAGTTTAACAAGACGCACAGTAAAATCCTTCCCTAAAACTTAAAAACCCCCTTTTGCCCCGTAAGGGTTACATTTAAATAAACCCAAAAACATGTAAGGCTTTAAATACTTTGAGCATTAGGTATATATAAAATACCGAGTTTCGAGTAAATCGGACCGCACGTTAAAATTCTTCCATACAAACTTTAACATCCCCCAATTCCCCTTTAAAAAAACAAAAAATTACTATCTTTAACTCAAGGAATAAGATTTTGCATACAAACGAAATCCCCCCTTTTCACCCTTTAAAGATCAAATTCCCAAAAACCCCTTCTTAGCAGATGTCTACGTCATAATTTAGTGTTAATCAAGCCACGCAGTAAAATCCTCCCTTGTCAAATTGACTACCCTTTTTCACCCCATCAGGGGTCAAATTTCGAAAAACTCTGATACATGTTATTCTTAATTTTTGTTGCTAAGTATTAATACCAATTTTCGAGTTAATCAAGTCACGCAGTAAAATCCTCCCTTGTAAAATTGACAACCCCTTTTCATCCCGTTAGGGAAAGATTTAGAAAAAAAGCTGACACATTTTATTCTTTATTTTTGGTTTAAAGTATAAATACTGAGTTTCGAGTTAATCGGGCCGCACGTTAAAATTCTTTTATACAAACTTTGACATCCCCAATCCCCCTTTAGGAAGTAGTTAAAAAATACAAAAATAACAATTTTATAATTTACTTCGGTAAGTATTCGTGCCAAGTTTCAGGTACTCAAGGAATGATTTTTGATACAAACCAAATCCCCCTTTCACCTCCTTAAAGGTTGAATTTTCAAAAACCCCTTCTTAGCGGACGCCTACGTCATAAAAAGTATATATGTGCCAAATTTCAACCCAATCCGTTCAGTGGTTTGAGCTGCGTGTTACCAATCAGTCATGGTTTCCTTTTTGACTACCCCTTTTCACCCCGTTAGACGGACCCTGATACACGTTATTCTATATTTTTGCTTTTAAGTATAAATACTGAGTTTCGAGTGAATCGGACTGCGAGTTAAAATTCTTCTATACAAACTTTTCCAATCCCCCTTCGGAGGGAACCTTGAAAAAACTAAAAATGGAAAACTTTATTATTTACTTAGGTAAGTATTCGTGCCAAGTTTCAAGTTTATCAACTTTATTATTTTTCAAAATCAAATCAAAATCAATTTTTAATTCAGGCATAATTAAACCCAATTAAAAAACACCAGAAAATTACAAATAAATTATTACAAATTACAAATAAATAACACATTATTCATTATTATTATTAAAAAAAAAAAAATTTTTACTTGACTACAAAATTTTCCGAATGAACCACTTCAATACAACACTTTATCCCCCTATTCACCCCCTTGTGGGTTGAAATAAAAAAAAAACAAACAATAAGCCGAACTATTGATGATTTTAACTTAAAAAATAAAGAAATTTAATTAAAAACAAAATTTCATCCCCCTTTTCACCCCTTAAGGATAGAAATTCTAACAACCCCGTTGCGTTAGCTTTCGACCATAAGCCTTGATAATAAATTGGCATGTATTTAACACGGCGACAAATTAATCTGAATTTGGGATTAAAAAATAATTAAAGCCGGTAGCAAAAATAATAGGTTGGCAGCAAAAATAATAGGTTGGCAGCTACAGCGAAGTATTATTTTAAGTAGAAAGTAGCAGCTCAATAATCAGTTTTTAGCTTTATTTTAATTTAAACTGGCATCGAATTTTTGTTTTGGTAACTGAATTTACCAATAATACAGGGGAACTGGCGCTCGGCGGCCGCTACCGCGGCACGCTCGCTTCGATGATTCAATAACAGTAGATGACTTTGCAGCGATTAAGAAATAATATTTAATCGCTGCCAAGTTATTATTTTAGTAGCAAATAGTTAGTCGCCCTTTAAGTTATTAGTCGCCAAGTTATTATTTTAGTAGCAAATAGTTAGTCGCCCTTTAAGTTATTAGTCGCCAAGTTATTATTTTAGTAGCAAATAGTTAGTCGCCCTTTAAGTTATTAGTAGCCTGGAAAATTATTATCCTAATAAATTTAGTGATTTTTACATTCTCAAATGAAGGATTTTCCATACACAACTTCATCCCTCTTAGTAACCCTTCAGGGGTGGAATTATCAAAAACACTGAAACACGTATATATAAATTTTCAATTGTCAGCCTAAACACAAAATTTTAAGATCCTAACTTCAAAACTGACGGACTTTCATACTTTCACCCTTTAGGGGTGGAATTCCCAAAAATCCTTTCTTATTCCTTGTCTACATTATAAAGAGAACCTCTGTACATAATTTCAGCATTCTAGGTCCAAGGGTTTAGGCTGGGCGTTGATGAGTCAGTCAGTCAGTTAGGACTTGTCTTTTTATTTATATAGATAACTCGTCAAAATGTAGGGAACACCCGATTTTTTTTTCGCGATTTCAGGTTTAGTGCAACAGTAAAAGTTTTTCATAATGATGAGTACAATGACCCCCTTAAGAGGTTGTGCGTTAATTCTGGGACACGTTGTACTACATGATGTTAAAAAATGTACCCTTCCCTACCATCGGACTGAATAACTTTTACTATGGGACCAACATTGAAATCGCGAAAAAAAAAAAAATCTGCTGATCCATAAAGTTTAGAACAGTAGGTATTAACCTTAGTATGGCACAGCATATTTTTTTTCGCGCTTTAAAATTTGATCCCAAAAGTTATTCAGTTCGATAGGCTAAAGCTCTCCTTAAAGTTTGTCGGATTCATTTTTAGGGTTCCGTACCCAAAGGGTAAAACGGGAACCCTATTACTGTTTGTTGTCTGTCTGTCCGTCTGTCACCAGGTTGTATCTCATGAACCGTGATAGTTAGACAGTTGACATTTTCACAGATGATGTATTTCTGTTGCCGCTATAACAAAAAATACAAAAAAAAACAGAATAAAATAAATATTTAAGGGGGCTCCCATACAACAAACGTGATTTTTATGCCCGTTTTTGCTCGATATTGATAACGGCAACAGGTAGACGCTTGAAATATTCACAAAATATTTAGTTATACATTCACTTTAAAAATAAATAATTAAATTAAAATAAAATAAATATTTAAGGGGTGCTCCCATACAACAAACGTGTTTTTTTTTGCCATTTTTATAGATAATGGTACGGAACCCTTCGTGCGCAAGTCCGACTCGCACTTGGCCGGTTTTTTAACACCTAGTTGCGGCGGTACTTCGCTCGAATTACAGAATATATTTGGGCGTCCAAACAAAAAGGGATGTAGTTGGATATTGAGTTAAGACTAGATTCGTCATCTATGTAGAATAGATAATTGATAATATGGATTTCAAAAAAATATTCATAAACTGGCACTTTTTTTTCAATCAGACATGATTTTGAAACTATGATAAAACTTGATTTGAGAAAAACTATATGAACTTGTAGATAATTGAGCATTATTTGCAATTTTTTCACCAAACTTTACAAAACTGCGTATATCTCGGAAACGAAATGCCGAGAACTGGACCCTTTTTGCTTGGACGCCCACATATTAGAAAAAAAAAATATCTTAAAACTTAAGACATATGGATGCGTAGTTCATGCAAACGTAATACCAAAATAATTTGTAAATCAAACATATTCTTAAGGTAGTGTGTCTTTATTCGGATTGGAATACAGAATATCTAGGTTCCCAAATATATATTTTGAATGGACACTGATTTAAACAAGAGTTATGAGAAAAATAAGTTTTCTATAGAAATTTTAAATTCCTCATATCTCGTCTTTATATCGCCGGCCCCTTAACTGGTTTCAATCATCATCATTCTCCTGCCCTTAACCAAATTGTGGGCCCTATCAGCGCAGCTGCCAGCTACCAGCGCAGCTGCGGCTCTTATTTTTAATTGTCGCAGCATCATGCTGAGATAGGACCTTCAGGGCCTTCTGGCTTCGTACCGAACTTTGTTTTTATTTTCATTCCACTTTGTTTTATTATTGTTTTGGTTTTTTATGTTTCTAAGACTGTGTTTTAGTTTAATTTGTGATCTACTGTGTTGAGTCCCAATAAATATTTTTTCTTTGTTTCAAATTCATTTGGTGTCTGCGCAACATGTCTTTCACTTCCATGCTTTTCTGTTAGTTATCATTTCGGTAGTTCTCTTTCTAGCCATATCATCTTTCCAACAGTCTAGCCTTTTTCAACCAATCAAATGGCTTTAAACTAGTCTTAAGTACCTAATGTGATAGTCTTACGGCTGCGTGCACAAAAAAAAGTTTTTCGTCAATTTCTTATCTAATTGTGAGAAAGCTTGAAATAATTGAAACACTGTGTAAATATAAAAGTACAGTTTTGTGGTGCTAAATCATCCGTGTCAGTCTCAGTACCTGTTAATAGATTCATCACTTTTGCGCTCTCGAAAATATAGTTTATTTTGCAGTTGATTTACTTATTGAAGATATTGTATAATCATAAAATAAAATTTTGATTTTATCACAAGTATAGCTGAACCCTAGTTTGTAATATTTAAATTTGTTGATATGGTTTGTGACATAATACAAAAAAAAACATTACCGACGTTTAAAAAAAAAAATAGGTACATTATTTTGCTGCTATATTTTGTATCGAAATTGTTAAAAAAAGTGCTAAATCCATATACAAGTAGACCATATAATGATGTAGATGATATTTTTTAATGTTCAAAGTCAAAACTAGTTTTTTTTTAAAAGATTATCTAACGTCAGTCTTATGTCACTTTTCAGAAAACTTGTTGCGAATATTAGTGATTTTCGATGAATACTTAATTTATTTGAAAAATCTCTTTAACCCACACGCAAAACAAAGAACACGACTTTGTAAATCACAAATAATTTTGTTTAAATTGTTGTTCCCTTTCTCATAACCAATGAACAAAATTGATCAAAATCAGCCGATTTCGTGCACGGCACCTTAAGTGAGGTTCTGTAATACGGACCTTAATGTCTCTCTTGTTATCTTTTCATTTCTCAATGGCGTAGTAAGCGGCCCACAGGAAACTAAAAAGGGCGCCACTTGTTGCTCTGGGTTCTTTAGGAGCGCTTAGTCAACCCTATTGTAATACCTATTCAAAAGATAGCTAGAACTGGACGATTAAATTATATTATCGGAGATAATAGCAATTTCTATTTGGTGGTAGCTATGCAGATTTTACGCAACTACTTAAGTCTTTATCCTTACTTTAATATTATGCGAAAGTGAGTTTCTTTCTTTCTTTGTTTATTACGCTTTCACGCTAAAACGGCTGAACGCATTTGGATGAAATTTGGCACATGGGCACCTGGGTTAGGACATACGATACATTTATACTTCATATTTCCACGGGATGGAGACTTACGCGGGTGAAACCGCTGAGTGCAGCTAGCATTTTTTATAAAACTACATAACAACAAAATATTTAAAAATATATAAAACGATCCCTTTTATATATTTTTAAGTACTTTTTTATAATTATTTAATAGTAAGTACATTATAAAATGACAGGCGTATTATGGATTATGGATGATCAAAAGGAACATGACGGTTTAGTGCTTTACTACATTCAAATCGATTGCCGTTCATTTTCAGGCCAGAAATTAATGTACCTATACGAACCTTGGGTGTCGTTTTCATACCCTAGGATAAAGCTGTGTTCACATTATACGTATAGTAGGCCGTCGACTGTGAGGCCCCGTTCACACCACGATCAGTCCGATATATTATTGCACAATTTTGGGATCGCAAGGCAGTTTCATATTGAATTTGTTTTTAACTGTATGAACAGTGGGTATTGACGTATGATTTAGCCGGACTAAGTATTCCGAATCCTAATGGACCGGCTGAACTTTTTACCATAAAATGTCGTACTGAAATTCGCCATTTAAGGGTCGAGTAATCGCCGTTGACCTTGGCCATACAAATATGCGCGTTGCATTCACGCTGCGCCACCGCGCCGTTCGGTTTCATAGGTAATATTTATTTTTAATAACAAGTCTATATGAATATTTGAAAAAAATCACGGATGGACAATACAATAGACTGGTCATACAAAACAAAAACATAAAAATAGTCTTAAGTATTCAAGGTTACGTTAATTCCCATATAGCTCAAAATTGGTACGAATGTTGGGAACACCATTACAAATAAATTGACAAAAGTCCCCATCGATCCGCAGTGTGCAAAAAAAATATTCAAGGTTTGTGCATTTTTCACCTAAACGGTAAGATTTATCTTAAAAATAGATGGGACAAAAATTCTTCGTCATGCATTTATGTATAAAAAATTGTTGTAACAGTTTTTTTTCTAAGAATCACCATTTCGGAGATATAGCGATGCAAAAAGTTGAAAAAGTTGTGTTCTTCATAATAATTATGCTCACGTTTCCGCGCCACCCGTGAGGTAGTGTATTTGGCGCGTTTTTTTTGCCCACTAGGCCTATTCCAATATCTATTGTGATCCTGTTGAGTTTAAAAATATTGTATCAAATAAAAAATAGTAGGTACTATTGGAAATGATGAAAGTGGTGTAAGTTGTGAGTAATTTGGGAAAATTATTCGTCATATTGATATAATCATTTAAATGGAACTTCAAGCATCTGTCTTCTTCTTCTTCTTTTCCCTGCTGGGTACAAGTAAATTGTTCAAAGAGCGATACATCAGATGTCTCCTTTCTAATATCGGAAGGACCCTCTTCTAATGGCGATTTAACATTGAAGCACGATTGGCCTCGACAACTGATACATGCTAATGAACAAAACAACCCAACTTTTTTGCAGCCGCATTTAGCATTAGGTACACCCTTTATTGCAGTTGCAAAAAAAATTTGTATTGAGGAGTTTTTCCGGTGCAGGTGGGAGTAAAGCCTGAACTGGTTCCAATGTATTGTCAATTAACTTCCAATCCCAATCTTCTGGGTCTAGTTTATTATAATAACAGATATAAAAGTCACTAAAATCATATACTTATCTGCGCCTTAAACGGGGCCTTAGCGTCCCAGAGTAAGAAAAAGTCACGTCAGCCGCTGGATAACTGTTCGTTGTTTTCATACATTCCCAATTTCTCACAGTTTACCCGATATATACGTTTGATGTGAATGCGGCCTAAAGTCCTTACCTATCTATTATTAGACTGATCTATTATTATTATTATTATTAAAAACACATCAAGGCAAGACACATAAGGTCAAGGGTCACCAGCCGAGTTGGTGGAAGACCTTGCTGTCACAGCTTGCTGCTTCCATAAGATACAGTTAATTTCTTAAATAAGATACCCTAGGTGTGCGTTACCCATTTTGTATGAATGCTGAAATGGAAATTCCCTTAGAACTTATAAAAAAAATCTGAAACAAACAAGGTTTATTCATTTTCTCTGAGATCAGGCTATCTGTGTTCTTTTTATGTAGGTTTGTACAAACACTTTTACACGTCAATCATATTTTAAAAACTACACTCGCGAGCAATAAACTGGAATCACTTCATCGTCCGCTGCTCGAAACAAATTTTTATAATTTCTATGCATTGAACTATGGATTGTGGCTTATCATTTGAAAGGCAATTTTAATAGCTTTCAATACCATAACCAAAGATTATTCAGCTTATGTCATGGAAGTTCCATGGCATAAGCCATGCTGTTTTGCGGAAATAGTGGCGTACGGGGGTGGGTTCCTGAATGATGTGGGCAGGGATATCGAAGCTAAACAGGAGTTTATATTCGTACCTGGTGGAGGTCGGGGAACCGCAGAAAGATACATCAACGACATTCTGCTAGGCCATGTGCTCCCCTACGGGGTTATTGGCGAAGATTTACTGCTAATGCATGATAATGCCCGCTGCCACACCGCTGCAGTGACTAGACAGTACCTTATAGAAGTCGGAATTCCCACAATAGACTAGCCAGGCCTCAGCCCTGACTTAAATCCGATTGAGCATATATGGGACGAGCTGAAAAGGCGGGTACGAGGAAGATGTCCAGCTCCGGCGTCAATAGAAGACCTGAAAACTGCTTTAGTTGAAGAGTGGCAAGTAATCCCACAGGATTCCATCAGGAAACTCATTCGGTCAAAGAAAAACCGTTTACAGGCTGTCATTAGGGCCAGGAAGGGTAACACAAAATACTAAGGGGTAAATAACATAAATGGTAAATAAAAATTTTATCTTTTCATATTACTTCCTATTCATTTAGACGTCCACAACTTCGACCTATTGCAATAATTCTCTAAATATAAGTAGAAAATTTAATTAATTTTAAATCTTTTTTATGTCATTTGAAAGCTAACAAAATTACCTTTCAAGTGGTATACCACAATCCACAGCCTAGCTTATTGCATAGAAATTGTAAAAAAATGTCTTGAATAACGCGCGATGAAGTGATTCCAGTTTATTGCTCGCGAGTGTAGATGAGGTTTGTGTTTCCTATCTGACTACTCTGAGAAGAAAGGCCGAAAAAAAGCTCAGAAGTCACAGTCTCTTCATCTTGGTCAGATCATGTGTAAGCCATGTAGATTGTTGTCTGAAATGGTATTTTAAGGACACAACCATACAGATTTGAGTGCACCTGTCCAGTCAGTGCACGCATTTGTCAGTAATCGTATTGCTCAACTTAGAACTTAAGGAGCTCAATGACTCTTCGAACAATACCAAAGAAAGGACATTTGGGTAGGCCGCATAAAGTAGGTACTCAAAACTGCCAGATTATCATTAAAAGAAAAAAGGGAAAAGATATTTTTTTATATTAAAAACAAAATTACCCACATAGTCCTCACATTCACAATAATGAAAATAATAATATTATACTTCACAAAGTAAATATTCATGTCATTGCGTTTAAAATAATCATTAAATGTCAAAATGTGTACAAAAAAAAAAAGTTAGCAAATAAATTCAGTACTTATGTAAAAATTGGAGCAGCTTAATCCCAAGCCTTTTTGTCCTCAATATAATCTTTAACGGAATTAACGGTATACGTGCCGCTACAGTGGCAACATTAATTTGACACAATAGTATGGCTAGTGGCCAATAATCATAATTTTTTCTAATATTCTAAGTATTTTTTTTTTTATTTATTATAATAAGATAAATAATTATAAATTGAGAAATAAATAAAAAATTAAACAAACTAAATAATAAAGCTCTCTCTTTCCTTCAATTCGCCTACACCTTGCACGTTATTTTCATTGGTTTAAAGGTTTAATTTCATTGATTCGATGTTATGATCCATGACTCCGGCTAATTTTGTTTAAAGTACAGTTTCCTCCAAGATGCTATTTTAGAAAACTGTAAATTTTATAATGATGAATGTAAGTTTATAAATCAATAAATATTAATGTTTAATTTAATTAAAATATTTTCATAATACTTAAAGGCGATACTGTATACGTGTGTTAAATTAATGTCGCCACTGAAACGGCACGCTGTATAAGGATTTCTGGCACAACTTACATTTATTGAATTATTTGAATTTATGAAGGGTTAGATCTTGAACTTCTTGTTACGTTACGTTATGTCAATGACTGGGTGACGCAGGTTTAGTTTCATCTATCTAGCACAGATGCAAAACACTGAATAAAGTTATAGCTTTGGATCACGCTCGTGGGAGGCTGGAAGAAATTGCCTAATACGATTATTTACTCTCTTATAATTTTTATTTTTATTTACTTAACTTTCTACTTAAGTGTCCTCTCGGCTCTCAGTGTATAATTTATTTTTGTCTCGTATAGCACTCTGCCGTATTTTATGCTATTGGCCATGAATTTCTCTCAAAATCTACGTAATTACCTCCCACGGAAGTAAATCCAATTGCTGGTTTATCGGAAACTCAATTCGATTTTATTTTCCAACAAAGACTATGCCTTTTCTACGTAAACGTGACTGAGTTTTAATGGAAGTGGCCGAGAGTTAGTTCCATTAAAATAGCATGAATTCATAATGAGAAATACACACATATTTTTCCGAAATTTACTTTCTACGAAATGTTAGTTTGACTCATACTAGGGTTCGCTTTCACAAGTTACATCACGCTAACAGGAATCTAAAAGAGAACTCGTGTATCGAGCGAGGGTAAGTATGTATTTTTCTTGTTATACGGGTGTTTGGCAGAACTTTGAACATACGAAAATGGTGGATAGGGGTCATCTCCTACTTACTCAGCCCTAATTTATTTGGCCCTGGCCCCCGGATATTAAAAAAAAAAAAATGCTTTCTTCTAGTTTCACCACTTTCTTAACTTTAAAGTGTAATTTTTATTAAAAATTGGTAAAACAGGCAATATTTTTGTTTTTTTTTTAATCTTTAATGTTGGCAGATTCTTATAAAATTATTGCTTTATTCAGATGTTAGCTAGAAAAAAAGTTATGAGTCCTCAAACATCAGAAAACAGAAACTAGAAGAACGCAAAAAAAAAATAAAAAAAAATATCTAGGGGGCCAGGGCCAAATAAATTAGGGCTGAGTAAGTACTAAGTAGCAGATGACCCCACCTATCCACCATTTTCGTATGTTCAACGTTCTGCCAAACACCCTGTAGATAAACATACAACTTAAAGAACCTTGTTAAGAAACAATTAATAAGACCTCAGTTAGCTATAAAAAGGACTTAGGTATTCTTAAAGAGTATCAAATCGGTTCTTTGAAATATTTTCTGAATTTGCACTCGTCGTCAAGTTAGTCAAAGAAATAATTTAGACGTCTCAACGATGTTCGTGACTTCTACCCTTTTGAAGAATGATGTCGAACTCAAAGCATTCATTTCAATTAAACCACCTGAGACAATTACAGTTTACACTTTTGAATTGTCAACCCTGTCTTTTGTTTGTCCTTGACAACGAGTTGTCCGTTCCAAAACGAAGATCTGTATAGAGAAGAACGGGTAAGAAACTCTATGGAAACACCTTCATCAAGATATTACAAAATCTTGGGTACGTTATTCTTGTTGTGTAATGTGAGAACAAGGTAAAGATACTAAAAAAAAAAGTTGACTATCCTAGAGTCAAATAGTTTTTAAGTAAATGACCTTGTAGGTACCTAACACGATATGACCTGAAGTTTTCTTGTAATTTAGTACTTACGTACACATTATAATAATATGTATATAAACGATACCTACATACAAAGTTATCTATGACGCCGACGTTAAAAACTTGCCCAGTGTAAGGTAATCTACACTACAGCGTAATAGTAATGACTTTATCATAAACTTTATTGATTCCATTGTAACCTAAACAAATAATGGGTTCATAGACCTTCCTATACTCCGTTGGTTTAGGTAGTTAAATAAAGGTAAACAAAAAACCCACGTGACGAGAGAGCTGTCAAGTAACCGACTAAACGTAATACCTGGCCCTTCAGTTGGCATGCTACGTCACAGTTGTACTCTTCAATTTAGCAACGTTTTATTTCGTTGACGTTTAGAGAACATGTCTTTTTGGGCTCTTTACAATAGACAGATTAGAAAATAATATAGTAATATGTAAATCTAACTAAATAATTGTGCTCAAGCAATTACATCTACGAAGAGTAGTATAAGAATAAATGATAAAGTTTAACATACAGTAATAAAAGAGGAAACTATCGTAATAATAATTATAAAAAAAAAAGATTGTAAGTTACAACGTATTTTTAAACAAGAAAGTGTCATCGATAAAAACCCTTTTTATGATTTGTTTACCTTTATTTAACAACCAAAACCTATGGAGTATAGCTCCTAATTACTTATCTAGAAATTGATGAAACCATTATTTGTTTATGTTAATGTCGAAAACTATTGAAAGTTAATACCTTATCAGATTCTACTCCTCATTGCTCCACTAAATAGTAATAGGTAGTAAAGGACACATTCTTGACTTGTTGACTAGCACCATGGCTCTAATCTAATGTTTACGAACGTGATTCCTGGTAGAGAGGATTTACCTACCTACTCGTATAGGGACTCCATTATTCAAATAAGATAAAACGATACTTATTATTAAAATTACTGAATTTTAGAGTTTAAATGAATTTGTAAAAGGTTACAATAGGTTACATTTCTTAGTACCTACATAATTATGTATCGTAAACTTACGCCCCCTTATTACAAAACAAGGTTTATCTTCAGACCCAGGTTTAAAACATAGCCATTATGGAATTTCGAGCTTTATTCCGACTATGGTAAAGTTGACAACTTAGTACCGAACTAAGTTTTCAGTTTTGTATAAAGAACGGTATTTCAATGACTGTTACGTTCTTATTACAAAAACTGGCTGCATGGTTTAAGCCATGTCAAAATATAAATCTTGTTTTGTAATATGGCGGACGAAGTTTATTAGACGCTTTTATCGTTATAATAAAGTAGAAGATTAATATAGTTATCGTATCCGACTGATTGGAAAATGGGAAATAAGGTCAAGGCACTCAAGACCTTACCTCGGCCGTGCCTAGGGCATGCAATTATCCGCCCCATTTTGCTAGCCGGATGTTTCGGATACTTCCAGAATTCTATTCGGATATATCTAGATAATATGGATATTTTAGATACCACTGTAAAAAAGGTAAATTAAACTAATTCAAGTTTCTATTCGACATTTTCATTACAAAAACTGATCATCTTTGTGTAATTATAATTATGTTACTAACAAATCATAAAATTTAAATACATTTTTGACAAATAAATGAACTTGACAATAACAAAACGCCTCTAAAATAGTTGGGAAAAAAATTATAAAATCGACTGGATTAAATTCCCATTTTACTGACACTTAAGGTTTTTTTTTTTATCAAAAATTGACAGCCTTGTTTACGTCTTGTTCAAATTTGAAAATTTTTGAATATTTTTTTTATATAAACTAGAAAAAAATAACTGATACGCTGAAACTGCAGAGATTACGCTGTACTACGCAGGAGTCTGAGCATTTAATAATGTTCAGTCCATGTCCATCCTTTATGTTTGGCTTTAATGAGGGATCTATGACGTGTCATCACTCGCCGGTGTGGTCTTATCAGTGACTATCAGTTGTCATAATCTGATTAGCTTTTGCCCGCGACTTCCATACTCCTGGAAGAAACTAGTGTAGCTTTCTATCAGTAAAATATTGTTTGTAATCGGTTCAGTTTTTCCAAAGATTACCGGTTATAAACAAAAAAAAATCCTCTCTAAAATCCGAATCCTAAATAGCGTCCTAAGGATGATTGGCGAGAGAACCGATACTGTTCTGCTGAGTAGGTTCACTGAACTCCCATGTGTTACGAGGACGATGAACCTACCATGCAGGGGTAGACGGTGTGTCTAGTTTCTACTTTTTACTTTTTAGATACTAACTTTAGTTATACGCAAAATTCTTCTTACGAACAACCTTGCCTTGCCTATGGATTTATTTTTTGTCTGAAATAAATGATTTTTATTTCATTTTATTTATTTAATATTAATTCAATCCAAATCAAATCATTTAATAGCAGATAATAAAATCCAATTCGTTAGTAATTACATACATATCTTAAACACTAGTGTTAGTAACATACATTTAGCAAATTTTGGAATAAAAAAAAATCTCATAACAATCATTAATAATGTCAAAATTATTCATAATAATGTCAAAATCACCACTAACAGTGTCAACGTCATTAATAATACAACAGTCAAATCAAAATAGTCAAAAATCAAAAATGATAAAAAAAGCAATAGGTTAATAACTATCTGACCCAACAAACGTTGCCCTGTCCAAACCTGCTCCGTGGGTGGAGTTCATACAAAAATCCCATAGAAAAAAGCACTTTCAGTTTTTGTCGAAATGTTCAATTTTTCTGGCATCTTTTCTATTTTTATTTCCATAAAAACCCATAAGCTGCTGCAGACAGGCGCGACGCGTCAGTGCGACCCGATTTTGGTAGAATATTTTTCATTAAGTTTTCATAGAAATTGTTCTACTAGAGTCGCGTCACGCCTGTCAAACTCAAACTCAAAGCATTTATTTCAAATTAACCAATTACAGGCACTTTTGAATTGTCAAGGGGTCGTTCAGTCATAAATTAAGATGAAACTAGTTGCCCATTCCAAAAGCTTAGTAGGTACCTATGAAGAAGAACGGGCAAGAAACTCCATGGACACTCTTTTAAAATGACATAATTATGGTTACATAATGTTGGTAACATCATTCGTGGTGAAATTATACAGGTAACAACGATGAAAAACGTCAAAAGCGTCCGTAATAAAAAGATTAAATAAAAAAACAATTCAAAAAATTTAATTAAAATAAGCCATGGCCGCTAAGAGATGACCAGTCCCTACTGACGGCGCCCGTTCACGAACATGACGCATGGATTAGCACCATTCAGCTCAACCATTTTGAAGGGAGCTAAATGATCTAACACACCCGCCACCATCAGCTAAACATTACAGTGAGCATGAAATACCCTCAGCTGCTTCTTGGGCCTCCTGTCTGTGGGAGACTTAATTCGGACAGTCACGAACATTTTAAAACAAAAATAGCCAAATCTGTCTAGTCGTTGTCAAGTGATGCGCTTACCAACGGACAGCATTACATTTTCTTTTTATTTTATTTCGTTTTAGATAAGGTGATACTATACATTACACATTCATTATACTACGCGTACGAGTTTGTTTACTAATATTTTTTAATCATTAGATAAGACTAAGGAAAAAAAAAAAAAACTAATTGAACGTGCGTTCATCAAATAGTAATACTTAAATCATCAATTTTAAGTCAGATAGCTTTATCAATATTTGGTACAATCAATACAAATTATAGTGTAGTACATAACTGAGTCATGTTATTTTTAATTAATTTATTGTTTTTTCATGGTCACTGTCATCAATACATAAAATATTAGTAAGTATCATAAAATCGTAGTGAAGTCAAAACTGTACATAGAAATTTTAAAAAAAGTATTTTGCTACGAAGTTTGGGAATGGTTCTAATGCCGAAAATCACAGATGAATCTAAACGCTTCATCTGTGATTTTCGGCAATATAATTATGTTCTAGCAGTGAGATTAAAAGTTGCACGCACATACTACCGGATAGATTCTGTTCAAATTTTGCATAGATATGGGGTATCAGTCTGGCCAGCATGTAAGCTTTAAATGATCACGCTATTTGCTATGAGATTGAGCAATATTGCATTATGTTCGTATTCTTCTATATGTAGGTAGTACAAATTGTAAAAAGACGAGTCAAATGGTTAGGATTTTGCAGATAGTTATAGATTTAACCTTTAAATGATTATCATCACGCTATACCTTTTTGGAGCTAAGTCATGAGAGAGCCAGAGCCAGTCATGAAATTTATACAGCGTGCCGCTACAGAGTGGCGACATTAATTTGACACACTGGTAGGGCTAGTGGCCAGTAATTATAAAAAATAACTTTATTTTTATTTTTTTTGCATTTTATATTAAGATAAATAATTATAAATTGATAAATAAAAAAAAATCTAACAAACTAAATAATAAAGCTCTCTATTTCCTTAAATTCGCCTACTGCACGTTATTTGTTTACAATTCTTGATGAAGGTTATTATAAGCTATTTAACATCACGACTCTTAGGAGCCGAGCAAAAAGAAAAATAATCAGAAAGAAAGCTAAGTGAAAATGAAGTACCTAACAGCGCGGGCGGGCGATGCAATGCGACGCAGTAGGTCGGGGGAACAAAAAAAATCACGCGGACGAAGTCGCGGGCAGAAGCTAGTATTATTTTATTATTATTATTAAGTATTATATTATGATAGTCCGTAGAACGTACACAAACTAAGTACCTATGGTTAGGTGGCTGTTAATGAGAAATCCCGTGTGTTTACAATCTACTGTTATATTATTTTAGTGATAGCCGTTCGTCAGGAGGAGGCAAATCTGTGAAATATAAAATCTAGTGCTGATTTATCACCGGAATTATCTATAAGCAGGTATTCGAAGTACTGTATGAAAAGAAAAAAAATCAGCTGTCAAAGGTCCCAAAAGTCAGTTTTCTTTTGCTAACATGTCAGTGAGTCAACCTTAAAAGATAGACATATGATGTCACGGACTTTTTTTAGAACTTCTTAAGGGAAACAATTTCGTCATACATGATTTTTGCGTAACTGAAATCGTTTACGGAGCTTACGCAACGGAAGCTCTCAAAAGGATTTTTTTTCCCGTTTTTGCAACATTTTTCATTGATTCTCCGCTCCTCTTAGTCGTAGCGTGATTTTATATAGCCTAAAGCCTTCCTCGATAAACGGACTATCCAACGCAAAAAAAAAATTCAATTCGAACCTGTAGTTCCTGAGATTAGCGCGTTCAACCAAACAAACTATTCAGTTTTATAATTTTATACTCTAGCCGCGCCCCGCGGTTTCACTCGCGTAAGTCTCGACCCCGTGGGAATATCGGGATAAAAAGTAGCCTATGCCTTAATCCAGGGTGTCAGCTACTTGCATACAAAATTTTATCAAAATTGATCCAACCGTTTGAGCGTGAAGAAGTAACAAACATACACACACGCACACTCACAAACTTTCGCCTTTATAATATTAGTGTGATCAAGTATTCGTTTTATTGTATTTGTTGTGAATATGTATATTATAGTTTATATTAGATATTAATATTAAAGTTTAAGTACTCCGAGTTAATGTGAAATACTTAGACTAAGATAATTGAAAACTTTTCATTACCTATATGGAATTTTAATTTATTTTCAGATATCCAGATAGATCAAAATATTAATATCACTTCTCCATTGATTGTTTTTAAGAATATCATGAAAATATGTGTTTATGTACTTAACTGCCAGGTACATTTAGATATTTATATTTCCTTTACAATTTGCACTAACCTCTATGCAGCCGTGTCATGGAAGTTATAGCGTGATGGAATGTTATTATAAAGTTGTCATGTCACTTTTTTTTTAATACTGTGATGGCCAGTAACATACGATGCATCATAATTATATTAATACGTGAAGCGAAAACTTTGTACCCCTTTTTACGAAAATAACGCGGTCCGAGGAGTATGTTTGGCACAGTAAATAAATAAATAAATGTAGGTATAATTTAAAAAACAATAATTATAATTCTTAAATTCAATTATATAGGTATTATCATTCTTCATATTATTTCTTCAGTTAGTATAACTTACTTAACAAACACCAACAAAACGAAAACAAACAACAAATAAACAAAACAAAAAAAAACAAACAAACCACAACAAACAAACAAACTAAACAACAAATTAAACTTTTCACGTGGTCAATTTAACTTCATTATCTGCTACTCAGCACATCGGCGCGGGCATGTCGGTGACGGGAACCGCGAACCCATAAGTTTTACCGCTACCAAAAATTGCTCAAAGCGCTTAAAAAAGTTTTCACTTCAAAAAAATCTAAACTCCGTTGGTTTAGTTAGTTAAATAAAGGTAAACAAAAAAAAAACCACGTGACGAGAGAGCTGTCAAGTAACCGACTAAACGTAATACCTGTCACTTCAGTTGTTGCTTCCTGCCAGGGTCACGAGTCTGTCCGAAAGGGATATCGGGGCCCTGGCAAACAAGCATCTGAAGGAACACGGGTGGGTTTTAGTCAGTAAAAGCTTTGCAATAGACATATTACAAAATATTATAGTATTTATATAAATCGAACTAAACAATTGTGCTCAAGCAGTTACATCTACGAAGTACCTATTCAAATTCAAATTCTTTGTTGCATTCATGTGTACATTTAGTTGTTACAATATAATAAGTAAGTTCCAACATGAAACCCGGTTAGGGCACGGCAACATAATAATATAAAACAGTTTATCTGATAGATATAGCAATACCTAACTCACACAATATTCAAACCACAATATCCGAAAAACTCAGTAAGTATCAAGATCTCGCCATAGAAATTAAAACTCAATGGAAAGCACAAACCGTTCACATTGTCCCCATTGTTCTTTCATCTACTGGTTTAATACCAAAATCACTCTCATAAAGCCTTAACACCCTACAGATGCCTACTCACACACTTTACATGCTCCAAAAAGCCACCATCCTTAACACTTGTCGCATCACCCGAAAGTTCCTGACTTCTTCAACACTGTCATCCACTTTCTCTAGCTAAATTTTGCCTGCATACTTGGTCCCGACCCGTATGTAAGGTGTCTTAAACTCTCTTAAACGAGAAGAAACATAAAGAACCAATAAAAATAATAATTTTAACATAATAATAAAAGTATGTGTTTTTTTATGACTACATTATAATATGTAATTATTTATCTAGTTATCATAGTGTTATCAAATATTTTGTTCTAGGTATTCTGCGACCGAGTAAAAGCATTTAGTATAGCATTAGTAGTCTATGAATAAAAGATGAAGTAAACTTCCTTTGAATGAAATGATAAATGAGTTTTATTTCTTTAAGTAGGTTTGTACAAACACTTTTACGCGTCAATCATATTCAAAAACTAAATGAGTTCGGCGTTTCCTATCTGACTACACTGAAAAGAAAAGCCGAAACAAACTCAGAGGTCGCAGTCTCTTTTTAATTGGATTAAGTCCAGACATAATCTTGGTCAGACCATGTGAAGGCCATGTAGATTGGTGTCTGAAATGGTCTTTTGAGGAAAGAACCACACAGATTGAGTGGACCTAACCAGTCAGTGCACGCATTTGTCATTAATCGTGCATCTCCATTCAGAACTTAAGGAGCTCAACGATGCGATGCGACGATCAATACCAAAGAAATGACATTTGGGTAGGCCGCATAAGGCATATAAATGACTAATGCCCGGTTAAGTGCCTGAAGTTCCCAAATAAACTCTCACTAACTATTGATTCAATAAAGTTAAGCGTAAGATAAACGTCGGTTAACTGTCACCACGTTTCTGAATACGAAACAAACCATTCAATAACTATGAAACCGATAACTAGTTCCTTAGTTGCCGCTAGATGGATCTGTATAAGAGATCGCGTCTAAAATTGGTTTTATTATTTTAATTCGTCTATAATTAATAGTTTTATTTATAATAATATATTTTTCGAGGATAAATAAGTGGCTTAACACTATTTTAGTTAATAAATATGATAAGTCGTTACTTAGGAACGGATCAATGAACAACATCATTGCCATTTAAAAAAAAAAGTTCACTTCATTGTTTTCGTTTCGCATTGTATTATTTTTGCTTTACCGTTTGATTATAAGTTTTATGCCGACAGTCTATTTGGTATTTCCAATCGTTTGTGCTTTAGGTGAACATTCTTTTGTAAAATAACATAGTATAACTGGAAAATGCAGTAAAACAAATTACTGAAGGAGAAGATGCTTTTTTTTTTCTTCGCCTCACGCCGCCTCACGGGAGACCGTGCGGTATCCCCGTACCATCCTGATGGCCATGACCCTTTGGGACGCGTTCAGCCGCTGCGCTGGTTGCAGCCTCAGAGAACGCGCCCACACCGGTGCCCCGTAAAGGGCCATGGACCGCTCGATCCCCGCGTAGACCCTCCGGCAGGAGGCGTTTGGACCCCCCAGATTGGGCAGAAGCCGCTTCAAGGCAGCCCCGGCCCGCTCCAGTCTGGGAGCCAAACGTCGGAAGTGCTCGACGAAGTTCCACCGGCTGTCGAGGACGAGTCCCAGGTACTTCATCGTCGACTCGACGCCGATGTGAACCCCTCCCGCCGTTATCTGGGAACCCGACAGTGGCGCGTTCCGAGGACCATAAAAACACATGGCCTCGGACTTGTGCAATGCCACCTCGAGTCCCAATTGCCGGATCCTATCGACGATTGTCGCAACCCCACGTGCCGCCAGTTCGGCCGCCGCCTGATGCGAACTCCCTTGTGCCAGGACTAGCGTGTCGTCAGCGTAGCAGACTACGCTGACGCCACTAGGGAGGTCAGCGCGCAGCACCCAGTGGTACCCGATGTCCCACAGATGCGGCCCCAGGACCGATCCCTGTGGGACACCGCACGACATCTCTCGCCGGTTCCACTCTCCGTGGTGACCGGGGTAGATGACGGCCCTGTCCGTCAAATAGGCCTCGACCACACGACAGAGGTCGGCATCCGGTGATACCGAAGTGCCTCCCTAATGCAACTCCAGGGCAAGGTATTGAAGGCATTGGCGATGTCAAGAGACACCGCCAAGACGACCCTACCCCGGGCAACAGCACCCCCGTCGTGAGGGCTCGAACGCGCATGATGGCATCCACCGTAGAGCGCCCCTTACGGAAACCAAACTGGCTCTTCGCCAAATCCGGCCCCACCCGCACCAGCCGCCCGACAAGGCGGTCTGCAATTACTCTTTCAAAGAGCTTGCCCACCTCGTCGAGCAGCACGATGGGCCGGTAAGCGGACGGAGAGTCCGCCGGGCGCCCTGGTTTCTTTATGAGGACCAGTTTCCCCGTCTTCCAACGAAGTAGAAACTGGCCCCTCTCCAAGCATGCGCTTAGGAGCCCCCTTAGTCGAGGCCCGAGAGCCTCTAAAGCCAGAACCCAGGCTTTTCCAGGCAAGCTATCGGGTCCTGGGGCGGTATTCTTGGCATTCAGCCTACGGGCCGCCACTCTCAGATCTACCTCGGTCACCTCTGGAGCATCGTCGTCGTCGGTGTGGTCCGCATCTGGCACCGCAGGAGGCGGAGCCATGGGCGGGGGAGTATGTTCCCCTCGCGAAGGGAACAGAGCGCTCACCACGTCCTCCACGAGCTGGGGCCGGAGACTCTGCGTCAGCGGAGGAGACCATGGGCGGAGTTTATCTCGCACCCATTTGTAGGGGCGTCCCCACGGGTCTCTGTTGAGAGTCTTCAGCGTCTCCTCGCGGGCCAGTCCTCTGGCCCGCTGGATCTCTGCTCGGAGGGCAGTCTTCGCTGCTCTGTACCCCTCGTATAGCTCCGCCTGAATGGCTTCCGTATCCGGAGGGCGAATACGGAGCCTGCGGTGCCTGGAGTACCGGTGGCGCGCAGCAACGCAAGCCTCGCGTAAAGCGGTCAGCTCACGCGACCACCAGTACACCTGGCGCCGGGCACGTCCGGGCTGGACCCGGGGCATTGCCACGTCACATATTTCGGACATGGCCTCCCGGAACCACTCCGCCTCGTCATTGATGTCGGCAGGCCTGTTCGGTGATGACACCCAGGCCTGCACGATCGTGGCTTCCAGGAGGAGCTCCCGGTCCAGCTGCTTTAGCGCCCACCGCGGACCACTCGGGCTCGTCGGACCGGCCCGCCCGAGGTCTGGGCGGAGACGTCAAACCGAATGTACCAGTGATCGGAATAGGTCTCCACCCCCTCCATGACGCGCCAGTCGATGACACGCGGTGACAGAGCGGGGCTGGAGAACGAGATGTCCACCACTGATTCACCCCGCATCCGCACACACGTGGGGACAGAACCCCGGTTTAGGACGACCAGGCCTGTCTCCAGAGCCCAGTCCTCCACCATCTTGCCCCGTGTGTCCGTATACCGGGAACTCCAAGCCACGTTCTTGGCATTGAAGTCCCCGAGGACAATCACTGGGAGGGGATGGTACCCGACGACGACGATTCTTAACTCCCCAAGGGAGTTGTGGAACTCGGCGAGAGTTCGGTTCGGGGAGAAGTATACTCCCACCACGACAATCTCCCCGAACCGTGCTGCCACGCAACCCCCTCCCCTCTTGACGGCCTCAAGGGACGGGGTACCGGCGGCGGCCGACGAAATAATGGTCACTGAGCCGCTCAGGTCCTCCACCCAGTCGTCCCTGGACGGGACAAAGTACGGCTCAGCGACCACGGCGATGTTAATCGACCACTGCGCCATGCTCTGGAGCAAGAGATCCTGAGCGGCGGCGCAGTGGTTGATGTTCGCCTGGAGGAGGCGTAATGGGGCCATTTATTGGCACTCCATTTTAGCCCCCTCCTGGGCCCCCTGTGAAGGCCCTGCCGCGGTGGTAGCGGCGGCAGCGACGACGGTGGTGGCGGCAACGGCGGCGGCGATAGTGGCGGCTGCGGCGGTGACGGCGGTGGCGGAGGGCTTGCCTCTGCCCCTGGGTTTGGGGGGGGAGCGCAGGCCTTGCCCCCAGCCCGGTGATCGGCCGGCTTGCCAGCCGCCGCACATGCAAAACAGTGCGGCGTGGCATTGCAAGAGCCAGCCTTGTGACCGGGCTGACCACAGCGGAAACAGTGATCGCTGCGGTCCACCTCCGAGGTGCAACATGCTCCCACGTGGTTACCCACCCGGCAGCGGAAGCACCTCAGAGGTCTGGGTTCCAGCAGTTTAACCTGCGCGGATACCCAGCCCACCCGGAGCCTTCGGCCCTCCCCGGCTATCTTTTGGGCCGCCGACACGGGGCAGCTCACCGTAACGGTTTGCATCCCCGTGTTATCAGGACGGATGGTGCCCGCCCTCACCTGCTCGGCAGAGCACCCTCCAGTCCTATCCACGGCGGCCACAACTTCTTCCGCCGTCACGCAGTCGTCCAGGCCCAAAATGCGCATGTCAGCGCACTTGGTAGGCCTGGACACCCGGGCCTCTTCCGCATTTAAGAACGCCCTGAGCCTTTCGGCAAGGGCGTCAGCGGTAGGGCCACTGGCCGCCCCGGGGATCTCCAGCATCCGGGCCCCCGTCGCAGTGACCTTCATTCGGAAGCCATCGGCGACGCCGATCTCCTCCAGGTTCACTGCCGCCCACGCCTTAGCGAGCACCTCACGGTAGGTCACGCCCTTCTTCTCCGCTTCCGGCTGTAGTGTAATTACTACAGCTGCGGACTTCGGGGCGCGGAGCCTAGCCGCGGCGCTTCGCTTCTTCCGCCGTTGCCGCCACTCCTTTCTATTGGCCGCCCTTTTGGCCTTACCCGCCCTCCTGTTCTCTCCAGCTACCTGCCATTCGGTATCCGCCGGAGAAGAATTGGAAGGCGGGGGTGGGGGTGGGGGCAGCCTTCCCGCCGCCAGGGCTGGGGGCCTCGCCCTTTGCACAGCCGCCTGCGCAGCTGTCCCGCCCTTCTTAGCCTTGGGTGGGGGTGGCACCAATTTCGCCGCCGCGGGTTTGGCCGCGGGATTTGCCGCGGGCTTAGCCGTGGGCCGGGCCGTGGCAGCCACGGTGGCGGCAAAGGTGGCTGGCTTGCTCGCCGCTAGTGGAGGGCGCAGGACAATGCCCTCCAGAACGGAAAACCGATTATGGAAGGCAGCCAGCTCCTGCCGCACCAGGGTCAGAACCCGGTCTTTCGCAGGCACGGGAAGACCCTGCCCTTGCTGCTCCACCCCCTGTCGTACCTCCTGAGGGCCAGCTCCTCGGAGCCGGGCCAGGTCCGCTCGGAGTACCTCGTTCTCCTTTCGGAGAAGCTCCATAGCGGCCGTCAGGCGGCCGACCTCCGCCCGCATCTCGGCCATTTCGTCCGACGTTAGGCCGGCCTGAAGGGCCCTCGCTGCCGCCATAATGGAGGCCGTGGCAGCGGGTACGACCTTGTCCTTGGAGGCTTGTATCCTCTTCAAGGCCACACCCTTGATCGCGGCTACCACGACCTGCTCAAAGCTGCTGGCGACTCGCTTCGCCTTGGAGCCGGCAGCGGCGTCCAGCTCACCACCTGAGGTGTCAGAGAGCCCCTCCATTGGGAGCCTCTCGGCTCCCTGGGCCGGCTCGGCTGGGCTAGCTCGGCTGGGCTCCTGGGTGGTGAGCCCTCTGCCCCCACCCCGTCCTTGGACCCCGCCCCGCCGGCCAATTTTCCTCCGGCCCGAGTTCAGCCCACCATCAGAGGACGACCGCTGGCCGTCCTCTGGCTTGGAGCGCTTCTTCTTCATGAACTTTGCAGCCCCCACCTCCACGAGCTCCGGGCTCTTAAAAGAGCCCTTCGCGCCAGATGCAGCGTCGGACTCCGACCCCGCATCACTCCCTTCCTCTACGGCAACCGGGCGCACAAATTGTGCTCGGGCCTTTGGCACTCTCTGTGCTTTTTGTTTCGGTGCCGTGGATGTACTGGGAATAGAACCCAGCGACTCCTCAGCACCGGAAGGTGAGCCACCCTGGCTCAATGCGTCCCCGAAGGACAGGTAAAAATCCGAATTGGATTTTGGGCGTTCATTGTCCCCCCCAGAATACGAGGGACTGACCGAGCTCTGCCCGGTGAGGGATTCTCCTACTGCGGAGCAGCAGGTACCCTCCTGGGGTAGTGTGTTTTCATGACTCGCTTCCATTATTGTTGCTGAACACAGCTTTGCCTTTTTTATGGGGTGGGGTCCCCAGACCACTCCTTCACCTCAGTCATGTCTGATGAGCAGACACGTACTAGAGGTGAACCACTCTTCCCACTCTCCAAACGATGAGGAGAGAAATGCGCGCCGTCCAGAACACCAACAACTGTTGAAGTCCTCAGACGGCGCGCCCCTCGCGGAAGTCAGATGTTATTGACTCCGCCCCATGTCTCTCTTAGTCTGGTCTCTCACTTGAGGCCTTCCGGCATGAGTGACTCTACCGGCAAAGCCCCCAAGATCATTGAGACACGCAAGCCCCACCACGACGACAACGTGGAGACACGGTGGGGAAGGAGAAGATGCTAGATATAGAAGTGGCTAAAGAATTTGTTTATTTAACCAACAATACAAGAACATTTTGAAAGGAATTCTACTACCTACGTCATAAGTTTCTGGGTACTGATTTATTAGAAATAAACTCCAGTACTTCCAAATCAGACTGATGAGCTGCTCGTATTCATTATGCTAACACTCATTGTGTTTTTCTTTGAATAATTTTAATATATAACTTTCACTGGTATTTTAATTTAAATAATACACGCTATACTTATCTATGAATAACCTAAAAGTTGATGTAGTTTGCTATGAAATGAAACGTCAGTTAGAGTTATAGAACCGATAAACGGCACACATTGGTCAGTTAAGTTAACTTGAGTTTAAACGGAGTTTATCTTACATTGCGGTGTTCGGAAACGCACTTTCACAAGTTATCGAACCGATAGCGCTAATGAATAGATAATCTACCGATAAAAGTACCTCAGAAACCGGGCATCAAACTGCCAGACCATGATTAACACTAACTGAGAACAAAAGAAAAAAAGAAAATAAAAGCAATAACCCACATACAAAAAAAAGGGTCTCTACATGCTAAAGTAAAGTACGTAGCCGAGTGCAAGGCTTTTCTTTAACAGTTGATAGGAAACGTTGTGATTGAGTCATAAACATGGATTTTTTACTTTTAGAAAGCTGATACGATGGAGAATAATTTAAAGTAATAAAAAAGGGTAAGTAATGAGGACTTTTATTGAGATATTTTACAATTATTATTGTAAAAATTGATGAAAAATATCAGATTTTTGTTATAAAATCACCCTAATTCTCAATTGAGGGCGAGTTTTTTTCTTAAGTTTTTTATTTTATAAACACACCCTATTATTTCCAGTGATTACTGAGTTTGTTTCATCGTTATATATCATTTAGTTTAAAAGTTATACCGATTTGTTTACACAAGGGTCACAGCAGCGAACAAGAATTTAAAAAATGCTAAAATATTGAATTGTTTTTATTAAGCTAAGTTTCCCTAATTTCGATATGTGCACATTATCAAGACTCACACTGTATAATACTTTACAAGTAAGTATCCATGTCATTGTGTTTGAAATAATCATTTAATGTCACTGTAGAAAAAATAATAAAATTTTGCAAAAAACATCAAACAATAAAATTAAACCACTTCAGTATGTGAAAATTGGAGCAGCTCAATCCCAAGCCTTTTTGTCTCAGTATAATCTTTAACGGTATAAAAGGCTTTCTGGCACAACTTACGTTTAATGAACGATTTGAATTTATTAAGGCTTAGATCTTGAACGTGGCATGGAAGTTTATTATAAAAGCGTATACATTGACATCGGGACGAGCCAGTAGTTTAGTATCTGTACTTTAAAGTAAACAAGGAAATTCAACAAAAAGTTTTTTGCTAATTAGGAAAACTGAAAGTAGAAAGCTCTAATTAGGAAAAATATACCGAGTGTGTTATTAATTACAACCTTTCACGATGGTAAAGCAATAAAAGTATTAATATAAACTAAAACTACTTTGTAGACATTTCTAGAAGCATTTCCTTCAAGCATTTTTACTGTTTTTGACAGAAGTCTCAAAGGAAAATATTGTAGTGCAACTAAAAACTAATGCGGTTTCAAAGTTTCAGAGGACTGTAATGAATGAAAAGTTACAAACAATTTTATTAGACAATGTTCATCTCGTCAACGTCAATTCCACTCATATAGATTTAATTGCTTCTAACTTATTAATTCTTTTGACACTTGAAGGTGGGTGTGTTGGACACTATAAGAATGATAAAATCTGCTTCAACGCCAGTGATCATCAAAAATACTCAAATATTATCTATCTTATATACATGAATAAAAATCAATGTTTGTTTGTTTGTCCTCTATCGACTCTGAATGGGCTGGCCGATTTTGATGAAATTTTGGTGAGTTTTTCTGCACAAGTCCGCGAAGGTTTATTGGTAAGGTAGGAGTAGAGTAGGAGTAGGATACAGTATTAATTAAATATTTTTTGCAGACGGTATTTTCTGAGAATCAGTAAGTGCAGTACAGCAAGCACTATGTGAAAATAGCTAGAAGAACGCTCAGGCACGTCTGTGACGTCATCTCGGAGTGGGTGCTCGTTATAACTTAACCGAAGTCCTCAACAATTACCACAACCTCCAACAATAAGCTCCTTGGTTTATGAATTCAGAGAAAATGCGGTAATACCTAATCCTAGGCTGCTTTATCGCTCTAGCACTTGTTATTATTGGATATTTAGGTTTCGTCAATAACAAACGTGCTCTACTGCCAAGACGGAAGGAGTTATATTTTATCTTTAGACAGACATTAAATTGGCTTGTGGCTAAGTAATCGCACGGGTCAATCAATCAGGTTAAAGCTACGCTTGCCGTGGTTGGTCCGTGGATGGGTGACCTTTCCATACGCCGTTGGTCCCGGCTGTCATTTGTGGATCTTTAACAGTTGATACGGGTCGCCAGAAGCTCGAAAGTCTCGTATTACCCAGTAACTGGATTGTGGAGGTCAGATAGGCAGTCACTTCATGTAAAATACTGGTATTCAGCTGCATCCGGTTAGACTGGAAGCTGACCCCAACATAGTTGGGAAAAGGCTAGGCAGATGATTCCCTTAAGAGACTCGTTTAGGACCGCTAAAAGCCCATAGGCGTCATAACAATAAAACTTTCTATTGTGTCTCGTTGCAGTGCTGATACCAGCTCAGGGACCCAAGGTCCAGGAGGTCCAGGACGTCCCGAACGAGTTAAAATACTATAGAAAGAATGTCATACAGCCTACAACCGATACCTGCACAATATAGGTGGCACTCGTAATTGGTAACTTACACGTTGTTTTAAGGGTTGACCGTGCGCGCTATGGAGCGGGCTTTGCTCGGAGTTTCTTTGAAGGATAAGATCAGAATGAAGTTACCCGGAAGAGTACCGGAGTTACCAACATAGCCTGGAGAGTAAGCAAGCTGAAGTGGCAGTGGGCTGGCCATGTTTGTCGAAGGACCGATGGCCGGTGGAGCAGACGAGTCCTAGAGTGGAGACCGCGTATCGGCAAGCGTAGTGTGGGGCGCACCCTGGTTAGATGGGTCGACGACCATAAAAAGGTGTCTGGGACAGACTGGTTGCGGAAGGTGGAGGACAGGGTGTTGTCGCGCAGCCTGGGAGAGGCCTATGTCCAGCAGTGGACTGCTATAGGCTGAGCTGATTTCTGATATGATCTCAATAATACTATTCTCGACCTATCTATAATCAAACTCAGGAGTTTGGGTATCCAGAAGCCTTATATCTAAACACTGAGGACACGGCCATTACCTACATGGCAATTATACAAAGTGCTGTTGTAAAATGCTTAAAAAAACTGGCCAAGTGCGAGTCTGACTCGCGCACGAAGGGTTCCGTACCATTATTTATAAAACGGCAATAAATCACGTTTGTTGTATGGGAGCCACCTTAAATATTTATATTATTCTGGTTTTTAGTATTTTTTGCTATAGCGACAACAGAAATACATCATCTGTGAAAATTTCAACTGTCTAACTATCACGGTTCATGACATACAGTCTGCCGACAGACGGACAGACAGACAGACAGACGGCGGAGCCTTAGTAATAGGGTTCCCGTTTTACCCTTTGGGTACGGAACCCTAAAAACAAACAAGATTGTTTAGCTTTTATGACTAAAATAAATATTCAGAGCAAGAAAATATAGTTTACTAGCTGCGCTCGATCCCTTGGGAATATCGGGATAAAAAGTAGTCTATGTCTTAATCCAGGGTGTCAGCTACCTACATACAAAATTTTATCAAAATTGGTTCAGCCGTTTGAGCGTGAAGAAGTAACAAACATACACATACACACACACACACACACAATCTCACAAACTTTCGCCTTTATAATATTAGTGTGATGATTAGTGTGATTAGCCCGACTCCAGATATTTTAGATCTAGATCTCTCTAGATCAATTATTACTTTAGTTATAAACGGAATAAGAATTGAGACTTACGCTATTTAGTTTCGTGCATGCAATATTCAACTTTATTACTGATGTATTAGCGTTTAGCACATAACGGAGTGGCGGGGAGCGAGGGGCAGAGCTTGCGTTCGATATTTGATTTAGACTGCCTGTCATAGAAAGAATTGCAGTTCACTCCGAGCTTGATTATTAAAAATTGACCTTGTTTAGCGGTAAATACGCAGCGATGTTTCTCGTTGCTCCTATGGCGATGCTCGAACAGTGAAATAATTATATACTTTAGGGTTCTTGCCACGATCGGTTTCAACCCAGCCCGACGCAGACCGGTTTGAAACCGGTCCTCGAGAAGAACCCTTATTTTGATTAGGTACCTACGTTATAATCATTGAAAAAACCCTCTGCCGTACCGTCCCCTCGAAGAGTGGAAGTGTGCATTTTACACAATCCGCACACTCTGTTGGGATTTATGTATTATATTCTGTTGAAAATATTACAAACTCGTACGTGTAATAAAACGATATGCCTCGGGAATCAATTTCAAACAATGTAGATAAATTGTCGATTTCAAACTGTAAGTATTATAAATCGATTTATGTCTCGAGAATCGGTTTCTAAAGCAACCGCTTTTTTTTTCATACTACGGCGAAGCAAAAAGGAGGGTTATGATTTTGACTGGTATGTATGTATGTATGATCATCTGTTCCCTCATTACTTCTAAACTGCTTGTCATAATTTGACAAATGAGGTATTGTTGGAAGTGTCTTGATCGTCCGCTGGTTATAGGCTATGTGAGGTCACATTAAATTCAATATGGCGCCCTCTAGCGGACATAAAGTCAAAGACTAAAAACGACCACGGCTGTCTTCTGAACATCACTATGAATATGTATTAAATACATTAAAATATACATAACATCACGCCTTGTTTGTCCGAAGGGTTAGGCAGAGGTGTACAAAGGCAAGGCAAAGGCTAGGCAAGGCAAAGGCAAGGCAAGGCAAGGCAAAGGCAAGGCAAAGGCAAAGGCAAAGGCAAGGCAAAGGCAAAGGCAAGGCAAAGGCAAGGCAAAAGCAAGGCAAAGGCAAGGCAAGGCAAAGGCAAGGCAAGGGCAAGGCAAAGGCAAAGGCAAGGCAAAGGCAAAGGCAAAGGCAAAGGCAAAGGCAAAGGCAAAGGCAAAGGCAAAGGCAAAGGCAAAGGCAAAGGCAAAGGCAAAGGCAAAGGCAAAGGCAAAGGCAAAGGCAAAGGCAAAGGCAAAGGCAAAGGCAAAGGCGAAGGCAAAGGCAAAGGCAAGGCAAAGGCAAGGCAAGGCAAAGGCAAAGGCAAGACAAAGGCAAGGCAAAGGCAAGGCAAATGCAAGCAAATAAAAAACTTTTTTCAAAAAAAAAAAAGAAATCGACTTCCAAAAAAACTATTAAAAGGATGAGTGAAAGGTGACTAACAAAAGGTGATTATAAGGCAGAGATCAGTAGAAACACCGGGAGAGGACGCCCTAGGAGGACATATATGTATAGTGACCTAATTAGTGATGTTCTTCAGAAAGGTCAGGTGCGTAGTACTCACAACCGGCGTGCGTGTATGACCAGATGTATCAACGTAAGCGAAGCAAAAGGAGTATGTAAGGAGCGTAGCAAGTGCCGTTCTATAGTTTCTGCCTACCCCCATGGGAAGAAGGCGTGCAATGAGTTTATGTATGTATGTAACATTCTACTTAATGTTTACATAATGTTTTGAAATAATAAGGAACCAAAGTCGCACATGTTATACAGTTAAGAATAAATATGACATAACATCACGCCTTGTTTGTCCGAAGGGTTGGGCAGAGGGCTACAAAGGCAAGGCAAAGGTAAGGCAAAAGCAAGGTAAAGGTAGGGCAAAGGCAAGGTAAAAGCAAGGCAAAGGCAAGGCAAAAGCAAGGCAAACGCAAGGCAAAGGCAAGGCAAAGGCAAGGCAAAGGCAAGGCAAAGGCAAGGCAAAGGCAAGGCGCAGGCAAGGCAAAGGCAAGGCAAAGGCAAGGCACAGGCAAGGCAATGGCAAGGCAAAGGCAAGGCAAAGGCGAGGCAAAGGCAAGGCAAAGGCAAGGCAAAGGCAAGGCAAAGGCAAGGTAAAGGCAAGGCAAGGCACAGTCAAGGCGAAGGCAATGGCAATGGCAAGGCAAGGCAAAGGCAGGGCAAAGGCAAGGCAAAGGCAAAGGAAAGGCAAGGCAAGGCAAAGGCAAGGCAAGGCAAAGGCAAGGCAAAGTCAAAAATCTTATATTTGTTATTTTTTTCTTTCTTTTAAGTTTTTTATTTCAAGTTATAGTTTTAGATAATGTAGATACTATAATTTATTTCTCAGTGTATAGTCCATTCCTAGGCTACAAGGTTGTGTGTAAGTCCTGCATCTTAAGAACCGCTAACTCCCAAAATACAAGCTTGACTTAGTTTGGGAGTTGGTAGATCATCTATGTGCTTGCAGTTCATCAAACGTCTTAATAAATTCTACATCATAGCTTAAGGTTTTGTTGTACTTTGAGAGCGAAATAATTGTATTTATTATTTATTTTACTGAAGTTAATGCGTTTAATCTTACAAAACATTTTGTATTTTACGAACAAGGCATTTTTTTTAATGCAAAATATTAGATATTATTAGAGGTTCAGGATAACTGTTATGTTGATAAGGAATGTGAGTTCCGCGAAATGTTACTGATAGTAATGAGTAGGTAACATTCAGGATAAGAATTGAGGATAACTTCCTACCGTGGCTTCCCATGTGTAACAGGATATATTTTTTTGTTTAATTCTGTTAAAAACGAACAAATTATAGTTTACTAGCTTTTACCCGCGGCTTCGCCTGCGTGGAGGCCGGAAATTATTATATGGGAACGTACTGCAGGGATAAAAATATCCCATAAAGGCTCGTACAGACTGGTGCGATATCGCGGGCGCGACAGGGACCGACAAATAAATTGTGCTACTAGTGTCGCGTCGCGCCCGCGATATTGCACCAGTCTGTACGAGCCTTTACCTAACCCAGTTAATGGTCTACCTGTGTGCCAAATTTCATCGATTACGTTCAGCCGTTAAGCCGTGAAGTGAAAAGGTAACAAACGGAGTTACTATCAGATTTATAATATGGCATGTATTTAACACGGTGACAAATTAATCTGAATTTGGGATTAAAAAATAATTAAAGCTGGTAGCAAAAATAATAGGTTGGCAGCAAAAATAATAGGTTGGCAGCTACAGCGAAGTATTATTTTAAGTAGAAAGTAGCAGCTCAATAATCAGTTTTTAGCTTTATTTTAATTTAAACTGGCATCGAATTTTTGTTTTGGTAACTGAATTTACCAACAATAGAGGGGATCTGGCGCTCGGCGGCCGCTGCCGCGGCACGCTCGCTTCGCTCGCTCGCCTTCGCTTGTTAATGGTTACTGTTCTAAACTAACCTAACCCAAATGATTCAATAACAGTAGATGACTTTGCAGCGATTAAGAAATAATATTTAATCGCTGCCAAGTTATTATTTTAGTAGCAAATAGTTAGTCGCCCTTTAAGTTATTAGTCGCCAAGTTATTATTTTAGTAGCAAATAGTTAGTCGCCCTTTAAGTTATTAGTCGCCTGGAAAATTATTATCCTTATAATAAGTAAGAAAGTATATGAATTAAGCCCGTTACAGTATCTTCAAACTGGGCTTCCAATATAGACATTTACCAAGAAGCTTATAGATAAAAGTAGAAGTAACACTAAACACCTTTTTTTTTTCTTTTTTTTTTTTGAGTGTGAAATTATCAAATAACTTCTCGCTTCAACGCTCTGGGCGGAGCGGGAGACATTCTTCGGCGGTCAGACTTTTACTGACTAAAACCCACCCGTGTTCCTTCAAATGCCTGTGTGCCAGGGCCACGATATCCCTTTCGGACAGGCTCGTAACCCTGGCAGGAACACTTTATACCTAAGTGAAGACGACTGTGGTCGGACTCTCTCTTTCTAAATACATACATAAGATACAGAAAACACATATTATCACTGTCTCGTTCTTATGTGTGTATTCAGAAAGAGAGAGTACGACCACAGTCGTTACTCAATATCTTTATTGCTTTTCCATAATGTGTACTTAGGTGGTAACTATATAATTTAGATCATTCATCGTATAGATCGAGCGAGATCGAGATTGAGATTTAGATAATTTAGAGTGTTACCTCTACTTTTATCTATAACTTCAACGTTGATGCCTCGTAGAAGCCTCGACAGGACACCTAGGAGACGGCTCGGAAATCCTTGTAGAGATTTCGTAGAAGGGTCGTAGGTAGTCTCCCCGTAGCGCCTAGCAACAGGTAAGAGCAATAAACTTCTGTATCATGGGAGAACGTAAAGCTATAACAGGCGTTTTATTGCAAACAATTAAATATCTGCACGTTGTTAACAAATGTTGAAATAGGACATAGAAATACAAAGTATTTCTTTAGTGTAGCAAAATACTCAAATCTTACAAGTTAAGGTAGGTGGAACGTCTGTTCTGCCGGGAGGACACGGCGCGGCATACACTGGCAGAGTGTGCCGCTTATGGCCGCACCGTGCCCTCATCAAGAGTAGGCAGCGACCAGTCGCGGCCACCCGTGGTCGACTATATCGCGCCCCGGCACCAGCCGGGAATCACAAAAGTCGCACAAGATCCCATGATCCCCGGCGCAAGTGTGGAAAGGGAACACCGGGGTGGTTTTTAAACAGTAAGAGTCTGACAGACCCCTCCAGTAGGACATCCATGAAGATTTTCCACCCCAGAACAAAAAAAAAAAGGCGGAACGTCAGTGGTACCCAAACCAGTATAAGCTGGCCTCTTAGGTCGCGATCATTGCGCGAGTACGCGATTGTCGCGCTCTTTTATATGAATATGACATAGTCGCAATCAATCAAGTCGCGTTTGTACGTTAAAATTCATACAAACGATCGCGTCGATTGTAGGCTCACGCAATCAGCGCTTTTGATTAGGACGCGGGGTTATTGTATTGAAACTCCGTACTACGTTGGCTAGCTCAAGATCACCTACGCATACTCTCCAACAGCGCCTCAGTACTCCAATCCTTAGGGAAGAAATACATTACCTTGAGACTAACACTATAGAATGTCACATACAATGCACTAGAACGAGCAACGGTGTCTAACTGCAACACAGTGATACTGCAATGGATACTCGTAAAAGGACAAAGTAGGTACTCATCCCCTTGAACAAGCTACGCTACAGGCTACGGCTACAGGAGTTCATCCACACACAAGCGGAGAGCTGGTGGACCTCGACACCAGGTTACAGACAGTCCAGGGAAGCTAGGTCATCCTTAGATGGCAGGCTAACCAGGCGTTTATAACTAACGGCCTGCACCTGGTGAAGGGGATCATCTCGGAACACTGCTCGCTAAATAAACACTTCCACGCAATAGACATAACCGACAGTCCTCTGTGCAGGGCTTGCATGGAGGCTTACGAAATCATTACGCATTTGCTCTTTGAATGCACAGGCATCATACAGATAAGAATAGAAACCCTTGGGCATCGAGATCTTTCACAGACGTTCTAAACAGACCAGGAGACGTAATCAATTTCTTGAGGGAGGTAGGCTGGTTGGAATAACCACTGACGGCCGCCATGGCCCACGCACAATGGTCCACCTAAAGGACTAAGTGCGGAAACCAAACCCTCTAACATAGAAGTGTTACCATCAACGTGCGGTAGACTGTACAATAGAATAGCTTGTTAAAGACCACCGCTGTAATGACTTCTCAAGGACCATGTATCTTCCATTAATCACCAGTTTTACAGGCCGGTTCGTAAAAGCAAAACTAGTACTCGGCCAATGCTAACATAGAAGCACGTTCGAAAGCCTTTGGCACCATTTAGACGTCAGACGGATGCCTCTGACAGCACCTAAGCTAAAAATACCCTGCTAATGCTGATTTGCGGCAATAGATCTTCGCTCAAACATCAGGCGCAATTTTATTAGTTCATAGTAGGTACAATGCAATTAGTACACACTGGAAATCTTTCATCATCATTCATCATTTCAGCCGAAAGACGTCCACTGCTGTGCATAGGCCTCCCCCAAGCACCGCCACTTCGACTGGTTCTGTGCTTCCGCATCCAGCGAATACCTGCAGCCTTCACAAGGTCATCGGTCCACCTTGTAGGAGGCCTTCCAACGCTACGTCTTCCGGTACGCGGTCGCCACTCCAGAACCTTTGGGCCCCATCGGCCATCAGTTCTGCGAGCAAAGTGCCCTGCCCACTGCCACTTATGCTTGGCAATTCAGCTGGTAATCTTTGTTATTATTTAATTTTAAATTTATCATTTCCTAAACTTTATGACAGATCAATCATGCATTTAAAAGACGTTTCATTCAATATGTCAAAGTACTTTGTTAAAGTAACTGGTTTATATTGATGGCTAGCGAAATTGCTATAACAATTACAATAGGAACTCTTATTTTCAACTATTGTACGAGATTGTACACACAGCTACACATCAAGCTATACATTTCCAGTTTAAGATGATCTCGCACTGTACGGAAATCCTATACAATGCGAGATCAGCTTATATAGCATAATAAGTCAAGCCTTTGTAAAAGTGAGGGCATACTATACAAAATTAAAAAGTCGCTACTACGCTCGTTCTTCCTTATATTGAAGTCATACCTTGAGAAACGATGTTTTGAAGTTGAACACAAAACTTAACTGTTGGACCTTTAAGAAATAAAATCAGGTGTACCACAAGATAGCATACTAGGGCCAGTAATGTACATTATTTATACTGCTGACTTGCACAGATAACACAGCCGTACATAGCCCTTCTTGCGACACACGTAAATCCAGCTACTGAATTTCTACAGCAAATTCGAGGAATGGCTTAAAGTTAGGAGAATCTGAGCAAACCAAAGCATGTCCATTTCGCTCAGAAGAGATAGTTCTCCACCAGTAGTTCTGAACAATGCAGAGATTCCTCATAGTGACATCGCTTAATACCTGGGTATGCATGTGGACAAAAGATTAACATGGCGAAAACACATAATATAATATGGACTAAGAGAAAGCAGCTGGACGCAACGCTAATAAACCTTTACTGGTTAATAAGGACAGCACTCGCAAATGACCACACAAAGCAACCTAACAGTCTACTAAGCAATTCTCAAAGCAATCTGGACCTACGCGATCCAATCAAAAAAAGGCCAGGCTGAGAATCAGTACTTTTGGAACGTCAAAATTACATAAGACAATCCCCCAAAAACGCCCGCCCTTAATCGTCTAGCTTTCGGTTACGGTCAGCCATAGTAATATTGCGATATTGGAAGGGTTTCAGTCCAAGATACTCACAGTTATTTTTAACTTAACTTATTATATTAACATAACACACACATAACAGCACGCCTTGTTTCCCCGAAGGGTTGGGCAGAGGTGTACCTGTAGTACACTTACATTTCGCCAGTTATGTTTAAGTCCCATGTAATAGAGGGCGAGCCTATTGCCATCAACCGGGCACAAATCCAGACTCCGGGCTGCTACTGAGAAATTCCAGAAGGAAAAACCCAATAACACTTTGCCCGACCTCGGAATTGAACCCAGGACCCCATACTTACTACTACTACTCAATATGTTAGTAACAAAATAATAAAAACAGGCAACAGACAGGCGCCTTAGACAATTTGCACTCGTCAACTCGTTTTTAGTTGCTAGCTCTACTCGCTTCTCGTTAATCGTTGGCGATGGGACACGTGACCTACACGCCATTTCGACGGGCGAGAAAATCGGAGTGATAGTGTCGAAACTCTAAGCACGAATCTCCTAACAGCAATATCATGGCGGCGATAATTTGATGGCGCCTTATTTGTTTTTTTAGGGTTACCCGTACCCAAAGGATAAAACGGCAACCCTATTACTAAGGCTCCGCCGGCGCCGTCTATCTGTCTGTCTATCTGTCCGTTTGTCACCAGGCTGTATCTCATAAACCGTGATAGTTAGACGGTTGAAATTTTCACAGATGATGTATTTCTGTTGCAGCTGTAACAACAAATACTAAAAACAGAATAAAATAAATATTTAAGGGGGCTCCCATACAACAAACGTGATTTTTTCCCCGTTTTTATAGATAATGGTACGGAACCCTTCGTGCGCGAGTCCGACTCGCACTTGGCCGGTTTTTTCTATTATACCTATGTTTTTCACTACCTTATTAATGTACTATTTGAACAATATATTATTATAATTTATTAATTTATGTGAAAAACTTAACATCACGTGCTGGCCTTTTGACGAAGTAAGTACCGTAGCATTAAGGTACACACCTCAAGCCCGACAGACCTACAAAAAAAACGAGCGAGCCATAAAGTAGTTGCTTATGATGTGTATATCTGACAGCTCGCCTTGGTGGAGATTTATAAAAGGTAAAACAAAATTATTTTTTCGAATAATTATTCATTACTAGTGGTTGCTAACGGGTCGAAATTCGACCCTCTCTACTTACAATCTATATAGTACTTACTAATTCCATGAGTACACTAATTCCTTGATAAAGTACTTACTAATTCCATGAGTACACTAATTCCTTGATAAAGTACTTACTAATTCCATGAGTACACTAATTCCTTGATAAACTATCTACTTAGTAACTCCATGATATTAAAAAGTACTGACTTATTCCATGCTCAAGCTGTCACTTCCTGTTACACGTTTCCATCCCTTTTCATGAAATCACTCCCATAGAATTCGAGAGAAAAGATGTTACACATCAAAAAGCCTGAAAAGGGAGAGTCCCAGTTCAACACTGTTTTAGCAATCTTTATGATCTCGTATACGAGCTAAAACATGGTTATATGGTATTGATTTAATTTCTGTAAGTAGGTTTTTTTGTACAAACACCTTAACACGTCAATCATAATTAAAAAACTACATGGAAGCTTTTAAAGTCCAGACATAATCATGGTCAGATCATGTGAAGGCCATGTAGATTGGTGTCTGAAATGGTATTTTGAGGAAAGAACCACACAGATTGAGTGGACCTGTCCAACTCCAGTCAGTGCACGCATTTATTAGTAATCGTTCAGCTCAACTCAGAACCTATGGATCTCAATAATTCGACGAAGAATACAAAAAAAGGACATTTGGGTAGTGTACATAAATGACTCAACCAAAAAAAAAACCGGCTAAGTGCGTGTCGGACCACGCACAATGAAGGGTTCCGTAGTTGGGATGAATTTATCCCAAAAACAAACTTAACATTGTAGTAGAAAAACATGTTCTCCGATACATCGATATACGGTTAATTCTCCAACTGCAATTTTAAGTTGGTCGACTATTACTCGTTAACTTGTAAGGCCAACTTAGCTGTGATAGTTTTCCTTTTAATTTCGTTATATATACTACTGCCCTGATTTTTCACATATACTAAAATAACCATTTAATTGGCAGGTACACTTGACTGTAACTAAAAATTGCACTTTAAAACTTAATATTCCGCAAACGGAGCCCTGGATCAAAAAATGGTTTTAACAGACTCGCAATATTAAACAGCCTATCCAAAGATACCCCTACCATGGGATGGACAAGAAAAAAATATCAACCCCACTTTATGTGCAAGTGACGAACCTTACAAAAAAATATTTCAAGATTTTATTTTAAAACTTTGTCGACGTGATTAATATGTATGTTCATGCCAAATGAAAGCTTTCTAGTACTAAAATTAACATAATTTATTACTTTACAAAGTAAACATTTACGTCATTAAATAAGTAAAATGGTATATAGAAAAAGAAAATATAATAAGGCAATTAGCAAAAAAAAACCACATTCACTGTGTAAAGGACATGTCCAATTTCTGCTCTCTGGTAATGTTCAGTATTGCGGGTTTTACAGTATAATTTAAACATTAAGATTTAAATTACTGTGGATTTATTAATCCACTATGCTTGTGTGACGATATTCTAAAAAAAAACAATACTTAACACTAGCTTCCGATGTTTTTATTTTTTTATTTGTGAACAATAGCAACAAGTCGTTTATTTTAGATCAAAAAAATATATTAAAGTATTTATTTACGTGTAAAATACGCCAAGATTAGGTACCAAAACATTTAATTTTGTTTAAGTATCACATAAAAACGTGTTTTTTTTAAATACCCTCTTCCTGAAATGAATGATATACCTAATTATGTTTTATGTTTCGCGGTGGCATTGAGAACAAGTTACTTTTGTTTTGCTTACAATAATTAGGTACTTACTATATTCCCAATTCAGTAGGAACAAATTGTGAGAGATAAATAAAAATGGGTATGAATTAAAGAATTAAACCAAAATATCTAAAGATGTAATTTCAAGTAAATATAAAATAAATGACTGAGTAATTATAATACGGTAAACAGACTTGAGTAAAATTACACAAAGATTAGATACAAAAGGTAGGTAGCGACTGTAATGTGATCAAAAGTCCAATAAGAACAGGTACCCTGCCAACTAAACTAGGAAAATCCTGTATCTTGGGAGCACAATAGATAGGGCAGGATAATAAAAAAATGTGAACCAAAAATCTGCAAAATCTGATCAGGCCAACAAAATATAAAATGTTTCACTGATCTCACATAGGAATTCCACCAGTTACCTATTACCTGTGTTCACTCACAGATGGCGTTAGATATGTAAAACAAACATAAGTAATAAAATCCTAGTAGTATAAACCATATTTAGTTCAGTTTTTAGGGTTCCGTACTGAAAGGGTAAAACGGGAATCCTATTACTAAGGCTCCGCCGTCTGTCTGTCCGTCTGTCACCAGGCTGTATCTCATGAACCGTGATAGTTAGACAGTTGAAATTTTCACAGATGATGTATTTCTGTTGCTGCTATAACAACAAATACTAAAAAACAGAATATAATAAATATCTAAGGGGGCTCCCATACAATAAACGTGATTTTTTTGCTCCTTTTTGCTCGAAATTGATAACGGCAACAGGTAGACGCTTGAAATATTCACATAATATTCAGTTATATATTCAATTTAAAAATAAATATTTAAATTAAAATAAAATAAATATTTAAGAGGGGCTCCCATACAACAAACGTGATTTTTTTGCCGTTTTCATAGATAATGGTACGGAACCCTTCGTGCGTGAGTCCGACTCGCACTTGGCCGGTGCCGGTTTTTGTAAGTTCCTGATGCCAAGCTTATTAATTGACAAAATGGAAAATAAAGCGGTTATAAAAATATAACTGAACCTTCACCCACGGGACGTCATTGTTTATTGGAGCAGCTCAATTTCAAGCCTTTTTGTCCTCAATATAGCCCTTAACAGTAACAACAGAAAACCCATAATAACACTTTGACCGACCCGGGCTTCGAACCCAGGAACTCGTACTAAACAGTGGCGCTTGCAACCACTACACCAACGAGGCAGACGAATGAGTTGATTTTCAACAAAAAAATTGGTAATACGTACCTACTTAGTCGTAAAAATAATTAGTACACACGGCTACACATCAAGCTATACATATCCAGTTTAGGCAGATCTCGCATTGTATAGGATTTTCGTACAATGAGAGGTCAGCTTATACTGGAAATGTATAGCTTGCTGTGGCCAAGTAAAAGTTAACTTTTAACATGCTTGACATTTTCATTCCTTTACTATGCCTACCTAACTAACAGAGTGGCTTCAGAATCTCCAGTGAATAGTAAATAATAGCTATACCTACACCTACATAGCTTTAAGAATATGTAAATTAGCATAAGTCGAACGGACAAAGGACCATATGGAGCTGGGTAAATAAATATGAATTGTATTGTTGGCATACTGTCCATATCAGTCACCCCGTCCTGTAGTAGGTACTCTTCAGTGTTTGTTCCTGGTATATTACTTGTAAGGACCATTGTTTTTACAAGCAGATGGTAAGACGATGTTTCCTGTAAAATAAAGGCATGTGCAGACATGTGTAATGTAACGCGAATTCTGCGTGTGGACGGGCTAGCATTAAGGCTCGTGATAACTGGGGCAATCTCGCGGGCGCGACTGTCAGCGCGACCTTTGTCGCGCCTGTCTGTACGAGCCTTTACATGTAAAGCTCGCGCTGATCCATCGGCTGGTTTTTAGCCCGAACACAAAGGCTCTCGCAATCTAACACATAGAGGATTCGGGTTGAGTTTTTATGCCGTCCACACTATTCGCATTACATTACACGCGTCTGTATCTAAATTCAAATTCATTTATACATTTTTGAACATAGGGTAAAATTATATAGATGACTACTATGCACTGGTAGACCCTCTGGTTTCTTATGAGCTGACATGCTATGGTAACACATTTCACACTCACCACACACATTCACCCTATACCTACACTACACACTCCACACACATTCAGACCCTACATCCACACTACACACACAGCCACTTACATCACTCACCTGTCAAGTTTTAGACTTAATTACCTCCTTTCATAGTCTAAGTTATTTAATTTTGGAATTGTCATGTATGAAATTTTTAAGTTTTTACACCTAATTTACCACGGAAGAGCACTGTTTTCCTATACATATACAGGTTTTTACCTAGTTTGGAATTCAGGAGTTCATGTAGTTTTAGCCGTCTACTCACTTCCATGATTTGTATTCTAGTTCTTAAGAATACGACTGTATAAGGCTATATTTTATTAAGTCCAAATAAACGTTTTATTATTTAAACCATAATTGGATAAAATAAAAAAAATTGCAAATCAGATTCATGAAACTATTAGTAGATAAAAACACAAAAAACCGTTGTAAAAGTAGTCATTACGAAGACTTATTTTTGGAATGTAAAATGCTGCCGTTTCATGAGAGGGTAGTGTTGTCAGTAGCTTTAGAACAGTATGGTAGCAATGAATTTAAAAACAATATAATACGCACAAGATCTCAAAGGATTAATAACATGAAAAGATTTATAATGCCCACTTGTAATAATTATTATGGTCGAAGGTGTAGAGCTTTTTAGTCCCAACAATTTTTAATAACCTTCCAGTAAATATAAATAATAATAATAATAATAAACAGCTGTATCACAAAAACCTCCCTTAAAAATAAAATACATAAGTACCTCTTTCATTATGTTTTGCGAAAGCTTCGCAGAGAATACTTAAAAGAAAAAAAAATATATATTTGTATGTTTATAAATTATAAAGCAAGATAGTTTTAACCTACACCTATGTAAAAAATAAATAAAAACCAAATTATAAAAACCAAATTATATACTTTACTTACAAAAAAAAAGGAGCTACGTCTGCCAACAAACTGCTGTGCAGTTTGGCAGAAGTAAATATTATAATATGTCCTTAAAATGTTTATCTGAATAAACATTTTTGATTTTTTTATATAAAAAAATGTTGGTGCATACTATGTCCCGCTAGAAGGCATACCAAATAGCTTAGGTAATCGAATGTTACATAACAGAACGAAAAAAAAAAAAAAACAATAAAGGAACAACCTTCCCTTATATATATATTTTTTGTTAATGTCATAATTATTCATGTTAATCAGTAATATTATGTAGTTAATAAGGTAGGGTAGGTAGGTAGGTAGGGTAGGTAGGTAGGTAGGGTAGGTAGGTAGGGTAGGTATGTAGGGTTGGTTGGTAGGGTAGGCAGGTAGGGTAGGTAGGTAGGGCAGGTAGGTAGGGTAAGTAGGTAGGGTAGGTAGGTAGGTAGGGTAGGTAGGTAGGGTAGGTAGGTAAGGTAGGTAGGTAGGGTAAGTAGGTAGGGTAGGTAGGTAGGTAGGGTAGGTAGGTAGGGTAGGTATGTAGGGTTGGTTGGTAGGGTAGGTAGGTAGGGTAAGTAGGTAGGGTAGGTAGGTAGGTAGGGTAGGTAGGTAGGGTAGGTATGTAGGGTTGGTTGGTAGGGTAGGTAGGTAGGGTAGGTAGGTAGGGTAGGTAGGTAGGGTAGGTAGGTAGGGTAGGTAGGTAGGGTAGGTAGGTAGGTAGGGTAGGTATGTAGGGTTGGTTGGTAGGGTAGGCAGGTAGGGTAGGTAGGTAGGGTAGGTAGGTAGGGTAAGTAGGTAGGGTAGGTAGGTAGGTAGGGTAGGTAGGTAGGGTAGGTAGGTAGGGTAGGTAGGTAGGGTAAGTAGGTAGGGTAGGTAGGTAGGTAGGGTAGGTAGGTAGGGTAGGTATGTAGGGTTGGTTGGTAGGGTAGGCAGGTAGGGTAGGTAGGTAGGGTAGGTAGGTAGGGTAAGTAGGTAGGGTAGGTAGGTAGGTAGGGTAGGTAGGTAGGGTAGGTAGGTAAGGTAGGTAGGTAGGGTAAGTAGGTAGGGTAGGTAGGTAGGTAGGGTAGGTAGGTAGGGTAGGTATGTAGGGTTGGTTGGTAGGGTAGGTAGGTAGGGTAAGTAGGTAGGGTAGGTAGGTAGGTAGGGTAGGTAGGTAGGGTAGGTATGTAGGGTTGGTTGGTAGGGTAGGTAGGTAGGTAGGGTAGGTAGGTAGGGTAGGTATGTAGGGTTGGTTGGTAGGGTAGGCAGGTAGGGTAGGTAGGTAGGGTAGGTAGGTAGGGTAGGTAGGTAGGGTTGGTAGGTAGGGTAGGTAGGTAGGGTAGGTATGTAGGGTAAGTAGGTAGGGTAGGTAGTTAGGGTAGGTAGGTAGGGTAGGTAGGTAAGGTAGGTAGGTAGGGTAGGTAGGTAGGGTAGGTAGGTAGGGTAGGTAGGTAGGGTAGGTAGGTAGGGTAGGTAGGTAGGGTAGGTAGTTAGGGTAGGTAGGTAGGGTAGGTAGGTAGGGTAGGTAGGTAGGGTAGGTAGGTAGGGTAGGTAGGTAGGGTAGGTAGGTAGGGTAGGTAGGTAGGGTAGGTAGGTAGGGTAGGTAAGTAGGGTAGGTAGGTAGGGTAGGTAGGTAGGGTAGGTAGGTAGGGTAGGTAGGTAGGGTAGGTAGGTAGGGTAGGTAGTTAGGGTAGGTAGGTAGGGTAGGTAGGCAGGGTAGGTAGGTAGGGTAGGTAGGTAGGGTAGGTAAGTAGGTTGGTAGGGTAGGTAGGTAGGATAGGTAGGTAGGGTAGGTAGGTAGGGTAGGTAGGTAGGGTAGGTAGGTAGTGTAGGTAGGTAGGTAGGTAGGGTAGGTAGGTAGGGTAGGTAGGTAGGGTGGGTAGGTAGGGTAGGTAGGGTAGGTAGGCAGGGTAGGTAGGTAGGGTAGGTAGGTAGGGTAGGTAGGTAGGGTAGGTAGGTAGGGTAGGTAGGTAGGGTAGGTAGGTAGGGTAGGTAGGTAGGGTAGGTAGGTAGGGTAGGTAGGTAGGGTAGGTAGATAAATAAATTGAATAAAAAAAAACGATGGTTTTTCTTATGTGCCGTTGAAGCTCTTGAGTTGGCTCAGTATTTTTGTTATAAATTTTGTATAGGCGTCTAAGATTTTCTCTTTTCGCGTTAGCATCCCGATGTCATATGCCGTGATACCAAATCTCTTAGAGATTGCCTCATACTGCATGCGATCCATGGCAAATCTGGGGCAATCCCTGAGGAGGTGGTCGAAACTTTGTACGGTGTTGGCGTCGCAGGGACAATTTTCATCGGCAGTTATTTTGAAACGATGGAGGTACTGTTTGTGGAAGCCGTGGCCTGTTAAAATTTGGGTGACATAAAAGTTTTGTTCAAATTTTTTCCGGAATTTGTGTATTTGTAGAAGTGTTGGAAATATTGTTTTGGTGTGTTGTCCCTGCTCGCTTGATGCGTATCTGGCTTGCCACGTAGCCAAGTTGGTCTGCCTTAGTTCATGTTTGACATATGACATCGGGTATGCGCTGTAGTCCGGCGCTTTATGGAGTCGAGTGGCCTTGTTCGCGGCAGCATCTGCAGCTTCATTGCCTGCAACTCCACTGTGCCCTTTCACCCATCTGATCACAATGTGTGGTGGTGTGCCTGTGCGTGGGTGTGTGTGTGTGATTGTGTATGGTTTTATGAATTATTGTGACCAGTGGTTGCTCCGGTCTGCGATCGCCCGTATAGCCGACTGGGAGTCAGAGAAGATGGTGGTATGGGTTTGCTTCTTTTTGTATAGTATATGGTTTAATGCTGCATGGATGGCTTGGGTAGTGTTCTTCTGCTGGCGGAATCCGAATTGTTGAGGGTTCAGTTTGTTTCCCACCTCAGCATGATGGGCTACCCTTTTGATGGATAACTTTTCCAGGAGTTTCCCGAAAACTGGAATGAGACATATGGGGCGGAAGGATTCGAGATCTGTTTGATCGTCCTTTCCCGGTTTAGGAATGATCTTGGCATAAGCCTCCTTCCAGTCTCGGGGGAAATGCTGTAGGGCAAGGCATCTATTCATGATGTCAGTTATTAAGTGCGGGTAGTGAACTGTGAATTGAAGGCAGATATCGGAGGTGAGATTGTCGCGGCCAGGGGCTTTGCTGGGGTTTATCTGTTTTAGTTGCTCGAGAACCTCTTCTTCAGTGAATGGATGGTCGTTTATGGTGTTGGTCGTGGGGCTATGGTATTGATGACGAAGTTCTGTTTGTGTTGGCGTGTGATCGCAGGTATCATCAGGGTAGAAGTGGTTTAGGAGGGCAGTGGCTGTCTCTAGGGTAGGTAGGTAGGTAGGGTACTTAGGTAGGTACGGTAGGTAGGTACGGTAGATAGGTAGGCTAGGTAGGTAGGTCGGTAGGGTAGGTAGGTAGGGTAGGTAGGTAGGGTATGTAGGTAGGAAGGGTAGGTAGGTAGGGTAGGTAGATAGGGTAGGGTAGATACTTATCGCTACCCGTGCGATGCCGGGCCGGGTAAAGCTAGTAGTAATATAATAATAATATTTCAATAAATTAAGACGCCACATAATTATAAACAAATAAGTAGTATTTAGTCACAATTTTGCATACAATAATAAATTAAACTGCCTTGTTGGTCTAGTGGTGGCAAGCGCTACTGCCGAGCACGTGATCTGGGGTTCGATTCCCGGGTCGGGCAAAGTGTTATTGAGTTTTTCCATCAGGAATTTCTCAGTAACAGCTCGGCGTCTGGATTTGTAGTTGATGGCAATAGGGTCGCCCCCTATTACATGGGACTTAAACATAACCGGGGAAATGTGGGTACTATAGGTACCTACACCTCTGCCTAACCCTTCGGGGGTTACAGGCGTGATGTTATGTTATGTAATAAATTAAATTAAAATGTAAATGGAGAATGTCATTATATCACGGGAGCAACATTTTAATTTCACAGGCAGATAAGTATAAGATTATATGAATATACGGTCAAATTTAATTAGTTAGTGTAACTCGATGAGTTTTTTTGTGGGGGCATCGACCCCAGTGACTGTAGTCACTTGAAATATGAATTTTTGTATTGTGTAAACTTCACAGACGTGATTGATATCGATACCTAAACACAATAAAACAAAAGATAACGCTTATACCCGCTTCGCTTAAGCTAGACGCATATCATTTTGCTACTCAAAAGTAATTGTTTATAATTAGAAATACATTGTTAAAAGTGGTAATAACTACAAAAAACTTTAGTTTTAAGTCAGTGAAGTGCCCAAGAAACCCTGAAGCAGAATAAAAACAGTGTATTGACACAAATTGTGATAAAAGGAAAGTTTTAACAAATATTAATCTACCGGCCATCACAAAACGTGAATTCCTGACCTACACCAACGTTGTTATCGACGAAGGCGGCATTAGTTTGGAATCTCACCTTTCTTGAAAAATAAAAAGTTTCTATTCAGTGGGCGGTCTTAGTTTGGAGTTACGCATCAATTTGAATACAAAATTAATATTAATAAAATGGAATCGGAAAGAAATACTTACGCTGGATGTCGGAATGAAATACATTTTTTTTAATTTTTGGATTGTTGTGAGTGCAAATCAAGATTTGATATTTTTTGTGTGAAAATACCAAGTAGCAACTTTTATCTTATGGATCATGATTATAAGTCCACCTGGAAATGCCTCGAATGCTATTGCAAACAGCTAAAAACTGATAATACTAATACGCCTGCGCGCCCGGCTAATAATACTGGGAACCTCGGCCGCTCACCAAGTCGGAAACAAACACCGAGCCCCAAAACTATAGCTAAAACTCTTGGTAATCAAAACACTCCATCTGATGTAATGAATGTGATTCAAAGGAAGAAAATTTGTCAATCCAGGTCAAAACTAAGTAATCCTGAACATTGTTTTAACGAAGATACTCTAAGAGCTATAAGGAAGAATTGGCCACGGCTGTTAAAACATATTTCAAAGAGTTACTTACTGATCAATTAAAAAATGTACAGGGTGAAATATCTGAATTCAAAGCTTCGTTCGGGTTTTTCAATGAGGACTTCGAAGAGTTCAAGAAATGCTTTGATGAAAATGATTCCATAATTAATCAACTGCGCAACGATAATGCAAACCTAGTACCAAACCTACCCAAGTGTCAATGACCTTACTACGTGGTTATGTATAGTGGAACAAAACATGCGTGAAAACAACGTAGAAATTAATGGTTCACCCGAAGATAAGTCTGAAAACCTGGTGAAAACTTTACAAGATATCGCGAGGGTAACAAATTGTGATGTTGGCGACAGTGACATCATGTACACTACAAGAGTAGCCAAACTAAATAAGGATAATAACCGCCCACGTACTGTGATTGCTAAGCTCCGCAGCCCTCGCTAGCGTGACAATCTTCTGGCGGCTGTAGGTGACTTCAACAAAAAACATCTCTCGGACAAATTGAACTCGCATCACCTATAGGTGGTATCCGAGTGCCTATTTTTGTAAGCGAGCATTTATGCCCTGCTGGTAAACAACTGCATGCGGCAACACGGAAACTGGCTAAAGAGATGTCATAGAACTTTGTCTGGATACGCAACGGGCGAATTCTTGTACGAAAATACATTCATTCGAAGCCAATCGACATTCGCAACCAGGGTAGTTTAAAGTTAATGAAAGCAACTGACACCGCAATTATGACTTAGGTAATGTTTTTACTTATTTTTATAAATGTTCTTGGCGTTATTTGTATTCGCAATACTTGATATTTATTATCAAAATGTTAGTGGAATGAGGACCAAAACTGAAGATATCTATAAAAATATTTTACTGACTAGCTATGATGTAATAGCATTTACTGAGTCTTGGTTAAATCCTAACATAATTAATGGAGAGTTCATTGACCCGCGATATGTGGTGTATCGTAGGGATAGGCTGAGAAGACATTTAAAAAAGATGGGGGTTATGGTTGCTGTTAGTAATAAAACTAAATCTGTAAGAATGAAAAGCTGGGAAAGTGATTTCGAAGATTTATGGTTGACTCTAGACTTAAATGTTAACAATAATACTAAGAAAATTGCACTTTGTCTTGCCTATATGCCGCCGCCTGTCAAACTGGATTCTCTACAACGCTTCTTAAATAATGTTAACAACGTGCTAAATAATGTCGACGATGTTGTGATTCTTGGGGATTTTAACTTGGGTTTTATCGATTGGAACAGGATAGGTTAGGACGGCCTGCATCTATCACCATCTAATTATGAAAATTCACTGGGGTACTCACTCGTAGACTTTCTGTCAATCAATGAACTCCACCAATTTAATTCTATTCTAAATGCTGACTGCAGAATTTTAAACCTAGTATTGAGCAACATATCAGATGTTACAGTAACTAAGCCCAATGGCCTGCTTAGTAAATTAGACTCCCAACACCCGTACATCCTCATCTCTATTCCACTTTCAAACATAAAACAATTACAAACAAAATATTGTTCAGGTTACAACTTGTTTAAAGACTATGCACAAATCAAAATCTATCTTAAAAATATAAATTGGTATGATGCCTTTCATGAATGTGCTGATGCTAATGAACGGGTTGATGCCTTCTAGAATAGAATAGAATAGAATACTCTTTATTATGTACACCATGAAAGTTACAGATATAAATGTTGAAATTTTACATAGGGTGACACAATGGGCGGTCTTATCGCTAAAAGCGACCTTTTACAGACAACCTTCTACAGCATACTACAGAACGCTATCAACAATTTCGTACCCAAATATGCAAGAAAAATATCTAAATATCCCTCTTGGTATTCTGACTTACTTGTTGGAGCTCTATCTGAAAAAGAGAAATTTAGGCAAAAATACCGCAAATATAATAATCCCCGAGACAGACTCACCTTTGAGTTACTTCTTAGTCGCTGCCATACTTTAATAAATAACTGTTATAATACATATAAATGTAAAATTGAAAATGATATTCCCAAAAACCCAAAAGCTTTCTGGCGATTCATAAAAGATAAGCGTCGTGGGGAATCTTGCATACCTGCTGACATGTTTATGAACGATAAAGTGGCTAGCAGTGGTCCAGAAATTGCAATTTTTTTCCAGCCAGGATCCCACCGTTACTTGCAATGCTCTCAATGGATTTTCAGGTATTGACGTTATCTTAAGTACTATTAAGTTTACGGAAAAACAAATTTTTAAGCTCAAACTCATAGATGCCTCCAAAGGTGTTGGACCTGATTCTATACCACCTTTGTTTATAAAACGCTGCTGCCATGAACTTGCCTTACCGCTGCAGATTATTTTTAATTCTTCTCTTGCTGAAGGAATCTTTCCTTATGTATGGAAAACCGCAAGCATTGTCCCGGTTTTTAAAAAGGGAGATCCTGCTAATGTTAAAAATTCAATATTATCATGTTTTTCAAAGATCTTTGAGTCTCTTGTCTGGCTAATCATTACTCGCCACATTGATAGAATTGTTTTACCAAGTCAACATGGCTTCAAAGCTGGACGCAGCGTAGAAACAAACCTCGTCCAGTTTGTGTCTGATGTGACCCTAGCTCTTGACAAAAGACTAGAAGTAGATGCCGTGTACACGGACTTCAGTAGTGCATTTGACAAAGTTGACCATTCTCTGTTGCTGTCCAAGTTAGAATATAATGGTATACATGGCTCACTTTTGAACTGGTTCTCATCTTTTTTATTCCATAGATCGCAAATTCTTGTTGTTAATGGTTACGAATCTTACCCGTACTATGCCGACTCAGGAGTTCCTCAGGTTTCTCACCTTGCACCGGTTCTATTTTTACTCTTCATTAACGATATTACTGCCCAAATACGTCACTGTAAATATCTAATGTTTGCCGACGATCTTAAAATTTATAAAACTATAACTTCAAATGAAGATACTATCATAATTCAGGAGGATTTGGACAGAATTGAGCATTGGTGCAGCCTTAACCACATGCAACGTAATGTACAAAAATGTAGCCATATACGATTCACGAGGAAAAAGCAGTCCTATACTATCTCATATAATATAAAAGGAGCATTATTGGAAACTGTGAGTGAGGTTCGTGATCTTGGTATTATCATGGACAGTAAAGTCAACTTCAGAAGCCATATTGATAATATTGTTACGATATCGGCACGGCTACTAGGATTTCTTAAGAGAAGCACTAAAGGGTTTAAGCTGGTAAGATCAAAAATTGTGCTATATGTATAACGCCTTAGTTCGGAGCCACCTTGAATTTGCCAGTGTGGTGTGGAGCCCGCACTATGCAGTACACTCACAAAGAGTAGAAAGCATTTAAAGGGCCTTCACAAAACACCTAGCATATGCCTTCGGTGATATATCTCCCCGGTGTCCATACAAACAACGTACTCAGTATTACAAAATGATTACTCTGCGCGACCGTCGACTGGTTCAAGATCTCTCATGTTTATTTACAAATTGGTTAACAATAAATTGGACTGCGATAAATTAACTGAACAAATTAGACTAAAAGTCCCCTATAATTTACCCAGATATTCCATTACACACTTATTCTGGACTAAAGCATGCCATGCACCCAACATAGTTGGGAAGAGGAAATTCTAATAAAGTGAATCAAAAAGTACACATGTAAGTACCCAAATGATTTTATATACAAATGCGCTTATTGAAATCACCTTTATCATTTACGAATTAAGGCTTGTACAGACTCGCGCGATATCGCGGGCGCGACAAGCAGCGGCAAAGAAATTGTGCTACTAGAGTCACGTCGCGCCCGCGATATCGCACTAGCCTGAACGAGCCTTTAAGGGCCGATGCAGACGATGCGTTGCGGCGGCAGCGGCGCAGCGCCGGTATGTTGTCGCTGCGGCGGGCGTCCTACATACAAATATAAATGGTATGCCCACGGTGCATTCCGGCGTCGCACCGTACACCGGACTTGTGACCTGCTAGACGAGGCGGGGAGAGCGACACGTTGCGAATCCGGAGCGGCACCGCTCAATTGTTTGTGCGGCAGAAGAAATGGTAAAATCGTTGCGGTGCCGCACCGCATCGTGTGAACAGGCTCTAATCTGTGATACTGCTGGACAGGTGGAGATATATCATTAATTAATATTGATAACTAACGAAGAAATATGATACGTCAGCACATGTCTAATATTATATTATCTTCGTTACCTGTCGGATCAAAAGTTTGAAAATAATTAAATAGAACAGTCATGTACTGCCCATATCTAATTATGTCTAGGTATATAATTAGTTAAGTGCTGGTACTTAATAGACACATTAAAAAAAGAAAGTGAAAAATCCGATGGGTACCATAATTAGACTTAATGCATTATTTTTAAATGTATCCCACGAAAATGACTATAAAAGTATTTCGTGTAATTAGGATGTACAGTTTATGTAGCAGCAAGTTCAAAGTTATTTGAGATAAAGTTCTTCTAAATTGGAAACCACAACTTATATTCATTATACAAACAACGTTAGTAGTTTTTAGGGTTCCGTACCCAAAGGGTAAAACGGGAACCCTATTACTAAGGCTCCGCCGTCTGTCTGTCTGTCTGTCTATCTGTCTGTCTGTCTGTCTGTCCATCTGTCACCAGGCTGTATCTCGTGATCCGTGATAGCTAGACAGTTGAAATTTTCACAGATGATGTATTTCTCGCGCATTAATGGTCACTGTTCTAACTGGTCTCTTCCAGGGACTACGGTAGAGACCACGGGTAACTAACTGTTTTTGTTAGTAGGTTTTCCTATACAAATTTGCTTAGCAGGTTGCAAGTGCAGCCTTACTTGTAACAGTATGTAATTACTACCTATAGATATGTACTAATCCACATTAATATTGTAAAGAGATAAAGAAGAATGGCAGAACTCGCATGTAATCTAATCACAGCATTTTTTGTAATGTTGGGTTTCGCGAGAAAAACGTTGTTTATAGAGTAGATGACTCCGTTTATACGGACCCCACGACACTAAGTGTATATTATGCAGTACACACTATACACCGTGGCATTTTAATCGTCTTAAAACGGCAGCCCACTTCATGTAATGCAATTCATGCATTCATGAAAGTATTTTTTATTATTATTAATATGTGAATGTTTGGCACATCGAAAACGATGAAAAAGGTCTGGAGGCAAGATATCTAGAGACGTTGGTCGACATCGCCCGACGTTTCAAACAACTGGGACACATTTTATCCAATGAATACGAGGCTTTATCACTGACAATACTTGTCAGTGGGCTTGATGGGACAACTATCAGTCGTGATGTTATTTACAAATATTTTCAATACCACTAGGTATATATTTTCTTCTTCAGTCTGCCTATAGGTACGTATATCTATCTTATTATTGTTATGGCATTGCTTTAGACTCGATCATCTCTGCAGAACGGTGCTCTAATGGCGTACCATAGTTTGAATCATAATCTGAATGATTTTGCTAATCCATTGCTTCATAAGTCCGAAAAATTTGTCTGGTCAACATCGTAAGTTACCCAATCAAAGACATTCAATTATTTACTTAACAATAGTTGGGACATAGCGAACAAAATCGTTATCCGATACATTTGTCCTAGTGGGCAAAAGTCACTCAGTCTAGTGTGGTACGCCTGCATGTCAAGTCGCATTCGTGTCCACCAACAGAAAATTATTTTTGAAGTATATGCCTAGTTATGCAATATGGTATTGCAAATCTCGTAGTGATAAAACGACTAGACTTATCCAAGGTTTATTTTCGTTAATATTGTGTAATTTATCCAGAATTTAGATAAAATAAATAATTAATCATTTTCTTAGATTGACGGTTCGTTATCAAAGGTGGGTGTCCATAAAAGTGTAACGTGTCAAAATTAGGTTTTATTGAATTTTGCTATATTACGCTAGATGGCGTTACTGAGACATGGGGATCTCAATTTTTCTATGAGTTTTTGATGGCCTCTCTCTCAGGTTATAGAAAGAAGCTTGTTAATATAAAACATGTTGCAAATACAAATAGGTACTGGTTCTAAAGAATAATACTATTTGGTTTCAAGGGACAGGGGGCCTAAAATGGACGCTTTGGGAGAATCATAATTTATGATCTGCGTACAATTCATACATCCCGCAATTTTTCTATTTTCTTATACAAATTTTAAATTATTTATTTAAAAATTAGAAATAAAAAAATATTTGAGACCCTCACAACAAGCCCTTTCATTTGATATGTAACACGGTACCTACAGTATGCATTTTTTTTTTTTGTTTTCTGATTTGGCCCCCAAAAGTGACCCTCATTTTCAAAATTCATTTATTTACGTTTACGTCCGTGCTTAGGCCACAGAAAGTCATATGTGTACCAAATTTCAACTTAATCGGTGCAGTTATAGATTCGGAGCAAAGCTGTGACAGACGGACAGACAGACAGACATACGACGAGTGATCCTATAAGGGTTAAATTTTTCCTAAAAAGCGAATGCATACAAAGTAAAGCCCTGTAACTGTTTCATAAAATAAACATAGTTTCATTGATGAACGGTTCTGAAATTAAGTGACACCAAAACTGCCATACCTACTTCTTTGTGAGTTTGTATGTAGGGGATAAAAAACTCAAACTCAAAGCATTTGTTTAAAAAAATACAATTACAGGCACTTTTGAATTGTCAAGGGGTCGGTCAGTCAGAGAGATGAAGCTAGTTGCCCATTCCAAAGCGTAGTAGGTTCCTATGGAGAAGAACGGGCAAGAAACTCCACGGACACTCTTTTTAATCAAGATATTGTGACAAAGTATTGGTTACATCATTCATGTTGAAATTATACATGTGAGGACAATGTAGAAAGACGTGCACGTTAACAGCGTCCGCAATAAAAAGATAAAACCATTAACAATTAATATAAGTTAAAATAAGCCGTGGCAGCCAAGAAATTACCAGTCTCCACTGACGGCGCCCGTTCACGAACATGACGCATGGATCAGCACCATTTAGCTCAACCATTTTGAAGGGAGCTAAATGATCCAACACACACGCCACCATCAGCGAGACATTTGAGTGAGCATGACACACTCTGCCGCCAGGGCACATTCAAGTCAATGAAAGACATACTTAGTAAATGGTAGGTACATAGTGCTCACACGGTGTGGTAATGGGGGTGGTAATCTTTGGACCTACTGATTTGAAAATTGTTTCACGAATTCAATGTGAAGCTACATTATCCCTGCGTGTCATAAGCAATATACAATAGTAGTTTTAGTATATACTGAAACTACTATTGTATATTGCTTACGTGTCACACGACACACGAAACACGTGTCTAGTATTTTTATGTAAAGAATCTATGTAAAAAATTTCAAAACTGTATCATGAAAAATCACTAAGTTATAAGGTTGATATGTTACCAGGTTGTCCGTACAAACACAGCGGCGCGGCGCCCCCGCGCCTCTACGGTCGTCTTGCGCTCATTGATAATAATTTGGTAGTAGGTACCTAACCGTACGGCGATAGTATTGTAAGTAATTAAATGGTGATAACATTTTACATCACACTTAAATATTTTTGGGACAAAATATAACATGGTGTAAAAATTATTGAAATCGATTCAGTACCTTATTCTGAACAAACTATATTCATATTTCGCATGTACTAAAAATAATGTTGTAGGTATAATTTAAAAAAAAAATGATAAGTCCGCTTTACACACGGCCAAAGCCGCGGACGAAGCGTTAAGGCTCGTACGAACTAGTGCGATATCACGGGCGCGACGCGACATTAGTAGCACAATTTCTTTATCGGTGCCTGTCGCGCCCGCGATATCGCGCGAGTCTGTACGAGCCTTTAGTAAACTTTGGGACACTAAAGAAATTAAACATGTGCACTGTCAGTCAATGTGTTAAATAAGTAGGTACTAGTTACGTTACCCTAAATAAAGTATTCGAAAAAGAACAATAAGGATATTGTCCAAAAATAAAAGTAAATCTTTATTCATGAAATGGAAAAATAATAAGTGTCCAAAGGTTACGCTCCCGGTTATTAAGGTTCGACACTGGGCAATCACCTGTCATTGTCTTCTTGATAAATACGTACATACATAAACTCACGCCTTCTTCCCATCGGGGTAGGCTAAAACTACAGAACGCCACCTGCCTGCGCATTGTCTTCTTCAGTTTACATAATCAGCCAATAATGTTCCTACTCTGCTGGGGCACAGCTCCTCTCTGTGAGAGGAAGTGGGCCATAATCTACCTCGCGGGCCCAGTGCGGGTTGGTGGATGTCACGTGTCTTCGATTTTATTGTTTCGACATGCCGGTTTTCTCACGATGTTTTCCTTCACCGTTTTGAACCGTTTCACCGTTTCTCCATTTTAATGATATATAATTAATTATGTATAATAAATCTTTTTCATAATATCAGTCACTTTCTCGTCACACGCGGGCGTGACTAGGTCCCGTATTACAGAACGTCACTCAATACTCAAGCATTACTTAAAACTACAAGTTTCAACCAATCATATATTATGACTTGAATCTAGTTTAAAGTAATGCTTGAGTGACGTTCGACACACGGACCTACGATAGACAATTCTCGCCACTCGCTAACATTAGCCCGTGTCCTAACCAAAGAAAAAAGAAAAGAAAGAAAAAGCATTTATTGGGACTCGCACAGATCACAAATTAAACTAAAACACACTCATAGAAACATAAAGAAAAAAAAAAAAAAAAAAAAAACCATTACCTGCGACCGTCGCGTTTATTAATGTCACTTATTGGTTTTGAAAATCGGAAGGGTCTGTTGGCACGATGACGCATTCGGGTTACCCGAACAATATGAACGCAACGTGCCCGTGTTCACGCAATAATCACTGGTTAAGACTCCGCCTTAGCAAATTTGGGAAATAAAAACTTATGATGGGGGAAAATACCGTCACTAAGAGTGGGTGAAACAATACGTATAAGTATTTAGAATAGAATTATTATGTACACCATAAAAGTTACAGATATAAATGTTGAAATTTTACATAGGGTGACACAATGTGCGGTCTTATCGCTAGAAGCGATCTTTTACAGACAACCTTTGGATGGATTAAAGGGAGAAGGAAAGACAATACTGCAGGTATACCATTTACATAAAATACAATACATAAAGCATACACCTATCTGTATAAATATATACAATACTAAACATGAAACAAGAGCAAGGAACTGTATTATTTAATGATGATGTTTCATTGTTACACACATTTAGGATAGAGGAAGTGTTTTTTCACAATAAACATTACTGACATTATTACACTTACGGTGCATGAAATGGTTTAGTTTACTGTAGGAGACTGTTGCCTAAGGCCTGTGTTTCAAGTCACCAGGGGCCCACATCTGCTATTTTTATAAATTCAGTCATTCCAACACGATCCCATTGTCATGCCATTGTCATTTTGCTAAAAGTTCGTAATCTGGTAAATTCATAATGGTCGATCATTGGTCGGTCAATTTTATCGTAATATAATTGTGTTATAATAATGGCATTGTCGTATTGCCATTATTATAAAACCCATTAGTAGAAATGTCATTCATTTGTCATTATGTACGAGATTACCAATATATGCAATTTCTTTCAATGTAGTGTCAGTGGCCGACCATTGGAAAGTCATAATGACGCCATTATAATAGTAGATTACCAAACTTGTCAAAATCAACAATTATGAAATCAATGATCGACCATTCTGACACTATTGTAATAGCAGACTTGAGGCCCAGGGGCCCAAGTCTGCTATTTTTATAAATTCAGTCATTCCAACACGATCCCATTGTCATGCCATTGTCATTTTGCTAAAAGTTCGTAATCTGGTAAATTCATAATGATCGATCATTTTCTTTGCAATTTCTTTCAATGTAGTGTAAGTTGCCGACCATTGGAAAGTCATAATGACGCCATTATAATAGTAGATTACCAAACTTGTCAAAATCAACAATATTATGAAATCAGTGATCGACCATTCTGACACTGTTGTAATAGCAGACTTGAGGCCCTGGTCTCCACCCTCTAGCAGTAGATACATTTCACAATAATAAAAAAAGAAGTGTGTTTCTATTAATAATACTATTTTTTTATTAAAAACAATCAATGAATATTTTTATGTACCTACGTATATAATGAGAATCAAAACACGTATTACATAGAAGAATATTACCACCTCATCATCTGCCTAGCCTCTTCCCAACTATGACAGTGAATCCAGTAACTGAGAAATACGATATCCCTTGTTAAGACTGGTTGTCAGACTTTCGGGCTTCTGACGACCCGTAACTACTGTCAAAGATCCACGAATGACAGCTGGGACCAACGGCTTAATGTGCTTTCCGATGCACGGAGGAGTCTCGGTATGTAAAGGTGGTCACCTATCCACGGACCAACCCCGGCAAGCGTAGCTTAACCTGATGGATCGACCCGTGCGGCTATTATTACTTAGCCACGAGCTCCGGGGGCTCGGGTGGTAAGAATATTACCACCTAATAGTCGTGATGAGCAGTGGTGGCCCAGTGGTTAACGGCCTCGACTTACGAGTAGGTTTGAACCCAGACAGGCGCTTTACTTTGTGTAAATTATTTCATCACCACTGCTTTCAAAACGGTGAAGGAAAACATCGTGAGGAAACCCGCATGTCTTAGAACTAAAAATTCGAAGACATGTGACATCCACCAACCCGCACTGGGCCCGCGTGGTGGATTAGGGCCCACTCCCTCTCACAGAAAGAGGAGGCCTGTGTCCCAGCAGTGGGAACATTATAGGCAGATTATGTATGTATGTAGTCGTAATAGTGTATTTCACTGCTAACAAAAAAAAACATGAATTTATACTTATTTTTAAATGTGTTACTAAATAATACTATTTGTGAAAAAATAAATAAATTCGGTGGAAAAATGGAGAAGTTACTCGCTTTTGAAATTATTCTACTATCCTTGTCACGCAGAACGATCATTGTACTGAATGGCGCGAAGTTACTATGGGGCTCATGTGTTGTGACGTCAGATGGCACAGTGCTGTCTCTGTCTACAGTAGACTACGCTTACAACAAAATCAAAAAAACAGTCATAAGTCATAAGATTTTACATAGTAGTATTACTATGTAAAATCTTGGAAATGTATGTGCATGTTCCTGAATTTATACATTCCGTATTTATTATGTTAGGTACACATAAGTAGATACCCACTACATTAATTGGTATTTGTAATTTCATAATGTTACATGATTAATAAATTAGTTACATTAGTTAATATTCAACTTAATACTTGATTTAGATAGTTAATAAATTAAATTTGAACTTCAACACCCCGTATATTAGAATTTTGATTTGCAGTTTTGTAACTAAATAATGTAAGTTAATTACGTTTATTAGTAATTAAGTATGACTTGCTATTTTACTTAGATATAAACTTCAACACTTCCTTAGCAAATTTAATTTTGAGAAATTCCTTCACGTTTTATGTCAGTCAGGAAATGAAATTACATTTAGGTATTATTTTCCATGTAAGTATCTCTTTATATAGAATAGAGTGTATAAAAAGAGATACTTACATGAAAAATAATACATATGTGTAATCAAGTGTTAGCAAGCAGGTAATAATAATAAAAAAATATTTCATGCATTGGTTTTTTTATCATAAATTTGTATACCGCAGATATCTTCCAAAAAAGATGAAATGTCAAATTACTCGATAATGGTTGACATTTGCATAGGGGTCATCAGGGGTCATTCGGTTACAAATGACCTATCCTACATCCCCTTAACGGATTGCCGACATATAACCAATAACCCTGTATATTATAATACAATGTATTTCTTTACATCTACATAAATCATATAATAATAGGTACATATATATATATGTAATTTTAATATTAGTGAAACATAAAATTTCCGGAATAAATTAATAATAATAATTAATAATAATTTATTTATTCAAATTCAAATTCAAGTATGATAGTAGGTACATTATAAATAAAAACATATAATTATTAAATGAGCTTATACTAACAAAAATTCGACAAGACATCTGTGTCTGAACTAGATAAATAAATATCTGTATCTCAGACAACAGCGCTCTTCCCTAAAAATATACATTTAAAAGCTTACAAGTTCTTTGCTTTAATAATAATATACATATTTCGTTATTTTTATATCAACTACTAATAAAGAAAAATTAAGTATAGTGGAGTGGTGACCTCCTTTTGAGTAGAATGTAGATGAGTGAGTGTGTGTAGGAGGGTGAGTTTGTGAAATTTAATGTGGTACAATTAAGAGGTTTTCAGTTTCGTCATAGGTCAGCTTATGAATGTACTCAAACACTTTATTCTTACAACTTCTGCTATTTAAGGCAAGTATGTCGACAATTCCATCAATCCTGCCATATAGGTACGGACCCAAGAAGCAGAAATACCTATTAACGAAAGGGTGTTTGAACATGGATCTGTCGGTACTGTGTATAGGTTTTCGTCACCTGGATGGTACAGCTAGTTTTTCAAAGTTCACTCTCGTATGCTGCGTCAAGACAGCGTGCAGTATGAACAATTGGCGGATAGACAGGACCTCACAAGTTTGGTACAGCTGATAGGTTGGGAACAAATACGGACACAAAGTGCTTACTTTGAGTATAGCTCTTTGGGCTACTTCAAGTGGCTTTAGTATGGTTTTTGGTGCACCACCCCAGACTGAAATACAGTATGACAATTTAAATTATCTAAATAATGGTGAAAACCGCATCAAAATTCGTTGCGTAGTTTAGACGAAAAACGCGATCACACAGACGGACACGAAAATTTGCTTTTTATGTAACTCCTGATAGCGACAAAATTAAATTATGTTTTTTTTTTTTTTTCATCGAAGGACATGGTGCCATAATAAATAAAATAATTATTTTAGCTACAGGCGTTTGGTTATACCTATTCATTCAATTTCTCTTTTCATTAACAAATAAAATTCTTTAAACTGCATTGAAAATCGCACGTTGCTATTGCATAGTCCGGAATTGATATTACTTTATTTATAATCTATATAATCTAGTCGTTTTTGTTTGCTTTCATTAGGCAAATGATTATGATTATTTTTGTTTTTTTAAGTAGCTAAATACATTAAACTAAATATTATAACAGAAATAGTGTTTGTTGTGTGTTATGTACACCTCTGCCTAACCCTTCAGGAAAAACATGCGTGATGTTATGTAAATAGTACTGTTACGTAAGTAGTGTTACGTAAATAGTATTTATCTAACTATCACATACAAGTCAATCTTTGAATAAACCGACGCGCAGCGCCAGCATTTCTTATTGGACTACCATCCTCTGAAATGTTCTGAAAAAAATAGCGACAAACTCAGGGGTATGGAATTAGTATGTACTATAGGGGTCACTTAGGGTTAGGATATACAGGGTGGAAACTTTCAGCGGGGCAGTAAGGGGAAGTAACTTATCCGTTGCAGCTACGCAAAAATGGTCTTAAGAGACTATCCATAATTTTTTATGGAATTTTGATCCCCATTCACAGATTTTGAAAAAAATGTACAGTCAGCAGGAAAATGGGCAATTTTCACAAAAACTTTTTTTATTCCAATCGATCCTCTTTCTTATAAGGATCAAAAACCTCTATTGGACCAATTGAGGTTTCAGTACTAGAAAAGTCATAAAACGCAAAAAACTATTCCCATACATTTCGTAAGAAATGATACTCCAACTTAGTTTTTTATGATCGATACATGGACCGCTACAACGAAGACTGGCCAAAAATAAATAAACTTCGTATTTCGAAATCGAATTCCGGCAATTCGCAAGGCAGTGGATACAAACATAATGATGGTCCTATAACGTGACCACCTCGCAGTCCTGATCTCACGCCTCTACACTTTTTTATGTGGCGCTATTTAAAAATTGAACTTTATAAAAAGAAATACAACAGTGTTCAGGAACTCAAAGATTTACTTACCACGATTCTCTATGGAATGAATCCTAGCACATTATCAGCTGCTACCCAGTCTGTAGTAAAGAGAATAAACCTATGCCTACGTCAAAACGGCTACCATTCTGAACACCTCATAACTTAGAGCACAAAAGTAAAATTTCTAGGTGAGCCCAAATGTAAAGTTTCAAGTTTTTAATTTTAAGGTGAAATAATACCCAAAGTAGAAGTTATAGTTTTTATTTGTTTTTCGATCAGTCTTTTTTGTAGCGGCCAGTTTATCGATGGTAAAAAATGTAAGTTGTAACTTCTCATTTCCTACGAAATGTATGGGAAAAGTTTTTTGCGATTTATGACTTTTCTAGTACTCAAACCTCAACTGGTCCAATAGAGGTTTTTGATCCTTATAAGAAAGAGGATCGATTGGCATAAAAAAAAGTTTTTGTGAAAATTGTCCATTTTCCTGCTGACTGTACATTTTTTTCAAAATCTGTGAATGGGGATCAAAGTTCCATAAAAAATTATGGATAGTCTTTTAAGACCATTTTCGCGTAGATGCAACGGATAAGGTACTTCCCCTTACTGCCCCGCTGAAAGTTTCCAACCTGTATATTTAAAAAATCGTAGAAAAATTTTGTGCTACGTAACCGGTATCCACACAAAGTTTATTTAAAACAAATCAAACCTCATTCTCAAATTGCAGACCGTGAAAAGGTAACTTATAAGACTTCAAGCGTAGTTTGAAATTAAAACTACGTTTACAAGTCTATATTATTATGTTCCCGGGCGCAACCTATCTCCACCAACCCGCACTAGGCCCGCGTGTTGGATTATGGCCTGTGATTATGACCCTCTTACTCTCTTACAGAGAGGAGGCCTGTGGTGTGTGTCCTAGCAATGGGAACGTTGTAGGCTGATTATAACCTCAACCTCATTTATTTAAAAATGAGTTGTCAATTTTTCTTTATGGCACTTAGTGCCGATGTCGCGTATGTCCACAATTATATTTTGACCACATTTTGACGGATGTCAGGTAAATACTTCAAAAATATATTCATTTTATTTTAATAATTTAACAGGAAAATCTTATTATTTCCACCAACATTTCTGCCTGTTTCCCACAGATAGTTAAATCAAGTTCCACAATTTAGAACATCCGTCATAATCATAATATACAGAATTAAGGGCATAAAGCAATTGTACAATCTGGAAATTAATTCCATCTAAAGCCTTAGGCCCGAAGGCTGTCTGCGAGAGAACGTTTTGTGGTCACATTATCTAAGAGCCAGCAATCCTTGCCTACGATTATATCTATTCGGTAACAGCGACTCTGTTCTTTGTTGTTGATTTATTCTCAAAATAGGCAATGTATGTCCAAAATTACCCCAAAGTGTTCAGCAGAGGTGTCTACCTGTAGTTCATCCGCATTTCGCCAGATAAGTCCAATGTAATACGGGGCGAGCCTATTGCCAACAACCGGGCACAATACCTGATGGATAACCCAATAAGACTGATTGACCTGATAATCGAACCCAGGACCTCATGCTCTGCAGAAGCGCTTGCGACCACTAGACCAAAGAGGTAATCTAATTACTATCCGTCATCTTTTAATCCCGATTTACATACATTGATCCAATATTTCAATCCGGATTAGCCACTTCGCGTATTTCCCTTTCCGTGTTCAACTGGCGACACCGGTCTCGCGAAATCTACACGCTTTTGTTTTACTACGGAATCCTACGATCCCGTGTTCAATTCGCGTCAACTGAGCACGCTTTTGTGATCAAGCAGATTTATTTAGTCATAAAGTGTACAGAAAAAGGCTCGTACAGACTCGCGCGATATCGCGGGCACGACAGGCAGCGACAAAGAAATTGTGCTACTAGTGTCGCGTCGCGCCCGCAATATCGCACCAGTCTGTACGAGCCTTTATCGGTAACGTGACCATTCGTCCCTCTATGGGCGGAATAGTCCCGATTTCAGGCTGTCTGACCCGTTGTCCCCAACCAGAGCAAAAATGTCCCGCTACAAAGGGATCAAACGATAAATTCATTAAACGTACCCTTACCTACCTACGAGTATATTCATTGGATTCGAAACACTCGGGCGATTTGATATAAAATACGGGCAAGTGACAAAACACAGTTAAGGGTCGTAGTTTTGAAAGCCATTATCGACAAATACAAAAATAAATGCGTCTTCAACCACAATGTAATGTAAAAATTATAATATTATTATTCCTAATATTTTGTTTTTTCATGTCCTTTTCTTTTTTAAATAAATGCCTAGTAAAATAAGTTGTTTTTTTGTTGAATTCCGCAAGCGTGAGCTCTGGCAAAAAAAATAATAAATCTATTAATTTCAAGTATTCAATTTATTTTCAAGTATCTCAACAGTGTTATCTTTCTTCTGTTGCATTAGTGGGACAGGGCTAATCTGCTTTCGTACAGCGTGATAAATCATTTTTTAAATGTTTTTTTTGTCTTTCTTTTTTGATAACTATTTTCATGAGTCCAAATGGAGAGGAAATCAGTGGTGAATGCAAAGTTTCAAGTGTACCTAGACATTGGAAAGGTGAGGAATAAGTTCCATTCTTGCTATTTAAATAGAAAATCAAAAACCAAATTCATCTGAAGATTCCTACCAAAACAAAAAAATATATATTTTCGTAATAGATTTTCGTTATCTTAAACGAAAGAGAAATTCGAACATCTCTTACATTTATAAAGAGATAAAGATAGGTGGGGAAAGTGTTACACCGCACGCTGAAACTATAAGTAAAGGCGTCTGTGCGCACGCGCCACTCAAAGCTCCGACCTGCGCGCAGTGTCACGGGCGCTCGGTGTGCATGCCCTAAAAAAATCCAGCTACTTATTAACTTTTTATTTCCTAGTGTACATCCAGTAACAGTGTGTGTTATCATCTCTGGATTCAAAACATCATCCCTATTTTGAAATAAGGTAAGATTTTAATTATTTTCTTAGAATATTAAAATGTGCTGAAGACTCATAAATGTTAACAAGTTTATAATTCTCTGCAACTTTCATAAAATAATTTTAATTGTTGTTTAAAACTAATATAATTATATTAGTTCAGTACTCTAAGAAAAAATAACAAAAATAAATTTTGAAATATATTTGGGAAAATTCTTTAAAAGTTTTTATACAATGTTTTAGTCTAGTATAAATTTTACTAGTTTTATAAAAATATCAGTCAGAACTAATGCACTTTATTTGCAAAAGAAACACTTATTATATACATTGCATTGAGTGATGAACTGAGCTAGTTAACTACGGTACTTTTCACGGCCGTAACCAACGACGACGAGCAATAGACAGACCATAGCGTGAATTACATTTGTGTTAGAATTCGTGTCAGTCATGACATCGCATAAATCAAATATATTACTCGTAGAAATACTTTCGATATCAGCCTTTTTAAAGCATATTTTCATGTCACTCACATAAACCCGCAATATCGTGTGCCTGAAATAATATTTTATACCCAACCAGCATGATTCATAAAGGTATTTTGAAATCTAAACATTCAGAATGAAAGGGACTTGAAAGATTTTATATGGCAATGAACCGTCAAATGAGATGTTGGAGGCTAAGATGCAGATGCAACTGAAAACAATCAATGGCGATGCAACCGCAACCTCAGGCACACGTAACTATGGCGAAGTAGTCGCCAGCACGTCAAGTTACCACAAACTGTAAATTTTTCTCATTCCATTTTGAATTTAACCGTCATCATTTTAAGGTTTGAAATCATTTGAAATCATGTGCGACTGTAGGTACTTGTTTATTAAGACTACCTAGTTTTTTTTTTTTTGTAAGAGGCATCTCGCTGGTCAACCTAGAAGGTTGTCGTCTCAATAAACTAAGGCCTCCAGCCAGGGCTAAACTTAAACACAGCGACTACACGCTAAGGACACCCCCTGCGGGGTACGGGCCTTGGCTTAGGGTGTCGCTGAGGGAGGACAGCAAGGGACGAGCTGGATCGGATTAGTATTGATATTTAGGAACGAATTTAAAGCTACAGGCTCAGCGGCGAGGGCTAGCTCGAGCGAGGGTCGGGGCGGACGACTACCTAGATCTACTTGAGATTGTTTTATAGAACTCAATTATAGAACACAATAATCGGTACTTCATTCATCATTCTCTTGTCCTTTTCCTTAAATAATTTGGAGTCTTTTTCTTCAATAGAACTCATTCAGCCGTCATTTCAGTGTTCGACATCCTGTTTATACCAAATACTTCATTGTCTTCCAAAATAAAATCTTGAGCAATCGTGAAACATTGCTAGTCATTCATTAATATTGGGCAATTACTAAACAGCAGTCATTAACGTAGAAAACAACAAAAAAAATGGCACAAGCATAGCGGAACTAATTAATGCATTGACTAGTATGTCCCCATACCGAAATGATCAACTTAGCATTAAGTACAGAACTCCAACTTGATTGCATGTAACTATCTTATTGCTCTACTTCGAAATGAATGCATACGTCATCTTATTTTAACCAAATGTCTTGTAGCAAGTAAGGTTTAACATTCGTTCTACGTGTGAGTAAGTATTACCAAATTACTAGTTAATTAAAACTGGAGTGTGGCAGTAGGTACTGAATACCTGTTGCTTCTGCTGATCTTATCAATTCAATTTCTAATTTGAGAATTTCTTGGTATAGTTAGTTATCAAATAGCTGAAAAAATAAACAATAGCCTTGATCTCGAGTGTAAAACTTTTTATAAAATATATGACTTGCTTAGAAATCACGGTCGAAAAAAGATTATGTCATATTTAAACGTAAATAATTGCATTATTCTATAGTACCTACATAATCACTTGCGTGCTGCAAGTACCCGGTTTTTAATTTTTTTTGTGAAATTTAATTGTTTTGACTGTACTTACTGTGTGTCACGAAGTTAAATATTTTCTGAGTCAAGTTTACTTACAAAAAAACAATAATTTCGTGAAAGTCTTTCCTTTACTGTCCGTGAATTGACGCCATGAATGTCATTATAATTATTTAGTCATAACTTTAGCCCCAATACGGTCATAATTGGCTTGGTGGGTGATCCAGTACGATGTTACTAAGAACCTATAATGTGCTTGGCCAGACAGATATAAATGCAGGATTTTGCTTTAAAATACAGTAACTTTCAATATCATAATAACGTGCATACTTTTAGCTAGTGTTTTGATACGCAATTATTTTGCTGTGCGGTCCCCGGTACGATTTTGTGATTGTTTGGAATTATAATAATTAGGTAGATATATTTCAGATTAAAATAATAGATTCTCGTATTATTTTTAGTTTTAGGTGGACAGGTTTTCATGAAAATTCTTATTTTTTTTTTTAATTAATGTCAAAATTTCACGCTCCAAAAATAAACCATAAAAAAGTAAGTAAATTAAAAAATCTAAAAACAATCACAGGTAGTAGGCATCTTCTTGAATTTAACTATAACGACCTTTTGCCTCCGACTGCATGAGATTGTGTATAGTATCAAGTTAAATAAATCTTGTTTAATTTTTTTTTAAGTTAAATTTTTACAAATTGGGAGTTTTTGTTTTTTTATTTTTTTTTACACTTTTTAGTTAGGATACTTATAATATGGTGATGGCTTACTCACTCACACCATAAAGTCGGGATATTTTTTATCATTTCTCATTCCTAATTAGTTTTTTTTTAAACAAGCCTTTTGGAGTCGGCGTTTTGATATTTAATCATTTTAATATACCCAGTTACACTCGCACAATAAAGACGAATCTAACGACATATCATTCATCAACATCGGTAAAGCCGTTTAGTAGTTACGAGAGAAAATAAGGACTGACATACATACATACATACAGGTCAAACACAAACACATAACCCTCCTTTTTTGGCTTTGCCGTAGTCGGGTAAAAAGTAGTGTTAATGTACAAAAAAAAAAGTTTTAGGGTAACCGCTCTAGGGCCGTATGGGGGTTATTGCTCTTATAAGCAACGAGGCTACGCATGTCTTCTAGTGAAATGTGTGTTAACGATATTCATAATGTATTTTAAATTACATCGGTCTGGTTAGTTTTTTAGAAAAAGAAAATCAAAATTTTACTTTCAGAAATCTTTATTTCAGAACCATGTTTTGTGTTTTGATTAGGAAGGTTTCTGAAGGAAATTTTAAGTATGAATTTTAGTTTTTGACTTAGAGATATCTTCTGAACAGTTCGCTAATACCGGTAGGTAAACTGAATCTCTGAAATGTTTTGTATAAACCATACAATCATTTCAGAAATTTAGTTTAAATTGATCATCTTAAGTATTGCATTTTATGTTAGATTTTGTTTGCGAGACTACCTATGCCGATTTGGTTTGCGGAGAATAATATTATAATATCGTTGACTCTATCTGAAACAAGAATTTGTTGTTAATAATATTATAAACAATACATAATCATCGCTAAATGTATTAAAATCCGTGTCAAGTACGTGCCGATTTGTAATCACGTATTACTTATTTATAAAATTGAACTCTTCGTTTGTTTTTGTTCATCTTTAACTTTAATTAATTATGACTGGATTTTAAAGGTGATTGCGATCTTGTTTTTAAATAAATAAATATAAATAATTGGCAGATTTTCTCACTAAAATAATTTCATCACTACTGCTATTTTCATTTTTATATTCTATTATTATTAAAAAATCTTGTTTATCTCAACACTCCTATCATTCTTGGGGAAATTATTAATGCTGATCGTTTAGCCATCCACCAAAACCAACAACAGCGAATCTGTCAATCGACATAAGAGAGGTCAATTAATCTAAAGAGGTAGCAGTGGCAATGTCCCCAAACCTGCGGGCCGAGCACGGGCGTGCCAAGACGTTTGTGACAAGACATGATAAATTAAGCCATGTCAATTTGTACTAGCATTTTATGACAAAACAGTTTTGTCGCTCAAACTGTGATAAAATGTGTGACTCAAGTCATGTCATGGTAGGCCGTGCTCGCCCCGCTGAAACGCCAACTATATTCACGCAACCAAATAGTCCAGAAAGGACTGATGGCAGTTATAGAAAAAAACACAATTGACAATTATAAATTTTCAATACAAACTACTCTTCACGCGACCAAAAGGCTGGTCTATTTTTAGCCCAAAGAAACAGCATAGCCAATGGCAATGCTGCTAGCCTCTTGGGCGCTTTTCCCCCCTTTTCCCACCTTTGGGCCTTTACTTAGTGACTAAACTATTGGACACTATAACCATTCGATTGCTCCATGTGGTGCCGGATGTAAAGAATAGCACCATCCCATTTCTTCCCATGGGTGTCGTAAAAGGCGACTAAGGGACTTATTACTAGAGAATGGACAGCAGCGTTCTCTATGCATTTGAACACCATACTGCGATCGTCAACGGGCCTGTCAAGCGTGGCGATTATGGTTGCCATAATCGCCTATGTCTAGCAGTGGACTTCTTTCGGCTGAAATGATTATGATGATGAAACTTTTGGATATATCTGACTGTTTTTTTGTAAGCAGACTGGGAACGTTATAAGATATAGGTAGGTTTGAAGTTTAATTTATTGTCTTAATGTCACCTCCACTCACTGGGGCTCCTCACCTAAGTAATAACAACCGCACGGGTCGATGGATCAGGTTAAGCTACGCTTGCCGCGGTTGGTCTGTGGATGGGTGGCCATTTTTATATACTAAGAGCCCTCTGTGCCTCGGAAAACATACGTAAAGCCGTTGGTCCCGGCTGTCATTCGTAGATCTTTGACAGTCGTTACGACTCGTCAGAAGCCTGAAAGCCTGACAACCAGTCTTACCAATCGGTATCAATATTGGTATCTGGATTGTGAAAGTCAGATAGGCCGTTGCTCCATGTAAAATACTGGTATTCAGCTGCATCCGGTTAGACACGAAGCCGACCCCAACATAGTTGGGAAAAGGCTAGGCAGATAGTGATAGTGTGGTCTCCAACAGTCCACCTTGTATGAGCTGTGCTTCATTCTGGTTTCGGCACCAAAGTCAAAGTCAAACCATTTATTTCAAATAGGCACAGAGGTACTTTTGAACGTCAAAATTTACAAAAAAATAGAATTGATTCGAGTTGCCGATATTCGATTTTTTTTTATGTGAAATATCTACAAATTTACAATTTTCGGACTGTTTCCTTTACTTGTGCTTTAAGACCTTGCTTCTGCCTAAATTTCATGATTCTAGGTAACCGGAAAGTACCCTATAGGTTTTGATTTATGTGCGAGATATTCGCAATTTAAATTTTAGATTAAACTACAAATTTACAATTTTCGGACTTTTCCCTATACTTGTGCTGTAAGACCTTGCTGCTTGCCAAATTTCAGGATTCTAGGTCAACGGGAAGTACCCTATAGGTTTTGATTTATTTGCGAGTATCGAAATATGTCGATTATATCGCCGTATTTTTTTATTGCGTTGACTTGGAAGCTTGATTTTTTTAGAGGTTCAAGGGACCACAGACGTATTTGATATTAATTTCAACTTGATACCTCCACGCGTTCCTGAGAAAAATGGTCTTGATAGACTGGCAGACAGACAGACGGCCAACGAACTGATCCTATAAGGGTTCCGTTTATTCCTTTTGAGGTACGGAACCCTAAAAAACATCGTAAAATTATGTTTTTCTAAAAAAAAAAAAAAATAAGTCAGTGTGTGAGGTTATCACAGATTTTACCATACAAATACCAACCAGTTTGATTTTGTCTAGACTCTAGATTGTCTTATGGAGCTGGACCAGCATGTTTCCAAGCATTCCTTTCCTGGATATAATCCTCTAACTTGTAATATGCCTGTTTACAAAGTGTCCTTTAATATGTGTTTTAAATTTTCTCTCATTTAATTGCAATATATCACAAGGTATTTTGTTGTTACATTTAACACAGTACCCCATAACACCAGCTCTGACAATGGCCAGTCAGCCGGTTGCTAGCGCAGTAGACTGCTCAAGATGAATGCCAGACAGATGCAGACGCTTTCTTTATTGCATCCCAACCTAAACAGTGTTGTCTCACGACCTTAGACTACCTTCATTTATCTTTTTAAGCGAATGAATTTCTATGCAAGCTGTGAAATAAAACTGAAAGCAATTAGTCTCCCATTTAGTATCGCATACAAAGATAATTACTGTCCTTAGATGAATCCCGCTAATTATTAAACTAATCGTTTTAAGTCTTCACTTTCATTATTGTCTGGCGTTGAAAAGGATGGCTGTGTTTACAGCCATTATTTTCAACGCCAGACACGAAATAGACGATCTTGCATTAATAATGATGTCCAACTTAATATAAATTAATTTTGTAGTGCTTTTGTGTATTTTTTTAATACTACGGGGAAGCTCTTGGCCTTCATCTCACCTGATGGTAAGTGATGATCAGGCCGAAGGTGGAAGCGACCTTCACCCAGCATCCTCAACCACAGAGGAACTGGCTATCTTACCTCTAACTGCCGAAACACAACAATGCTGTTAACATTGCTGTAATGGTGGCAGACTTAGATAAGATGATGGTAGCTAGCCAGGCAGACTTAGATAAGATGATGGTAGCTAGCCAGGCAGACTTAGAATAAACCCTGCTACCAATCAAACCAAACGGAATTTTGCACCCGCTGGGAATCGAACCCAGGACCTCTGGATCTGAGACAGGTGGTCTTACTACTAGACCACAGAGGTTAAAAGCAGTGTTTGATAATTAAGTCTTTATTAGTAGCCCTTGTTTTATTGTAAAGGAGATGTAATGAGAGGCTGCCTTTAAATTAATTAGGCACTTAAATAGGTTAATTGATGTTGTGTACAGATTGTAAGAATTTGTGGGTGGGTGAGGGTACGAATCACACTAACATTATATAGGCGAAAGTTTGTGTGTGTGTGGTGTATGTTTGTTACTTCTTCACTCTCAAACGGCTGGACCAATTTTGATAAAATTTTGTATGGAGGTAGTTGACACCCTGGATTAAGAGATAGGCCTTTTATCCCGATATTCCCACGGGATCGAGATTTACGCGGGTGAAACCGCGGGGCACAGATAGTGATTTAATATATCTTAGGGATGCAATAAAAAAATTATATTAGCAACGCTTCTGAGACAATAATTATGTATAAGGTTTTTTTATAGGTAGGTAGGTACTATATTTTGAAAACCTGAATATTATTTTATTTTTTCGCCTCTTTAAGGTGATGTCTTGATTAACTTGGTACTTGTTGACGGGCCTACACTGTCTTCCCATACCTATTAACACTGTAACTTGAAAACATTGTAAAAGGCCACTTTTTTTTAAAAGAGTAACCGTGGAGTTTCTCGCCAGCTCTTCTCCATAGGAAACGACCAATTGGAACCGTGCATCTAGCTTCTGACGTTTCATAAGTGCCCATGTAGGTTTATGTGAAATAAAATATTTTGATTTTGAACGTAGCTTGAGTGTAATTATTTGCTGAAAACTTCTTTAGATATTAATATCTATGTTAAAAAGTTAAAATAAATAAGAAGTAGTGAAATATTCTAGCGATTTCTAAGCATTGTACCTGTAAGTAAGCAAAGTTGCTAAACAGTGCATCGGTACGACCTCTTTGTGTTGGTTGAATAAACTTTACGAGCAACAGTTTGTAGGCCACGCTCGTTGTAAACTATGTGTTCGGAAACAAACTTAAACCCTAAACGTTCAAGTCATAAACACAATTGTTGTTTTCCTAATAAATAAAGAAAACCACACAGTAATAAGCATTAACTGTATTCTTTACTATTCGATTGTTGAGACGTGTTTATTTAATTATTTATTATTGCGCAATCAGCAGAGCTCAGAGACGGAACCAATGTCAAAATATACGTATTTTTTTCCTGCCGGTCTACGTTTGGGGGATGCAGAGACAAAACATGATAGATGCATTAAAAAACAAGTGCGTAATGTAACTTTTCGTAAAAACAAAAAATACATTTTAATTAATAATTCGTACATAAAATAAAAGATGTAACCCTAATAACAGAAAGTGTAAGTCATGTTATGTGTTTTTAAATTATACTGTGACTGCGAAAATGCACTGGCTGCAGTTGGTTCATTTGTTTATTGCTTAATAGCTCGTCGAATACTTGACCAATTGTTTCCAAATCTTACACACGTATGTATAAATTGTAGGGTATTACAAATCGTAATGAATTTATACATCGAAGAAACCCACTTTTATTTACCGATCGGTATTTTTGTGCATGCAAGGTTATTCTGTTTATAATCAGGTATAGTGACCCGCCCCAGCTTCGCTCGGTTTTCAGGACTTGACAAAACAATGAGATTTTCTTTATTAGATATGTTTAATACACATAACATAACATCACGCCTGTAATCCCCGAAGGGTTTGGCAGAGCTGTACCTATAGTACACCCACGTTTTGCCAGTTATATTTAAGTACCACTAGACCAACGAGGCAGTCAGTTTAATAAAAATGTAATAAACAAACCTCCCTTCCGTAGATATAACCTTATAAATAAAATACGTTTGTTTCGACCAACAAGGATCATACAGGCACAAAATGTTTTACAAATTAAAAATAAAATAAAAACAGACATCAAAACAATATACAAAAACGCACAATTAAAAAATACCACCATAAACACATTACCGACCTCGATTGCTCAGTATGTGAACCATACAGCAATGGTTCAGGTACTGGCAATCAAACCTCTGCGCGAATGCCCTCAGGATGCCGCTGGAGCTAGCCCGAACCCTGCGCACCAGGGATGTACACCGTTTTCGCATAGTAGAATAGAAACAGTCCACATGCGACTCGGCGAACATTCCTGATGCGCTGCAGAATCGGAGCAGCCTCATCAGCACCCTGAATGCATTATTATATTGCACACCCAAGGAGTTGTGCCGTCTGCGCGTGTGCGCTAATAATGAAGGAAACATCGTGAGGAAACCAGCATGTCCTAGAACTAAAAATTCGAAGACATGTGACATCTTCCAACCCGCACTGGGCCCGCGTGGTGGATTGTGGCCCACTCCCTCGCACAGAGAGGACGCCTGTGTCCCAGCAGTGGGACCATTATATACTGATTATGTAAAGAAACCTTCCGGAATAAGATCTTTAGATCTTTAAATAATGGTGAAAACCCTATCAATATCCATTGGGTAGTTTAAAATAACAACGCGGTCAAACAGGCAGACACGAAACGCGGTCACTGTCAAACTGTATACAAAAGAAAGAGAAGCGCGATGACACAACTCTTGTAATTTATTGCAAAACATGAAGGAATTATCTATTCTAAAATGAGTTGAATATACGAAAATAAAAAATAACCAAGTTCTGCGTACAAATAAGACGTTCTTGTTATTAATTAAATACATACCGTACGTTGATATTTATGACAGATATTTTGGTTTCAAATTCAAAGTAAAGGGTTAGTTTACCGTTAATTTGTATCGAGTTTTTTTTTTCTAAACGTTTTTTGGTAACAACCAAGCTCTGAGAAATATGTTCAAGAATAACATATTTTTTTTCCGCTTCCACAAGCTATATAGATTTGGCAATATTTTTGTTTAAGACAAGCCTACTTTTATCATTTGCCTCTTGTCAGCGCCTTAATGTGAATCCGCAGCTGCAGCCCGCGAAATTCAAATTTTCTTATGTTTTTTGCAATTTGCAGGTCAGTGTCAGGTTTTATCTTGATCGAAGTATGATTTGCGACTACAACAGATATGTATTTACAGAATTATTATCATTAGAATCATTAATACATCTCTCTAACGATTTGTCCCCCTAACCTAGAGGTTTGTTTAACCTGTCATGATTTCATGAAAAAGTCATTCAATGGAACAAATCTAACTTAGTGCCAATTTCACCAATGAAACTGAACGCGATCAGCACATAAACCAAGTTAAAGAGATGTCAGTATCATTATTTTCTTTAGAATATTGACACTGACAGCTCTTGAATTCGGTTTAGATGTGCTGATCGCGTTCAGTTACCTTAGTGAAATTCGCTCCTAGAAATATACATTTGCGGGCTACAGCTGCGGATTCACCTTAATTTATAATATAATATGTAATTATACCTAGATATTTACTAACATATCAATCATGCAATGTCATATTTATTTTATAATAATTACGATATTCCCGTTTGTTTAATAGATATCTCATTACTCTTTAGCCTAATTTATGACTGTGTTTGATAACGTTTTCCAAGTTCGAATTTCACCAATCAAACTGAACGCGATCAGCACACCTATACCGAGTTCAAGAGCTGTCAGTGTTAATATGCCAAAGAAAATAATGAAAATAAACGTAGTATGTGCTGATCGCGTTCAGTTTCATAGGTGAAATTCGCCCTTAGTCAAGAACTTTCTATTTTAATGATTTAATTATAAAATAAAAAAGTACTTAATCGTCAAACTGACAGATAGGCACAGAAACGCAAAGTAACTAGTGATATCTAAAAAAAAACCGGCCAAGTGCGTGTCGGACCACGCAGAATGAAGGGTTCCATAGTTGGATGAATTTATCCCAAGAACAAACTACAAACTTAACATTGTAGTTGAAAAACATGTTCTCCATACATTCCAAATTCAAATGGCTGTGTATATAATAGCTGTGATAGTTTTCCTTTAAAATGCTATATTGCCGTGATTTTTTTCACATGTCCAATAACAACCGCTGGCAGGACACACTTGACTCGTAACACAAATTAGCACTTCAAAGCTTAATATTTCGCATACGGATTCCTGAATCGAAAAATGGCTTTCACATACTCGCGATATTTTTGTACGACCTTTCCAAAGACACGAAAAAAAAACTCATACCCGCTTTACGTGTAGGAGCGGTACCGTAAAAACATTATAAATTATATTATATTATATTTTAGCACTTTGTCGGCATGATTAATATATAATGTATACCCATGCCAAATTACAGCTTTCTAGTACTAAAGAGTCTCTGAGCTAAGCCCGGACAGACAGAAAAACGGACTTGGCGAAACTATAAGGGTTCCTTGTTGACGACGGAACCCTAAAAACAATAGTTCTATAGTCCTAATGCAAAAACATATAATAGTGATGTCGTTAATTTAAAAAAATATAGTTTTACTGCACGTGTAACGATTCTAGTAAGTAGATATAATTAGTTCGTGAAATTTAAACGTTGTTCAAGGAATCGTTAGCGTTTCTAATCTGCTGTACTTGTATCTAATTATCATAACTATTGTAGTATCTTTTATTATTAAATCTGTGACTAATTACGTAATAGGTATGAACTTTTTAACAGTTTTTACGAAATATTTCTAATAAAATGCCAAATATTTTACTTTAAATAACAGAAAAAAGTAGCGTAACATTTTTATAATACGTAATATTATGTAGCCAAACACGTTCGATCATTTAGAAAAGCACGGATCGATTAATATGTATGGATAGAAAAAGTGGAATAGTAGAAAGTAAGTAAAGCTTAGAAAAAACTCAGAGAACGAACATTCCGATGTAATTTAAAGGGTCGTACCGACTAACAAAGAAACTGTGCTACTAGTGTCGCGCCCCGCCCGCGATGCATCTTCGTTCCATGAAACGATAGACATGTTTTACAAAACCTTAATTTCAAAGCAAGTAACTTGTCTATTGTCGAGATATAAATTAAAGCTACAAGTGTCATTAACGGTAAAAAGTACGGTTTTTAAGATTGAGGTAACAATCAAGGTCATTTGACTTTGACCTACTTCCGATTATGAAGTTACGATTGAAACCGCCGCCGCCGCTTCACATAACTATTTGTACAGATTGATGTTCTTTTTTTGAACCGCTTAGAAAACGAAACATGTTTTGAAATTAGGTATTTAGAAACGACTTCCTGCCAGGGTTGCGAAAAGGATATGCTCTGGCACACAGGTAACTGAAGGCACAAAGGTGGGTTTTAGCCCTCCCGCCTCGCCCAGAGCGGGAAAAAATATTCGATAATTTCCCACACAAAAAAAAAAAAGAAGATTATTTACGACTTATTTTTGTAATAACTACCAACATTACTGTTTGTGACTACAGAGATGACGTTATAATAGAGAAGTATGGACGAAAAATACATCGTACATCCCTAATTAATTGGGATAAGAGCAAAATAATACTGACATACTGTTTGTGAAAAAAAATCGTGTAAAGCATATTATTTCTATTTCCGACATAGCATTTAAATCGCTAATCAAATCCTGTATGAATAATATTAACAAAATCAATAAAAAAATCATTAAATACATTCAATTCAATTATCAAAGGGATCCGAAGTAATTATTATAAGGTACTAGATGGGATAGAGTATACATATTAAATATATATGTATATAATGTTAAACGCATGTTCAAAGTCAAAGTCAATGTCAAACCATTTATTTCAAATAGGCACATAAGAGGCAGTTTTGTACGTCAACGTTACAAAAAAAATAGACCTGATTCTAGTTGCCTACTACCTTTTGGAAGGGGTTCCAAAAGGTAGTTTCGTATGGAGAAGAATGGGCAAGAAACTCGCCACTGTTATTGTGTGTAGTGTTTTTTTTTTCTAATGCATATCATATAAAAATATTAGCTTCCTGCACTATGAAATACTGAAATTTGGCACTTTAACTGTGCCAAATTTCATACTCTTCCGTCTGCGAAAATTATCGTAAAAGGCGTACAAAGATTTTGCTTCACGTATTAATATAGATTTAATTGCTTGAACAGGTACGTGAAACGTGTTATTTAAAAAAAAAATGTTTAAGATAAAGCTTCCATGTACTTATTTACAGATTACGAACTTATTATGATGCTACTTTCACACTTGGACTTTAATCTAACAGTATTTCACTTTCAAACCGATGAATGTTGTCTTAGCAAATACCTAATTACGTGGCCATTAATGAAATTAACAAGCTATACAACGGCAGTTTTTTTGTGACAGTTATTTCTTTAAACAAATTGCAATTGTTTAAGGGACCGTTGCAGCACCTAAAATGTTCAGTTTTCTCTGAATTCACTAAATAATAGTTATAACCTCTCAAGTTAGTTGAATTATTTCAAGGTACCGGCTCTATCTACACCATCATTTCAGCCGAGAGACGTTCACTACTGGACATAGGCCTCCCCCAAAAGAAGCGGAAGGTTGCCATAATCGCCACGCTTGGCAGGCGGGTTGGCGATCCATCTAAACCAAATAAGAACCTTATCCACACATTTCCTTCTCATATTCGTTTACACTTCTCTTTCAGTTAACTAAAGGGTCTATATTACCTCAAATTCCTTACCATAATCCTCCGTTATAACGAAAATACTGTTTCAGTTACCTACCTACCATAATTACTTAGAATGCAAGAACCATTTTCATCGTAGTTAATTTTAAGTAGAGCTTGACAAACTGTTAAATGCTTCCGTAAATACACAATTTCATGGAGAAGGCCATTTACATAATAAAAACAAAAATTGACCGAAACAAGTGTCTCACTCGCACATTTTCAAACGATGAGGAAAACCGCAGCGGGACCAACATTGAACCTTGCTTACTATTACTTAAGAATTATCATCTTAAAAATATCTTTGAAGTTTCACTACTGGAAAATTTAAAGACTCTATTTAGACTTAAATCTTCAATTTCATTAAATGCTCACCTGTGGCATGATTAGTCATCTTCCTAAATATCATCGCAGTCGTGGTCGAAATAAGTACTACCTAGATTATTAGGAAAGTAACTGAACTACATAAAAAAAAGAAGTTCTTTATTATCTTCAATTATACAAAAACACTTCACTAAAAACTATGCAGCATAACAACTAAGGGAAATAGTGTTTTCGATTAACTCTGGCGCCCAGAGTAAGATTTAAATTGTGTTTAGGGTGCCAGCGTCCTCGCCTATAATTTTTTGAACATAGACTGTAGGACGAGCACAGTATATTTTTATTAGGAAACAACTTACTAGAAAATGCATATGGGATGCATATTGTGGGTATGCTTATGGTGTGGCCTTTTAAAGTACCTATGTCGGGGTATGTGTATGTATTGAGAGAGAGATAAAATATGGTGAAAACTTGTGTCTATAAGTCTGTGTAAATATAATTATAAATATATGACTTTATTAACTACTTAGAAAAAAAAACATTTATTTTGGACCAAACACTTGTACACATTTTATAAACCTGCCAAACTGCATGACAGTTTGTCGGCAGGATTAGCGCTCGTCTTAAAATATTTGGTTTAAAGAAATTTAACATCTAAGAAGGTAGATACAGGTAGTTTTTAAAGGTTAAGCGATTGATACATGTAGTAAATCTTCAGTCTTATCGTAATTCATTGTTAATAGCCACTTTGGGACCCTGGTCTTACATTCATTATGGCACTTGGGAAAACATGAGCATTAAGTATGTGCTATAAAAGTAGGTTAGTAATAATAGGCATCTTAACTTCTAATAGACTTCAATTTCCTTAAATGCTCACATGTGGTATGATTACTCATCTCCCTAAATATCATCACTTGCTCTAAATAAGTACCTAGATTATTTTGAAAGTAACTGAACTAAATGAGCATTAAGTATTTGCTATAAGAGTAGGTTAGTAGGCGTCATAACTTCGCAAAATCTGTATTCATGAAAAGTGTCTACTTTATTGTTAAGGCTACGTATTTCCTGTTGATACTTTTCCATTCAAAAACCTCAATAAACTTCCAAATCTCCAGAGACGAGAGCTTTGGCTCTTCGTAAGCTCACGGAACTATGATTCGCCGGCCGGCCGTCGTGCACGTGGTCACTCTCTACCGGTTCCACAAGTACCTACATCGCGTCATGCGCCCGCGCCGGTGAAAGTGTTCAGCGATCCCCACGCTATCTCATTCACTGTAGTCGGTTAAACTCGGGGTCAAGCGCAGAACAAGTTTCGTTCCCATTATTTACTTTTCTTCGAGAGTCAGTAAAAGTTAGCAAAGCTTTGTGAAGTCATGTGTGATGTATCGATATTTTACCAGCGGCGGTTGTTTATCATGTGCCGTTTTGGTTGACTTTAGAATTGTTTACTTCTTCCTCTCACTGACATTCGTAAAACTTTCTTATGCGAAATCTATTGTATGCGTTAAAGAATTTACAGATGGGAGTCTTTAGACAAATACATCGTATGTATGTGTCAATTCTATTATGTACTTTAGGCCACAATGTTATCTGACTGTGCATAAAATGTTTTGGTACGAACCAACCGCACGAAACTAGGTTTATCGATCATAGTTTAAATTGAACATTGTGCGCAAGCTGGTATTCGTAAATCGGCATAATTATTTTATCAATGTAGCGAGAACTTGACACCTCTGCATGATGCGTAGGTTATTTACTACAACAACGGTAGGTACCTACTAAAGTATACGAAAAGTGTGTTCATTTGTGTGCTAATATAGCATCAAATAAGTACTGTCACTTCCACCCTTCTCACAATTAGTATATCGAGTCCACAGATTGCAAGAATGCATCTTACCAACCCGTTTGCCTCCGTCAGCTGTTGCAATACTAATAACCACTATTTACAAAGAAAACAGCAAATTTATCGTGTTTTCATTTTATTTTCCACGACTGGAGAACTCTATTTAAGTTGATTGTTTGTTATTCTTTAAAAAAAGGAGTGTTTTTAATTGTTAATGGGTCAAGGTAAACGTTGTAAAAACAAGTTAAGATAAGGTTTTGAAAACCTTGAATGTAAAACGGATGTAGGCAAAGGCCTAAAGGAGACAAAAAGATAAACATCCGTTTTGCGGTTTCTTGGAGAATACTGATTTTAAAACCCAGTAAACTGGTGCTTAATGAATGGTATTCAAAATAGAGCATTTACGTAAATGAAATGTACCAACATCATTAAGATGTACAACCTTCAGAAACAGCACATATCAACATCAAGTGATAAAAACCGGCTAAGTGCGACTTAACATTGTAGTTGACAAACATGTTCTCCCATACATCGTTATACGTCACGGTCAATTCTCCAACTGCAAATGTAAGTTGGTTGACTGTTACTCGTTAACTTGTAAAGTCTACCTAGCTGTCATAGTTCGGTCTAAATACAGTCCTCAAAAAGCACTCCTCAAAAAGCACTCGCAGCTATTTTATGATTCGGATCTATTGAAAGATAAACTAAGAAAGGGTACTGTGTGCAGTAGCTACTACTTTTTTCCGTTCAAGTGTGTCCCACAGGTTCTTCTGTTACCTAGGGGATTATCTTTTCTTTATTTTATAATGTTATCAACAAGGGTCTAAATTTTATCCACTACACAAACCCAGTTGTGCTCGTAAGCAAAAAGAAACAGACTTCTTGAAAACTCTTTCCTATGATGACACGGAGAAATTGCTCCACTCAATTAAATAACACTTGTGTTCAAACAATTACTTGCACTTTCACCACTACTCACCTACACATTCACCACCATTCACTTCTAGTCCCCTACATATTCACCACCATTCACTTCTAGTCCCCTACACATTCACCACCATTCACTTCTAGTCCCCCAAACATTCACCACCATTCACTTCTAGTCCCCTACACATACACCACCATTGACCTACACATTCACCACCATTCACTTCTGGTCCCCTACACATTCACCACCATTTACCTACACATTCACCACCATTCACTTCTAGTCCCCTACACATTACTTCTAGTCCCCATACACATTCTCCACCATTCACTTCTAGTCCCCTACACATTCACCACCATTCACCTCTAATCCCCTACACATTCACCACCATTCACCTACACATTCACCACCATTCACCTACACACTCACCACCATTCACCTATACATTCACTACCATTCACCTACACATTCACCACCATTCACCTACACATTCACCACCATTCACTTCTAGTCCCCTACACATTACTTCTAGTCCCCTACACATTCTCCACCATTCACTTCTAGTCCCCTACACATTCACCACCATTCACCTCTAATCCCCTACACATTCTCCACCATTCACTTCTAGTCCCCTACACATTCACCACCATTCACCTCTAATCCCCTACACATTCACCACCATTCTCCTACACATTCACCACCATTCACCTACACACTCACCACCATTCACCTATACATTCACCACCATTCACCTACACATTCACCACCATTCACCTACATACTCACCACCATTAATCACACATTAATTATTATTTATTAAATCTAATATTAATCACCATTCACCACGCACCATTTGACTGATTTTGTTTGTGTTATTTTAATTTTCCTTTTCATTTATTTGTTTTTTGTTTTAATTGTTAAAACAATAAAAAAAAACATCTATATTACCTGCCTGTTTATTTGCATGATGCCACTAAGTGAACGTCCGACGTTTTTGAACGGCCTATCCAACGATACCCCACACCATGATATCTAGACGAGAAAAATATTTCATCCCCACTTTACGTGCAAGGGAGGTACCTTACAAAAGTTTTTTTTTTAAGATTTTATCGTCTTTGTCGGCGTGATAAATATGTATACCCATGCCAAATCACAGCTTTCTAGTACTAAGACTCTCCGAGCCAAGATCCGTACAGACAGACAGAAAGACGGACATGGCGAACCTATAAGGGTTCTTTGTTGACTACGGAACCCTAATAGAATGAGGTCATTTCTCATTGAGATATTTGACCAGTCTTTATAATTGTTCCGTAATCCACATAAAAAAGCCACAGTATTTTTCAAAGTCCTCATTTTAATTGGACAGAGATCGCACGCCCGTACCCAGTGCCCACGTGCCCAGTTCTTGAGTAATTAGTTAACAAGCAGCGTAGGTACGTGCAGAGCTTGATACATTCGATCTTATTCATAAAAAAATATCAAACATCTAAAACCTATTTTAGTTAAAATAGGTTTTGTCACTCTGTAAAAAACACAAAGGTCAAAGTGACAAATAAGGACAAACGAACTTTAGCAGCATTTTAACTAAAATTGGTTTATGACGTTTATGAATAAGAGCCATGGCGTAACGCACCTTTCAAGAGCCATGGCATAACGCACCTTCCAAGAGCCACTTGCTATACGTATGTCGGTTGTGAAAGTACGCTCTTGTCACCTTTCCTTTATTTTCTCAATGAAATAACTTTCGAATAACGTTAAAACGTTCGCTGTTTGAGAATAAATATCCATCTTACCAGCTGCGAGAAGATGAATGTAAAAGGAATTAGAGACGCAAACACATTAAACAACACATCGGAATGAGGTATCTTCTCACGAAACTAATAGTTTTTTTTTTTATCTTTGTTAAGTGTGTACCTATGCGTAAGTGTTTATGCAATCGCAATTATGATGATGTCTTAATACCTACCTATTTTACCTACATATTATGTACGCATGAGAGGATTTTTTTTCATTAAAAGAAAATATCTTTTAATTTAATAAAACTGAACGTACTAGACGGTTTCTTTTAGAAACTGTAAACGTACTCTATTAAATTCGTTCATGATAATTATTGAGTAACAAAACCTTAACTTTTCCAGTTCCAGCAAACTTCCAGTAACATAAATAGTAGTAGCAGTAGTTTAAATGGTCTCAATTAATTATAGGTAGGTATATAGCTGTTTCGTTAAGGCTCCCGCAGACAGGCGCAACGCGAAATCGTAGCACAATTTATATGAAATCGTCATGGAAAGTGCCGCGCTCGCGATATCGCGTCGGTCTGCACGAGCCTTTATTAGAAAAGAGACTTAAGAAGTGTCATCAATCAGCGGGTAATTGCGTAACTCACTTAGAGTAGCAATGGGGTTAATTTTGACAGTTCAACAACATTCATTGCGTTATTTACATTGTTGAGCAGACAAATTTTTCGAACTTATGAAGCAATGAATTAGCAGCTTCTAAATCATTCAGAGAGCAGTGGTGGCCCAGTGGTTAACGGCCTCGACTTACGAGTAGTAGGTCTTAGGTTCGAACCCAGACAGGCGCTTTACTTTGTGTAAATTATTTCATCACCACTGCTCTCAAAAACGGTGAAGGAAAACATCGTGAGGAAACCAGCATGTCCTAGAACAAAAAAATTCGGAGACATGTGACATCCACCAACCCGCGCTGGGCCCGCGTGGTGGATTACGGCCCACTCCCTCTCACAGAACGAGGAGGCCTGTGTCCCAGCAGTGGGAACATTATGGCAGATTATGTAAATCATTCAGATTGTTATTGACAGTGTGTTACGCAATAAGGGAGCAGATTTTTGATCAGGTAGGTACGGTCAGGTAAATTAATTGTTTCTCAAATTGACAAACTACGTCAATGTGTTTTAGCCATTTCTTACAACTCTCGAATAATGACTGTGATTTTAATATACGTACAACTTAAGTTTGTAGTCACTTTGACAAACAATTAGTTTATCTGACTTTACCTGAATCGTGATTTGAGGAGTAAGTATTTAGTACTGCATGTAGGGTTGCCAGGTATCCGGCTTTTTGAAATCGTGTCCGGCATTTTTAGTCCCGCCTGTCCGGCTTTTGTTAGGCTTTTGGTCAACCCCGCCCCGCCAAAAGATGCTGAACGATATTTAAAATGACTTTAGTAAAAACAAAATGTGATTCATACTACCATAATATATAATTAAGAGTAGAGTAAAGGCTCTTACACACTCACGCGACATCGCGGGCGCGACAGGCACCGACAAAGACAATTCCTTTGTCGGTGCATGTCCCGCCCGCGATATCGCGTGTGTTTGTAAGAGCCTTAAGTCTTAAATGAATAACAGTAATAAATACACAAAATATAAAAGTATCCATTTTTTCTTTCTTTTAGAAACCAGTGTGTCAGACTTTCAGGGCAAATTGTCCAGCAAGATATGAATCTCGCTTTTCTATTTGGGATATCCCGTGTATCCACCCTAAAACAGACCCATTTATCCACCCGAGACGGGATGGATAAATGGAATTCGTATATTATTTTTCTTCCAATTTTCTCCCACGGCTGTGTACAGTCATTTAGAGAAATATGATAGAAACTGGCCCAAGATACTTAGTAGACATTAGCATGCCTATAAAAAATACATACATAGAAAGAAATTTAAAAAACGATTGCAAATGTACATTAAAAGAAATTAATTTATCCAGGATACACAATTACGTCTACTCAATAATACAATAAATGTTGGTAATTTTCAGTATATAATGCATAATTTATAAATTATATATTCAAATTATTTACGTCGTAAAGAATAGCACCATCCCATTTCTTCCCATGGGTGTCGTAAAAGGCGACTAAGGGACTTACTAGAGAATGGGCAGCAGCGTTCTTTATGCTTTTGAAACACCATACTGCGATCGCCAACCCGCCTGTCAAGCGTGGCGATTATGGCAACACCCCCACCCCCCCCTTTGGGGGAGGCCTATGTCCAGCAGTGGACGTTTTTCGGCTGAAATGGTGATGATGATGAATAAAATTATTTAAAACGAGGAAGTTTAATTTGATTTAAATGCAATACATAATATGATTTTTTATAAGTGGTTATAACAAATTTATTAAAAAGTGTATGAGTATATTTTACTGTTGTATTGTTAATAATATAAAAAAAATACTATTAATTTATTAAAAAGTGTATGAGTAAATTTTACTGTTGTATTGTTAATTATGACTGTACTTGGGGTAAAAAGTCGGAAGAACAATCAAAAGTGAATTCCATTTATCCACCCCGTCAGGGTGGCTATTTTAGGGTGGATAAACGGAACAACCGTTCTATTTTTGGGCCTGGCAACCCTAACTGCATGTTCACTCTCGCATCACGGATAGACAGCAAAATTATAAGACAGCTTCGTTCGTGGATACTATCAGTCATGGTCGGATGCATGCTAACAAGACAAGAGATGAAATTGAGTGATGTCTTCGAACTACTGGTACTAAAGGTTCAATGTAACGTACATTGAAGACATGACACTAAATTATATTGTGATGGATATAATCAACTTATCAGTGATCTTGAAACACCGTCGTAATAACGTCCTAAAACACGCATCATAATTGATTAGTGTAACTGATTAGTTATCTAAATGATTTGTTAACTAATTAGTTCTGCTGAGTTACTACCGAAACTCAGTAAGGAATCTCACCAGATCAATATCAACATCAATAAAATTAATAACACGACGTACCCGTGTATACAAAGTGCTCATTATGTATTATTGTTAAGTGCCAGCCAAAATAATTATGTTAAACTATATTATATTATGCACTAAAGAAAAAAAATTGGAAAGAAACAATGCCTGCATATTTTTACAGAATTAAATTAATTCATTTGTTATATTCGGTCCAATTTTATTTTTTTTCGTATTTTAACAACTCCCTTACTAGTAAATAAGTTATTCAAGAATTATGTAAATGATGAAAGTTTGATCTTTAAACTTGTTTAATAATGGATCCAACGGAAATTCAATTTTGTACTGAAAAAACAATCGTCAAGACTGAAGTTTCAATAACGAATAAATTTGAAATTAACATATTGAATTGAAATTGAAATGAGATCATTATTAATACTAATTACTAATTTCAATTAATTTATTCAGTTAAGTGGGAGGTCTGTCCAAATACTTCTCGCCAGAGATGTGTATTTTAGCTAGGTACCTATAACTTGCAGGCTTAGTACGACGCTCTCTATTTCTACCCTACTGTAGAATGGAAATCACTTGTCTACCGAAAATGTTCTACTGGAGTGTACGACTAAACGCCGACAGACACTACGCCGACAGACTGAACACCGACAAGACTTTACTTCGACGGGACTCTTCGCCGACAGGACACTTCGCCGACAGGACACTTCGCCGACAGGTAGGTTAGGTTAGGTTAAAACTGTGACCTCCTACGCACGAGCCGAGCGAGCGAAGCGAGCGGTGCCGCGGCAGCGGCCGGCGAGTGCCAGAAACGACTTGCATTAATAGAAAACACACACGTCACAGTTTTAACCTAACCTAACCTACCTGTCGGCGAAGAGTCCTGTCGGCGAAGTGTCCTGTCGGCGAAGAGTCCCGTCGAAGTAAAGTCTTGTCGGTGTTCAGTCTGTCGGCGTAGTGTCTGTCGGCGTTTAGTCTTACACCGGTTCTACTGTCTACACGGAAACGTATTTTTTGTCTACTCTTCCGTCGACAAAACGCTTTTCTCCTGTTCTCTTGCTAATCCTGCTGGGACTATTCAAGTTACGAATAGGTTACTTTTGTGGAAAGATGTACCAAATGATGACTTGGTACGGTTAGGCCAAATCTAAGGATTTCAATCTTTGAGGTGACGGACCATCAGATCAGATGCGAGTTTAACCGATAAACAGACTGACATCGAATTAACTGGCAATCTTCAAAGACGTAATTTTCTCATTTAAAAAAAATAACTAAGTATGGGAACAACTCTGAAATAGTGCAATTAAAAAAACTTTTTACAAAAAAATAAGAACCGACTACCAAAAATAACACTACAAACTGAAAAATAACTTTAATTTTGGATGTCAAAGTCAAAGTCAAAGTCAAATTATTTATTTCAAATAGGCACACATAGATGGCACTTTTGAACGTCAAAATTTACAAATAAAATAGAATTGATTCTAGTCGCCCCTTCCAAAAGGTAGCTTCGTATGGAGAAGAATGGGCAAGAAACTCCACCGTTACTCTTTTAAAATGTTTTACAATATTTGGTATTCTTTGGTATTCTTGTCGGTGACTTTGGATCTGTATTTGAGTTTAATGCCACCGACTTCCGAAATTAAAGTTATTTTTCACTTTGTAGTGTTATTTTTGGTAGTCGGTTCTTATTTTTTTGTAAAAAGTTTTTTTAATTGCACTTTTTAGTGGGTCAGTTTTGAATTTATCTAAGTTACAATAGCCTAATGTTAACTGCTCATCACCTTTTACAAAATATTGCTTTTCCCGATGCTGGGACGTTGATTGTTGAGGAGTACTCTTGGTAACCAGGAGAACAGCCACTCACCATATGCATAGTGACGAGCATAAATTGCTTAATCGCAACCCGTTAAATAGGGGTACTCATTATTATATTGTTCCGGTGGCCATATGTGGTCTCCATCATCAGTTCCACTTCACCAAATGGTGCTTTCCGAGAGTAAATGCACGAGTTACTATAAAAAATACCCAAATCGCTATAGGTTTGCCTATAAAATTTGAGGGTTTCCCTCGATTTCCATCGGATATCCTCATCTGATTCTGATTTGGTGGCAATGGGACCACCTCGGCAGTCTACCCTTTCAAACAAAAAAAGAATTTTTAAAATCGGTCCATAGTTAACGGATTAATCGCGTAACAAACATACTCCTCCTTTTTTGGAAGTCGGTTAAAAATAATGAGCGAGCCTTACAGTAGTCGCATATGATGTGTAACATCCTCATCTTGGTAATAAACAACTGCAGCGACAGAAATTAACCTCAAAATGTAAAAAATCTAAATACTGAAATATTTATTATTGGTTGCCCACTGGTCGAAATTCGACTTCCTCTACTTACAAGCTATATAGTACTAATTCATTCAATGAGCCCCCCTTTGAGGGAAGCATTTGTCCAGCAGTGGACGTCTTTCAGCTGAAATGATGATTATGAATTTCATGAGTACATTAATTCCATGCTATTATAAAGTAAGTACTTACTTATTCCATGCTCAAGCTGTCACTTCCTGTTACACACTTCCATCCCTTTTCACGAATTCACTCCCACAGAAAGCGAGACGGAAGATGTTACACTATAAAAAAATCTAACTTGTGTCATAGTATACAATACATTATTCTCATTGAATAAATATTTTTTGATATTTCAGCATAGTTCTACTTTTACTGTCGAAATAAATTAATTCAAAGCCAAACTCGAAAGAAAGCTTCCCAATTCCAGATTTGTTACTTGCATTCGGTCTGCATACTTTACGTCCCATGTGTGGTGTTACCCGAATGGATAAAATAAAAAAAACCAACCAAGTGCGAGTCGGACTCGCGCACGAAGGGTTCCGTACCATTATATATAATAACGGCAAAAAAATCACGTTTGTTGTATTGGAGCCCCCTTAAATATTTATGTTATTCTAGTTTTTAGTATTTGTTGCTATAGCGGCAACAGAAATACATCATCTGGGAAAATTTAAACTGTCTAACTATAACGGTTCATGAGATACAGCCTGGTGACAGACGGACAGACAGACAGACGGCGGAGCCTTAGTAATAGGGTTCCCGTTTTACCCTTTGGGTACGGAACCCTAAAAAAGGGTGTAGAAAAAGGTTAACATGGTATGAGCATGTGCTGCGGAGGAATAAGGAAAATGTCAGCGGAAAAGTTTTGAGTATGCATGTGGATAGCTATACGAGTTAGGGGAAGACCAAAGAAACGATGGATGGACTGTGTGAAAGATGATATGGCTAGAAAGGGAGTGACTACCGAGATGACAACTAATAGAGAAGTTTGGTTTGGACACAATCATGTTGCGCCGACCCCAAATAAATTGGTATAAGTACAGTGGTCATCCGGTAGTGGTCGTCATTCGATATCGGTCGTATTGAATTTCGATAAAACTTTTAACAATGCGAGACTAACGTTTTGAAATGGAATGTGTATTGACACTTATTGTTTTCATATCGATAAAGTTTTGCTGCATAGGTTTTCCTGTAATCTAATAAAGAATTAAACAATTGTCATTTTTAGGTTTATTAGAATAAATAATAAAACAATTGTCAATTTTTAGGGTTCCGTAGTCGTCAACAAGGAACCCTTATAGTTTCGCCATGTCCGTCTGTCTGTCTGTCTGTCCGTCCGTCTGTCCCCAGCTTAGCTCAAAGACGCTTTGTACTAGAAAGCTGTAATTTGGCATGGGTATACATATTAATCACGCCGACAAAGTCGTAAAACAAAATATTTAAATATATTTTTTTTAGAGTACCTCTTACTCGTAAAGTTGGTATGATATTTCTTTACCATTCTATCCCATGATGTGGGGTATCGTTGAATAGGCCGTTGAAGCAGCGTAAACCGATTTCAAGGTTGTCTGGAATAGATCGCAGAAAGCGATAGGCCACCCATTGTATATTTTGTAGTGTTTGATATATTATTTGTTATGTAATTTATTTATTTAAGGATTACCAACGAGATACATTACAATTATCTTTTACAATAATAAAAACTTGTCTAATATACATTATCCTGTAATGCACACTCAATTACAGGTAACCACAGCTCACACATTATCGAGTACACATTCTCTGAATACATAATTAAAATTAAGAATACATAAAAAAAACAATATTCATGCTATTATAAAAAATGTACATGCTAATAAAAAAAAGTTTTAATTTACAATAATACAATACAGTAACCAAGCATTAATTTGATTTTCATTATTATGTCTGAATTAATTAATAAAAAAATAAAACAAAAAAAAAATTAGGAATAACAGAGAATAGTTTAAAATAGAATTAGAAGTGAATTGAGTTTAATATAATAAAAAATTAAAATTGTTAAATTATTTAAACATTGGAATGAAAAGTCAAACGTCCTCTAACCGAAAGTGCTTATATAATTTCTTTTTGTGGTGGTCAATAAAATATATATAAATAAAGAGATAGTAGAGTAAGTATAGGTTAATGTCTTTGGATAAAAAGGATAATGCTGCTTATCCTCGTAAAGAAATCCCTTCTACTAATAACATTGAGATAACTATGTGGGACGTGGGAAACCATGTTCAATCAAAGTAATAATAATCATTAACCACTTGTGTGTGATGAACACATAATTAATATTTTTTAGTCTTTATTATCTGCTTAATAAATGTTTATTTACGGGTAAACCCACGGGAGGACTTTACAAAACATTTGGAGACTGAAAATAGGTTGAAAAGAAGAATCGTTTCGAAAACGCTACGGAAATACTCTTTTGAGTAAAAAATACAATGTAGGTAGGTAATTGTATACTGTCAAAAATTGTTCTGGTTTTAATCCTATTAACATTGATGTAAGTACCTAGACATAAATTATTTTTTATTTGTATAATGTTAATTTCAGAACATAATTCCATATAAAATTGTTAATAAAGTTTAAAACTATGTTAGTAGGTACTTATACCTACTTATTCAAATATAATTATTATAAATTATTGATTAATGTTTTGTATAATGTAATAAATTGTAATAACTAGAAACAATATTATATTATGTCATTTAAAAATTTGATACATATAATTTGCAGTGACTTTACAGCCCTTACAGGGTGCATGTCTTGAATACTGTGCCATGAAATTTGAATACATGAGACACTAACCAGTGTTCTACATGTTAGCAAATAAATAAATAGTCATAATATTTAAAATTACTCCATTTAGGTAGCATACGAATAAAATAGACTAATATTATTTATTGTTGCTAGAGGTATTTTTTACAAATAAAACTAGTAAAAATTCCCTCTGGAGCTTAAGTCTGTAACATACCCATTGGGTGCAATCTATATTTTCTATACATAGTAGCTATATAGAAGCTATAAAAGATATATAAGCTCAGGAATAATCAGTAAGAATGCATTAGTCCATGTATCAGTGTAGTGGCACGGTTGGCGCAGTGGTTAAGCGATTGACTGCTGCGCTGCGTGTCGTGGGTTCGATTCCCGCACGGAAAAAAATATTTGTATGACCTACAAGTAGTTGTTCCGGGTCTGGCTGTTTGTGTATGTGAGTTTAAATGTTTGTAAACGCACCCACAATATAGGAGAAATTCCTAGTGTGGGTCAACGTTTTAGGTAGTATAGTATTCAGGGAGGTTTCATATAAGTGTGGGTGTTTTTTAGTATATTGTGGTGTCTTACGACTTTCTAATCTTAATACTAAAATCAATTGCCGCATATATTGAAAGATTATCACTTGAGAACGGCTCGACAGATTAGGCTGTTAATTTTTTTTGCTGCGTTCGTAATTGTCAGGACAAGGAATGTATGTTTCTTTTTTTTTATCACCAGAAAGGTTGAATTCGGATGGTATTGTTGTATGAAAATCGCAAAAAACAAAATGTGACGTTCAATTTGACAGTTCTGCTTTAACATTTGCAATATAACGCCTTTTCAGTACGAATATATCTGTATTTATGTAAATTCTTGCCCACATACAAACTTGGTTTAGAGCAATATATAACGAACTATTTAATTAGGTATGGTACTCAATATAATATCAGTACAGACTTTAGACTTCTTGAAGACAACCTTTGAGTTCTGAGGCTCGAAGAGAATTGCTCTAGCAACTACGTGGCTCTCCAAATATTGTTTCCATTCAATTCTGTTAAAAAACCATTACTTTCACCGTAACTGTCCAATGAGATACTTTTAAACTACATGACTACACTGATACAAAAATGATTTGAGGCAAATGACAATTTTGTATTTAGTATGTAAAATCAGTACAAAATGTTATTAATATTTGAAAGAAAGTAAGAAAAAGTATTTATTGGGGCTCGCACAGATCACAAATTAAAATAAAACACACTCATAGAAACATAAAGAACAAAACCAAAAATAAAACAAAGTAAAAATGCCAAAAGCCTGATGCTGCGGCACTTAAAGGTAAGTGTCGCAGCGCTGGTATTCTGATAGGGCCCGCTGTGTTTGTTATTTGGAAATCATGACACATGATTGTTTTAACTGACTGACAGACAACGCATAGCCTAAACCACTGAAGATAGAGACATGAAATTCACTGGGGCGACGCCGGGCACGAACAGCTAGTAAGAAAATAAAAATAATAATCTGACATTGGTAAACAAAACACTGAGGTAAACGAATGTCGATAATCGAAGACATTAACAGTTGTAGGTATACATAACATCTAGAATTGTAAGTATTTTTATTGTAATTGGATCTTGTTGTCTGATAAATAAATAAATTATAACACATACATACATACATAAACTCACGCCTTCTTACCATGGGGGTAGGCAGAAACTATAGAACGCCACCTGCTACGCTCCTTACATATTCCTTTTGCTTCGCCTACGTTCATACATCTAGTATACACGCACGCCGATTGCGAGTACTACGCACCTGACCTTTCTGAAGAACATCACCAATTTGGTCACTATTATTATGTCCTCCTAGGGTGTTTCCACTCACCTCTGCTTTATAAATACCTTTTGTTAGTCGCATTTCACTCATCCTCTCAACATGACCAAACCATCTAAGCATACTCTTTTCAATTTTTGTTAGTACATCTTCTAAAAAAAATAAAAAATAACATACATACAATCAGCCTATAATGTTCCCACTGCTGGGACATAGGCCTCCTCTCTGTGAGACTGAGTGGGCTGTAATCCACCACACGAGCCCAGTGCGGGTTGGTAGATGACACATGTCTTAGAAGTTCGTTGTAGGTATATTTAATTTTAATGAGGTACATAAAGTATATCTGGCAGTGTAATATTAAAAACAAGTTCAATCCCATCGGTTTGCTGATTCAGCAAAGAATAAATTCGTAATATTCTTTACCAAAATTTACTTGAATTAAATTTTTACACTATCCGCTTCCGAATGAAATTCATCTGAATCTAGTGACTAGTAAGGTACCTACTTAAACTGAATGACGACCCAGATATTGTTGGAAAATGGTTGGAAAAAGGCCTGTAGAGACTGATTGCACTTTGTTTACTAGGTATATTTATTATTTTGTCGACGAACGTAGCGTTTTTTGTTTCTGGTATTGATTTTCCATAGGAAAATGGTGTGATATTGTGTAGATACTATATCCACGTCCAACGAAAAGTTCCTTAAAGCTCTCATCAGTAAGAATATTTACATAAGTATCACCTCGTAAGGTATCAATGGGTAAACAATTGTCATCCATGCTCGGATAGCAGCTTTACCCGGTAGACACTTTTATCCATCTTTTTTTTTTTGGGTGGGAAATTGCTATTAACTTCTCCCGCTCTGGGCGGAGCGGGAGGGCGTGTCAGATTTTTACTGACTAAAACCCACCCGTGTTCCTTCAGGTGCCTGTGTGCCAGGACCACGATATCCCTTTCGGACAGGCTCGTAATCCTGGCAGGCATTGGCTCTTTCGGACCCCGTCAATTGGTGCTGACATCTCTTTGAGGCGCGCGTGGAACACAACGCGCCGTCGACCCGGGCCTGGTCCTTATCGGACGGCGAGCTACCCATCGCTTACCGTCCGCAAGCCCGCGCCTACGGTGGCCGGGAATCGGCCTGCGATTCCCGACGCCCGACTTTTATCCATCTGGCTTTATACCATAAGCACCTCGTCACAAGCTGTATGAACTCTATTACGAAAAAACCCGTAGGTAAACATGTAATTTTCAACTCCGCTAAACTACATTTTTTCTCTCCGAGAAGCGTGAAGTATACACTAATTGTTATCATAACACTATTGTCTAGATATTACGTGAAAGTAGATTTCACCATTTAGCTAAAAATTATATTATATAATCGTGTGTATTTCACATTGTTTCGCGGTTATTACTCAAACATAATAATGACCTGACAAGGCTTATGCAGCGATTTCCCGACCTATGCCAAGGTCGGCTCGTTTAAACTGATCGTGCGCCCGCGCATTTAGCTAGTCCTTTTCACAAGGGAAATGACTAACATAATAGCATACGTAACATCGTGTATTCACGGCAGACCTGTATTGGTTTTTCCCCGTACTTCGCCATTCGAGGTATCTAACCAATAGCTGGAAAGCATATTTGCCAAAAGAGTTTTCTAAAACACCCAATGACAGTAACCTACGTCATACATTTTTTTTTTGTTTCCCGGCTGGAAAATACTCTTGCATGTCCTCCGCCTTGGACCGGGCGGCGGGGTCTGTCAGACTCGTACTGACTAAAAACCATCCCGGTGTTCCCTTTACATACTTGCACCGGGGATATCTACTCTAATCTTACAACCCAGGCTTTATACGGAGCTGCTATCATACATCAAGACTGTTTTATTACAATATATATAACCATCATTTTTCCTTACCGGAAGACAATGATAACCCGCGTAGTTAGTTATTATAACCCCACGTTTACCATCTACTTTGTACAAGCGTACTTTGATTGTGTCAACACGGCATTGTCAACACGACAAGGCAAGTTGTGGTACTTATAATTTTTGACAAGTCTTGTCAGATTTGTCATAAACATGTCGATAGCATTAAGAGGGGCCTTCCCGGTCCGTCGATCGTCGACGCGAGCATGGTGGAAAAGTTTGTTGTTTCATCCAGCGCAAGTGAAAACTATTAACAAACGAGTGAGAACGCGATAACATTGAACGAAAAAGAATGTGCGGAAATTTCATAAAACTTGTTCCAGGAAATACGTGTTTTTGAGTAAGCCTTACTAGTTTGTGAAATAAATGCTGGTCATTTAGAATCTCCATTACATTTGCAAGGTTTCTACCGTAATGTTTTCTTAACATTTATAATTCATGAGTACATTATGAATGGCCAAATTTCAGGTAAAATTTGTGCAAAAAAGCAGATTTTTGCAGGCTTGTACTGAATTTGTTTTTCAAAAATTTTATTTTCTGCTTGCATAGAAACCTAGATATAGTGCACAAGATACATAGTAGTTCAAAAATTTCAAAGAAAGATGTGTTACAACGCCATAATCACGTACGAGCCTTTGTATGAAAATTATGTCGGGTTGGCCGCCCTTAATATATGTATTAACAACTATCAAAAAAAAGAAAAAAAAATATTTATAACGACAACAGAGATCCATATTGTCAGTAATACCTTATAGCTAGTGTTAGTAAGCAAAATAATGCTTATTATTATAAGAGTTTGAAGCACTTTGCGCAGAAGATGACCAGGGCTATTTGTTCACCTTTTTGACAAGTTTTCGGCAAGTTTTGTATTCACCTTGACTGTACGATTTGTTTCAGGTGTAAACAATAAACGAAACTAGTAGGAACAACATGTAAAATACATGTCTTATACCTTATTAGGTATAAAGGTGGTGTTAGAGCTCGGGGGTATTAGGACTCTAGAATAATTTTTCCGCTTGTCTCTTCTGCATGATCTTTTACACTGGTAGCACATCTCCGCCGCGAAGCCATAGCAGCGAAACCGCAATAGTTAAATTGTACTGGTTCGCGTGATGTTTCGCTACTCGCATCCGATTCGAGTAGCGGAACATGACGCGAACCAGTACAATTTAACTACTGCGGTTTCGCTGTGATGGTTTCGCGGCGGAGGTGTGCTACTGGCGTTACTCATCTTTTACGACACGTCTGGGACAAAAGTGACAACATTAACGCAACAATATAATATGGGAATAACAAGTCATGTGGATTAATTTTGTGGCGGGGCGTTCGATTACTGCGACGCAATCTCAATAATGAGATGTTCAATAAAAAAATAATGCCACTTTCTATAAGCACTTACTTGATTGAGAACTTCTAACGGCTTCAACGAACTCTCTATAAACCTTAGTGCGAAATAACTTTTATACTTGGATTACTTGACCACGATCATTGAAAATTATTCTTTCACTTCAAGTGTATTTTAAAGTTAAAAAGTACTTTAACATCTGTCTTTTTTTAGGGTTCCGTACCTCAAAAGGAAAAAAAACGGAACCCTGGTAGGATCACTTCGTTGTCCGTCTGTCTGTCTGTCAGTACCATTTTTGTCAGGAACGCGTGGAGGTATCAAGTTGAAATTAATATCAAATACGTAGATCTACGGTCCCTTGGAGCTCTAAAAAACTCAAACTTCTAAGTTAACGCAATAAAAAATACGACCATTATTTTACGCGATGCATATTTTGATACTCGCAAATAAATCAAAATCTACTACTTCCCGTTAACCTAGAATAAAACATCACAAGTAAAGGAAAAAGTCCGAAAATCGTTATTTTGTTGTCTTATCATTTTTAGGGTTCCGTACCCAAAGTGTAAAACGGGAACCCTTTTACTAAGGCTCCACCGTCTGTCTGTCTGTCCGTCTGTCACCAGGCTGTATCTCATGAACCGTGATAGTAAGACAGTTGAAATTTTCACAGATGATGTATTTCTGATGCCGCTATAATAACAAATACTAAAAAATAGTAGACAATAAATATTTAAGGGGGCTCCCATACAACAAACGTGATTTTATTGCTCGTTTATTATTTAGTTATATATTCACTTTAAAAATAAATAATTAAATTAAAATAAAACATATTTAAGGGGGGCTCCCATACAACAAACGTGATTTTTTGCCATTTTTATAGAACCCTTCGTGCGCGAGTCCGACTCGCACTTAGCCGTTTTTTTTAATAAAATATGCTAGGTTAACTTAATAACAATTTGACTATGCGAATAATCTAATTAGCACAATTTTGGGCTTGAGATGTCTGTTATCAAGATGATTCTAACATAATATTCACGTATCACTTACGTTCTTGTTCTTACAAGGTCTCGTGTTCAGGTGAAACCTACCTAAAGTTATTGTTATATACCTACCCAAGCACGTAATACTTAAGTATCTTTATTAAATCTATACAAATAAATAAAATGTAAGCGTCTGTTAAATAAAATATAAATATATACGGTAGGTACTTATAACAAAAAATATTTTTTAAATTTCTTGTCTGTTTGTTCCGGCTATTATCCGAAACGGCTGGATCAATTTTGACGGGACTTTCACTGGCAGATAGCTGATGTTATAAGGAGTAACTTATTTTTATTTTAGAAAAAGACACTCGGTTGAAGCCGCGGGCAGCAGCTAGTTTAATATATTCTTATTTAAAATTATTACTATAGTTGGTTTTAAATAAAAGAGCACAATTTTATTTAGATCTGAAATATTTCACACAAATTAAATTTAAATAAGGGAAAACGTATTATTGCTTGATTTGAAAAAAGAGAAAAAGCGATTACTGCTTAAAAAAATCAATTTAAAATTTCGTATTAAACTTTGGTAAATCGAATATTTGATTTTATTATCAAGAGTTTTTGGGACAACCACTTGCTGAAATTTCTTTCAAAACCAAACATTGTTCCATAGGTAACACAAAATTATCTAGTCACTTTGCATCTTTAAAAAAAAAAACAACATACCTTCTGCTGCCATAAGTAACCAGTAAGCGTAACCCGTTTTTAGAGATCCTACAAAAGTACTTATTTTAAATTTCAAATGTAGACGTCTTTATAATTAATTATTCATCAAGTAGGTACAATTAAAATTATTATAATTAGGTACTGCGATCTATTAAAAGTCAAGACGCCCAGGATGCACACTCAGTTTGGGTCAGAGCTTTAGTGCAAACAGAGCTCTTTGGCTTTAAGTATTAAGTTTCAAAATAGTCGTACGTCGTAAGTCTATCGACTCGTTGACTCGTTGGTCTAGTGGTTGACTGCCGTGTCGTCCTTGTTCTGGTAAAGCTTAGTACAAAATTGACTACTTAAGCTACGGTTTCCTGCGCTGGCCGCCCATAGCCTCTCAAGTAGTGTCCTCCATATAGTGTCCGCAGTTTACCGGCAAATGACGTCACTGAAACGTTACTTATGATAGTAAGTTGATGTGTTTTCATAAAGATCGTTTTTGACATCATAAAGTCAAACCCCGCTACTTAAAGATTAAAATCGCTTGCTTTGCCTTCACCGTACGTACGCACACGAAAAAGTTGCCATACTGAGAATAGTGAGCTCGCACATTATTAAATAGAAGTCAAGTCACTGTGTGTCAGAGGTGTCGAAACAAAACAGAATCGTGACTATCTTTTGACGCACTAAGACTAATCTTTAAATCTTTGCCGCTGTCACCATTTTCATGACGACTGTCACCACTCTTCTAGGAATCCGTAGCTTTAGACTCTGGTTTGACGTCAGTTTTTGTAATTAGAATTTATAACTTTTTCGACATACCTCCAGATAGACAATACGTTAGAAAGAAAATACGTTTATTTGCGGTAAACATAACGCAAAGAAATAAAAACACAAACACGAAAGAACAAGTTGAGGGAAAATCGGAAAGAAAAATCGGGAAAATCGGGAATCGGGGAGATCGAAATTCAAAACTGACTCGATGGTTTAAACTTAACTAAACAATGATATTTTAAATAGGTTACCTACTCAACATTCGATCTTCAAAAACGGCACAATGTTACACTATTAGATGACACGTGGAAGTAGGACGGCATGTCTTGATTATCGGGAGCCAAAAAGAGACAAGACGAAGAAAATGTGGCTTGTGGAGCCTGTATAACCTAACCTATCTACCCCTTTTTAATTATAAAGGGTCAAATTAAATTAGCTAGTGAAACTCCGCAGACGTGATGGGTATCGATATCTAAACATGATCAAATAAAATAAAATTAATTGATAAGTTTTTTTATGGTTTCTTCAACCGCAATTAGTGTAGTCACTTGATAAATCTGTTATTTTTGTGTATACTTCACAGACGTGATGGGTACGGATATATAAACATGATAAAACAAAAGAAAAAAGATTATCTCAACTAATATTTCAAGTAAAAACACTAACAGAGGTCGGTTGACCCTAAAAACAATCATCAAATCTTTTTGTTTTTTTATTTTGTCGTTTTTAGATATTGATACCCATCACGTCCGTGGAGTTTCGCTAGCTAATTTAATTTGACCCTGTATATATTATCATTATATCTAAAGACAAACCATGTATTGTAATAAGGCAGTTTGTCCCCTTGTTCTACGTTCTCGTCCAAGCTACAGTGTGTTCAAAGTACTAACGTTATTTATTTGACCTGCAGCGAGGAGTTATGGCTGCGATGTCGAGCGCTCCCCTGCTCCTCGCCAACACGATGCTCACCAGCAAACTGCAAGATGATGACATCAGATATGCTGAACCTGTGAAGAATAAGAACAGAGATTATGAGTGAGTATTTCTTCATAAAACTAATCTAGCGACCGACAGAACGCGTTTCTGACACCAGCAGACGCATGACGCTTCTATTTCTACTCTACTGTTGAATAGAAATCGCTTGGCCTTCTCGGTAGAAAACTGTCAACTGTCTACACGGAAATATATTTTTTGTCTACTCTTCCGTCGACAAATGCTTCTTTACGGCTCTTGTGCTAAGCCTGCTGTCAGTTGTACGAGATTAGGGACGAATAAAGTGTAAATTCGTAAAACACGTCTTCTTTTGTACTCAGCTGACGGGTGTCAAGAACGCATTCTGTCATCGGCCGGAGTGTAGTGTATGTCGTGAACAAACGATGTTTCCTTTCGATGATTATTATAGATTTACGCCCGGTTTCTGGAACTAAAATCATCACAAAAATTAGCTAACAAATTATCAAGGGCACTTCAACTGCTGTGATTGGTTGACTGAATTATCAATAGCCAATCGGATCACTTGACTTGCGTTTAATTTTGACACCTCAAACCTGGTGAATTACTGACTTGATTTTATAATAGGGCTATTCTCGAAGCCTGGTCCAGATTACCAGGCTTCGTAAAAAGCCATCCAGTATCATCAAATTTCAAAACAGAGAGCGGTTTCTCATGTCAACTATGTATTAGGGAGAATTTTTGTACAAAAGTTTTTTCTCTCATTGCTCTTGGCCATTTATCAAATTCCGTGTTTTTAAGAGTCCATTATCTTCATTTTATTTTTGGCTGTTTCCTAATTTATAATAGAGTTAGCACAGACTGGTGATAAAACCACTCAAAGTTTATAATAGAGATAGCACAAACTGGTTATAAAACCACTCAAAATGTATAATAGAGTTAGCACAAACTGGTTATAAAACCACTTAAAATTTCAGCGAGTAAATACACAAAATACATATAGGGACTTAAAAAAATAAAAGCTCGTACAGACTGGCGCGATATTGCGAGCGCGTCAAGGATCACGCTGCCAGTCGCGCCCGCGATATCGTGCCAGTCTGCACGAGCCTTAAGCATTTATCAACCTACTAAAATATATTATTATGTAGGAACCTATTTCATAATTCTTTAAATGGTGAAGTAAATTACTCGCTAGACACATACGAGTAGTATTCATACAAAAATGCTAAGGTAATTTTCGTAGTTTTTAATTTTAAAATCGCTAAACATCATTCAGCTATTTTACATAACGAAGCTGTTTTGTAAAATATCTAGTCGTTATTTGTAAAACAGCGAATTCGACAATCCATCTGTGACATATACAGGGTGATTGGTAGTTGGGCTTATTCCTTCCTTGAATTTGGAAATACTAGAGCTAATTTTCAACATTCATCCGACCAACTCCAGGTCTCTATTATGTTGTAGTGTCATCAGATCTAAAGGACGATGGGAACTGGCGTCCCCAAAATTTAAACTTAGTCAACAGACTTGAAACATATCTCATTTAAAACGTCTTAACTTACTGATCATTCTTTACTATGGCGACAATAGTCACAAGCATGGGGTTTTAAGGGAAATGAAGGAAATGTAATGGTACTACTGTAGTACAAAATATGTTTGATTATGAAAAAATAAGTGAAAATCGTATTGGTTTTTACTTATGATACTTCATATTGTATTTATTTTCCATGAGATAACATATTCACGCTTGTATACCCCGTAGGTGTAGGTAGTCGGTAAAATCGGTTCACAAGGGAAAATTATGAAAATGTATATTTAGGTGATTTTTACCTGTTTGCAAAATATTGTAATAAATATTCTGCCCGGAAACAATGAGAGTTCAAAAACGAATATAGTGTAATAAAATATATGCATTTGTTGAAATTAAACTGGAATAACTTTCGGGATGAAAACTTTGGGGAAAGGTGTTGTAGAAATATGCCCTGTTAACCGCTAATAAGAATTTTAACCATTAAGACGCTGACAACAGCTAAACCGCGGTCACTGTCAGACTGCATACAAAAGAAAGAGAAGCGCGATGACACAACGCTTGTAATTTATTGCAAAATATGAAGCAATTATTTTATCTATGTACTCAAAAATGAATTGAGCAATCGAAAACAAAAAACAACTAAGTTCTGCATACAAATAAGACGTGCTTGTTATTAAATAAATACCAAGGGTTAGGTTAGGTTGATATTTAAAACAGATATTTTGGATTAAAACTTAAAGTAAAGGGTTAGTTTACCGTTAATTTGTATCGAGATTTTGTTGTCTAAACGTGTTTTGGTAACAACTATGTTTTGAGAAATATGTTCAAGAATAACATAATATTTTATCCGCTACCACAAACTATATAGCTTTGGCAATCTTTTGTTTAAGACATGCTTACTTTTATCATTTGCCTCTTGTCACCGCCTTAATTACAATAATAATAATATGCTCAACAAAAACTTAAATTCAAAGTGCGCCTGCGGGGTAATCGCGTAACACAGTTAAGGCGAATTTCACCAATGAAACTGAACGCGATCATTACATCTAAACCGAGTTCAAGAGCTGTCAGTGTCAATATTCCAAAGAAAATAATGACACTGACAGCTCTTAAACGTGGTTTATGTGTTGATCGCGTTCAGTTTCATTGGTGAAATTGGCACTTAGTAGCAATGGATTTCATTTTGCCGATCAACAAACTTCATTGCTTTATTTACATTGTTGAGCAGACACATTTTCCGAACAATTATGAAGCAATGGATTAGCAATATCCTTCAAAATCATTCAGACTGTGATTAATAGTGTGTTAGGTACGCAAGGTGCTGGACATATTTCATGACTCCTTGGGTGGTATTCGAAAAATAAAACATATTATTATCGTATAGACTGAACGCGACCAGCACATCTAAACCGAGTTTAAGAGCTGTCAGTGTCAATATTCCAAAAAAAAATGATTGATTATTGAAGAATGATGATTCAGTTTCATTGGTGAAATTGGCACTTAGTGCCAATTTCACCAATACGTTCAGTGCGTTCAATGCGTTCAGTTTCATTAGTGAAATTCGCCCTTAGTCACTTATTTCTATTATAGTACTTAGAATGTATTTAAATTATGTGTGTTATGTTCATGCCGTTGATTAATTTTTGTATTCTGTTGTATTTTGTTTTATATTAGTCAATTAACTTTGTTTAAATTTTAGTTTTTTTGGAGGTCAGAAACAAGGTTATTATCATTTGCACATTGTTATTGTAGGTCTATGGATAGAAGATAAAAGGATATATGTCCCTACTTTCGATTCATATATTTTTATTGTTAGTACTTTAGTTCTTGTGGAGTTTTCTATATTCTCATAAAGGGGTTCCCCTTGTGTTCCTCACAAAAGCTCGTCAACTACAATATAAAAATACTGTTGACATCAATTTGAGCATTGCCCCTTGGTACTAAGGTTTCAAATCGTTTGATTTATCTTTTCCAAGAAATATGCACACAAAGAAATTATTACTTACACGAAATGTTAGATATTTACCGTTGAAATGGAAGAAAAGCTTTAGGGACTCGTTAGTAAAGAAGTCTGTGGGTACTTGTTATTTTTATTTATGAATTGAAACCTTCATTTTGTAGATCTGACGACGATCTTTTGGCTTTATGACTTCAAAGAAGGAGTAACGATTGAAGTTGTAGTTCCTAGAATTATGTGGGAATAATCGTAATACTTGCATGATGTGATGTTGTATATTGGGTATCCCAGTATGTACAGTGGTACACATCACAGTGGTATTAATAGATATAGGAAAGCTCACACTTCTATAATGACTATTAATTAGGACATAACCATATTACAGCGAGCTCACAACGACTTAGCAGCGCATACACAATCACATTTGAATGACGTAAAACCAGTCATTCTAATTTATACCTTAACGAACCAAGATGAGAGTTAGACTACAATGACTTACTAATGGTTTTACACAAAGATACTAGTATATCTAAATAGACAGTCAAAGGTGTGAACTCGTCGAAAAAAATTGCGTCCACCTGTTGGCCGTCAAATGCTCGCATACTAGAATAACACAATGAAGTGGCTCGAGTGTAAGACGTAATTGTGACGTACATCAGCTTAACAAAGTTGGTCTGATTGTTTTAGTTCTTTTGCAGCGCGACACTATAATCTAGACAAATAAATAATTAAAGGTTTTACGAACGATCTTGAATGTCCTACCTTACTGGCGACAATATGAAAAAACCGGCCAAGTGCGAGTTGGACTCGCACACGAAGGGTTCCGTACCATTATCTATAAAAAATGGCAAAAAAATCACGTTTGTTGTATGGGAGCCCCCCTTAAATATTTGTTTTATTTTAATTGAATTATTTATTTTTAAAGTGAATATAAAACTAAATATTCTGCGAATATTTCAAGCGTCTACCTGTTGCCGTTATCAATATCGAGCAAAAACGAGCAAAAAAATCACGTTTGTTGTATGGGAGCCCCTTAAATATTTAATTTATTCTGTATTTTAGTATTTGTTGTTATAGCGGCAACAGAAACACATCATCTGTGAAAATTTCAACCGTCGTAACTATCATGGTTCATGAGATACAGCCTGGTGACAAACGGACGGACATACAGACAGACGGCGGAGCCTTAGAAATAGGGTTCCCATTTTACCCTTTTGGTACGGAACCCTAAAAATTTACCTTTTGATAATTTCTTAAGTAGTAAAACTAAAATCTGGGGTCAGCCTATAACCACTGACCGAAGCTCTAGCTTCAAAGCTTGTATTCTAAATAAGCTAGCTTGGGCAAGTACAAATCCATTCGGGTGAAATCACTTACTTAACACAAGATCACTTCACCAAATTTTTCACGGTGAGAACGAAGGCCTAAAACAAAAGAGTATGACGCACAATGACATGGGGGGCTTCCTGTAAAAGTGTCCGCGTCTGGGGGTCTACTCCGAAGCGCTAAACCGAAGTATCGGCCGTTTTATAACTTCCAAAGTTTTCTTTTTTGACTTTAAGTCCTTACCCGACTTCAAGTCACAGTTTTGACTATGGCTTATCTCCTCGACTGTCTTTTTTTTTTCGCTGTTGTCACCGATAGTTAGCCGTATTAAAGAAACGACCGAACATTCGGCCGATACCTCGGATTTATGTTCGGAGTAGACCCCCTGGATTGCATGCAACAGGTGATAGATGACTGGCTAAAAGATTTTAGACGAAAATAAAAAGCGAAATAGTCGGCCATGCTCGTTTCACCAACCACCAACCAACCCAACCGGCCAAACGGTTGCGGTTGCGCGGTTGCGGTTGCGGCGGTACGGTTGGTTGACCAATATTTTTCAAAATAAAATCTGCTATAGGCTTCTGTTGCTAGTAGGGGTGAAACTCAATATCACTCTGACGGAGCAAACTCAGATGAGTTTCATGAATTAGAACGAATCAAATCACATCATTTATTTTTTACCAACATGGTATGATAACATGGTAACATGGTATAGATGTTAGACAAATCTTTTGATAATGTTCTCCATGCTCTGCCGTCATTGGGCATGCAAAATTTACACATAAATTACAATCTACTATCAAAATAGGCTGAATAACAATAAATATTACAAAATTATTAAATTGTAAAATCATTTTAACCATTTTATTTTTCAATGTCAAGAAGGATCTATTATTTATATTATATATTAGTCAAAATTTAAATTTATGCTTTGGGTAGTCATTACTTCCTCGATTTATTTCTTAAATTATTTTACTACAATACTTAAATATTCACATATATAATTGGAGTGTATGCGTTCTACGTAGTTTAACATACATTTTTTGCATAACTTACTTGCATTATAATATGTAGGCGTAATAACAGATTTAAAAGTCACGAAAATCATATATCTGCGCCTTAAGAACATTTTCGAAAAATTGTGTTACAGCCAAATTAGACCGATTTTTAATTTTACATAGAAACAGAGATTTTCAGTAATCTGTTTTTAAATAAGACATTTCGAAAATGTTTTTAACTAACTTTTTAGACCTTTGTATCCTGCTTAAGCGTATGAAGTTTTATTAAAATCGGTTCAGTCATTTCGAAAAACAAGGCCTTGAAAATATTAATAAATATTTTTCCGAATGTACATGTTAATAATAAAATTATTTATTAATTCTTTTAAATTTATTATAAGTACACAACCAAGGGCTTGAAAGTTTGTATGAAATGCCGTACGTCGTATACGCTCAAGTAGAAAACTAAATATCTATGGTATTTTTCTGTGTCTGGTCAACATGAACATCTCGTGTGAATAGTGAGTGTTTGACATTAATGGTTGTGGTTGTTACATTCAATCAAGCTGCTGTTTCTAGACATTGATATATACAGGGTGGAAACTTTCAGCGGGGCAGTAAGGGGAAGTACCTTATCCGTTGCAGCTACGCGAAAATCGTCTTATGAGACTATCCATAATTTTTTATGGAATTTGGATCCCCATTCACAGATTTTGAAAAAAATGTACAGGCAGCAGGAAAATGGGCAATTTTCACAAAAACTTTTTTTTATGCCAATCGATCCTCTTTCTTATAAGGATCAAAAGCCTCTACTGGACCAGTTGAGGTTTGAGTACTAGAAAAGTCATAAAACGCAAAAAACTTTTCCCATACATTTCGACTTATTTTTTTCAACTTAGTTTTTTATGATCGATAGATGGACCGCTACAACGAAGATGGCCAAAAATAAATAAACTTCGTATTTCGAAATCGAATTCCGGCAATTCGCAAGGCAGTGGATACAAACATAATGATGGTCCTATAACGTGACCACCTCGCAGTCCTGGGCCTCAAGTCTGCTATAGTGTCAGAATGGTCGATCATTGATTTCATAATTTTTGATTTTGACAAGTTTGGTAATCTACTATTATAATGGCGTCATTATGACTTTCCAATGGTCGGCCACTGACACTACATTGAAAGAAATTGCAAAGAAAATGATCGACCATTATGAATTTACCAGATTACGAACTTTTAGCAAAATGACAATGGCATGACAATGGGATCGTGTTGGAATGACTGAATTTATAAAAATAGCAGACTTGGGCCCCTGATCTCACGCCTCTACACTTTTTTATGTGGCGCTATTTAAAAATTGAACTTTATAAAAAGAAATACAACAGTGTTCTGGAACTCAAAGATTTACTTACCACGATTCTCTATGGAATTAATCCTAGCACATTATCAGCTGCTACCCAGTCTGTAGTAAAGAGAATAAACCTATGCCTACGTCAAAACGGCTACCATTCTGAACACCTCATAACTTAGAGCACAAAAGTAAAATTTCTAGGTGAGTCCAAATGTAAAGTTTCAAGTTTTTAATTTTAAGGTGAAATAATACCCAAAGTAGAAGTTATAGTTTTTTATTTGTTTTTCGATCAGTCTTTTTTGTAGCGGCCAGTTTATCGATGGTAAAAAATGAAAGTTGGAACTTCTCATTTCCTACGAAATGTATGGGAAAAGTTTTTTGCGATTTATGACTTTTCTAGTACTCAAACCTCAACTGGTCCAGTAGAGATTTTTGATCCTTATAAGAAAGAGGATCGATTGGCATAAAAAAAAGTTTTTGTAAAAATTGTCCATTTTCCTGCTGACTGTACATTTTTTTCAAAATCTGTGAATGGGGATCAAAGTTCCATAAAAAATTATGGATAGGCTCTTAAGACCATTTATCCGCGTAGCTGCAACGGATAAGGTACTTCCCCTTACTGCCCCGCTGAAAGTTTTCACCCTGTATATTGACATTGATATATGAGTTTCAAGGGCTAAGTATTTGGAGATGAGTTAGTCTCAATTATGATAGCTTTTTTGACAGTAGGTACGCGAAATCTCTCAAAATCTCAGTTTTGTCTCAAGCAAACTATGCCTGCCTACTAAGTTTTTAAAACAGTGATTTAGAAGAATTGTTCATGATACACGAAATAAGTAGGATAAGTTTACTCAGAACATTAAAAAAAACCGGCCAAGTGCGAGTCGGACTCGCGCACGAAGGGTTCCGTACCATTATCTATAAAAATGCCAAAACAATCATGTTTGTTGTATGGCACCCCCCTTAAATATTTGTTTTATTTTAATTTAATTATTTATTTTTAATGTGAATATATAACTTAATATTCTGTGAATATTTCAAGCATCTACCTGTTGCCGTTATCAATATCGAGCCAAAACGAGCAAAAAAAATCACGTTTGTTGTATGGGAACCCTCTTAAATATTTATTTAATTCTGTTTTTTTTTAGCATCTGTTGTTATAGCGGCAACAGAAATACATCATCTGTGAAAATGTCAACTGTCTAACTATCACGGTTCATGAGATACAGCCTGGTGACAGAAGGACAGACAGACAGACAGACAGATGGCGGAGCCTTAAAAAACGAGTGTAAAATTTGACATCTCAACTTGGTAATAAGCAACTGAGCAGCGACAGAAATTAACCTCTAAATTTAATAAAAAGCTAAATACTGAAATATTAATGCGAATAATAAATTATTCATTACTAGTGGTCGCCCACTGGTCGAAATTCGACCCTTTACTTACAATCTATATAATACTTACTAATTCCATGCTCTTAAAAAGTACTTACTAATTCCATACTATTAAAAAGTAATTACTTATTCCATGCTCAAGCTGTCAATTCTTGTCACACACTTCCGTCCCTTTTCACGAAATCACTCCCACAGAAAGCTAGATGAAAATTGTTTGGTGTCACATTAAAAAAAAACTATACTAACTAGGTAACCTACATACTAACTTAGTCATAAGTGAGAGTTCACTATAAAAACGGAGAAGGAAACAGAAGCAACGGTAACTTGATTGTATTTGCAAGTCACAACCGTTACTTATCTAATAATTGTAAGCAATTAAAACAGCTACTGTTTTACTTATAGCAATCTTGTTAATTACAGATGGCAAGTGGTATGGAGAAACGTGCTGGCGTTCGTGTACTTGCATGCTGCAGCTTTGTATGGATTGTACTTGATGTTTACCGGAAAAGTCAAAATGTGGACAATTTTGTTTGGTAAGTATCATTCATACAGCATACTCGCGGTTTCTGATTTGAGAATTTCATGTTTTGTTTTGTCAAACTCCTTCAGCATTACTTAAGGTGAAAACTGCATTACTTAAGGTGAAAACTCCTAGTTGACTGGCTCGTCGGTCTAGTGGTCACAAGCGCTACTACTGACCATGAGGTCCTGGGTCCGATTCCCAGGTCAGGCAAAGTGTTGTTGAGATTTTTTTAGTAGCACCGCGGAGTCTGGTTTTGTGTTGTACTGTATATTTCTGTAAATATTTTCTGTAAATTTCTTCAATACTATCTCGACATTTAGGTATATTAAACAATATGATGGCCAACACCTTAAAACTTAAAATAATAACAATAAAATAATTAATTGAAGATAAATTGGCAATGATTGATAGAATAATTTAAAATTTCAGCTCCGTGATTCCCCGAGCCACCAAGACATTCCATTTATTTTATTCATGGCGCTCCAAACACGATATGATCAAAGCAGGGATTCTGCTCAAAGTGCTTCCAGTCAGTGCTTTGAATAGGCTGTACATAAATTTTCAACTGACTACAATTTATTGGCACAAAACCAGCCTCCGAGCCGCTACCTTCTCTGAAAGTCCAGATGGAAAAACTCAATATATTATTTTATTTTATTATTTTTTTATCTGAACCAACCTATCCTAACTGATAAACTTCCTGACTGCTTATAGTGCATGTAGTGGTCTAATTGAAATAAATGCTATGACTTTGACCTTTTAACATTGACACTGGAGATATAGACATACGTATGTAGTACAACGTGTAATAGTGAAATAAACATTTTTTTATTTGTATTTGTATTGTATAGAAGTCAATACGTTTCGTTCGCACTTCGGCACAACAAGTCGGCATAATACTCATAACGTCAGTTTTTGTTCAATAACCGAATTCTTTATTAGTACTAGTACCGTAATCAGCAAAAATCAAGGAAAAATATGCTTAAATGAAGGTAGGTACGTCTAGAGAACTCTAGACAGCCCCCCATCACATTGCTCATTGGCTCATATTTCTATCACGGTATGAACTATTATTTGTTAAGTAACAATACTACATATTTTCAGGCTGAAACGATGTTAGTAATCTTTTATACATCTTTCTGTTTCCAGGTGTAAGCTTCGCGATCATGTCAGGTATGGGGGTGACGGCCGGTGCCCACAGGCTCTGGGCACATCGCGCCTACAAAGCGCGGTGGCCTCTGCGACTATTCCTAGCTTTCATGCAGACGATGGCCTTTCAGAACCACATCTATGAATGGGTGCGAGATCACAGGTCAGTCATGATACCTTAATTTATTTGTTCATTCTAGCGACCTTTCCCTGCTTGTCACGGTTTTTGCGACTTGACAAAACATCGAGTATTATAAACACAAATCTTTCACAAGAAATTCTCTAAAAGATGGTGAAAACAAATCAAAATCCGTTGTAGTTTAGAAGCACAACGCAGTCACAAAGACAGACACGAAAAGGGACTGTATGTTATAATGTATAAAGTTATATGCAGTTCTATAGGAGATACGACAGACAGACTACTCAATAATGGTATCCGGTTCATATTTAATCTAAGAAAATATGACCATGTGTCGAGTTACAGGACTGAGATCAAACGGATGTCCATTCTCGCCAGAGAAGAAGTTTGCGCGCTTTGACCTCACTTTTCTCCCTTCTCAACTCTCCCAGCCCTCCTTCTTATCTTATTTCTCACTTCCAGTATCCATGTTCTTCACACGCTAAGAATCTGCGTTCTTCTAACAATCTTCTTCTACTCTGTCCTTCTCATACTTCTGACTTTGTTCATTTTTCCTTTCATATTCAGTCCATTCTTCTCTGGAATGCGCTTCCTCTTGATATCAGGACGGCCACCAGTCGGTATGCATTTAAGCGGAAATCGCAGAGTTATTTACAAAACAAATAGCGTAGAGTCATCTCAATTATCTCTTTTCCTTGAATTCGTATGTATATTTATATATATATATAATGTAAAGATATAATATAGTAAATAATTATGTATGTGTGTGTATTATAAGTTTATAACCTATTTATGTACTTGTGCACCTATTTTATTTATAATTAACTATGTTATAATTTAATATTATTATTTTCTCTCAATCTGAGCACCCGCCATCTTATCTCTTCACCACCCTTGGTTGACTGGTAGAGAATGCCTAAGGCGTTAAGTCCGCCTTTGTACCTTATTGTGTGCGAGAAGTTTAAATAAATAAATACGACTAGTTGTTTAATATCGAAATCACTATTTTCAGTGAGTTCAATTAAGACGCTGAAATGGGTGATAATCTTATTTTTTATTTACATAGTGGTGTGTTAGTAAAATTAGCGTATCATGTTTTTTTTATTTACCTTGTGGCGACTTTTGGTACGTGCAAAATAAGGTAAAGAGCATTGACAATATACCTGTATTATTATTATCGATTCCAAAGAGCATAGTAACACCAGTAAATAAGAATTAAGTATATTGCAATTGCCAAAAATCTGGAAAATAAATATTATGTCGCATTACCAAACAAATTCGTGACTCTTCGTTGATGCTCGCTAATTAGCACTAGTATGTTGTTTTTTGCGACTGAATTTTAGTTTCACCCCTGTATTTACTCGGCGGGTGCAAAAATTAGGCACTCGAGTTAAGTTTACCTGTAATATCAATAGATTATTGATAGTTATTGAACAACAGTAAACATGATTGGTTTACCAGTGGGCACTAAATGCTTGCACACACATAGACAGTATCTATAAATCTTATTAATGATGTAACTTCAATACTTTGCCGGATATGTTGGTAGTAGTGTATCTCTAATATGATCGAAATTTTGCACAACCTTGTAAATAACAGTTTAATGGTTTCACTCATGTGTCTGTTATCGGGATTCCCCGCCTACATAGTTTTGAACTCAATGAAAACCCATTTTGAAGTTGGTACATAGACATTAAATCCGGAATTAGTTTTAGCTGTGAACGTAAAGGGTCAAATAGTAGGTTCAAATAGAACATACATACATAAACTCACGCCTTTTTCCCATAGGAGTAGGCAGATACAATCGCTCCTTACTTACTTACGTGCTCCTCCTTTTGCTTCGTTTACGTTCATACATCAGGGGGCCGATCGCGCTATTTCTCAACGTAATTACCGTTTGAACGAAACGTTTTTGGTTTTGGTTTAGTTTTGGTTTAGCTGATGTAAGAAACGGTATCGCGCTATTTTTTCTGAGCGACAAAATCATTGACGTTACCCAATACTGAAAGTTTATCGATCGTTCCTCCAACGTAACTTCCAAAGTAAAGCTAAATCGTTTCCGTTGAAATGATTAGCGCGATACGAAATGTGTAACGTTTTTGGTTGAGGTTTAGTTTTGGTATTAACGATCAATATTAGCGCGATCGGCCCCCTGGTCATACACGCACGCCGGTTGCTAGTACTACGCACCTGACTTTTCTGATGAACGTCACCGATTAGTTAATTATATGTCCTGCTAGGGCGTCCCCTCCAGGCGTTTCCACGCACATCTGCCTTGTAAATACCTTTTGTTAGTCCCTTTCAATCATCCTCTCAAAACATCTAAGCATATTGTTTTTTCATACATTCTAATGAAACGATGGCTCTGTGCTTTCACGCGAGAAACAAATGAATGTGTTTAGTTTCAAAATCTAACATTCAGCCAGAGGTCCCAAAGGTATTAAATTTGTTTAGTCCTAGGAAATGTCACGTTCTACCGGTAGGTTACTTATATTCCGTTGGTTTAGGTAGTTAAATAAAGGTAAACAAAAAAACCCACGTGACGAGAGAGCTGTCAAGTAACCGACTAAACGTAATACCTGACACTTCAGTTGGCATGCTACGTCACAGTTGTACTCTTCAATTTAGCAACGTTTTATTTCGTTGACGTTTAGAGAACATGTCTTTTTGGGCTCTTTATAATAGACAGATTAGAAAATAATATAGTAATATGTAATTCTAACTAAATAATTGTGCTCAAGCAATTACATCTACGAAGAGTAGTTTAAGAATAAATGATAAAGTTTAACATACAGTAATAAAAGAGGAAACTATCGTAATAATAATACTTAATAAAAAAAAGATTATAAGTTAAAACGTATTTTTTAAACAAGAAAGTGTCATCTATAAAAACCCTTTTTATGATTGTTTACCTTTATTTAACTACCTAAACCTATGGAATATAGGTGATTAATGTAATGAGTAGTAAGATCATTACGAGGAATACAACAGGGTCTCATTGACGTCAGTTAACAGATTCGTAACGCACAGTTGAGCACTTTAATTACAATATTATATCACGTCTATATTCTCTACGCACACTTATGGTTCGGATTATCTACTTCATGAAAAAACTGGTAGAAACAATGATTTAAATAAAAATTACAGTGTGAATGACGTTTGATGTATTTAGGAATCAACATCACATCATATTGCTGTTAAGTATTATGTGAAACAACGAAAAAAAAAATTAACGTTATGGTACTTTGCGAGTCCTTAAACACAATTATTTGACTTTATACTAAACTGAAGTGTGTACACACTTCGTAAAATAAACTTTCAGACGGAAATTAATTACTTATGAGTTTACAACACAATACTAATAAACCCATGGCTCTGGTACTTAAATATAAACATGGAGTGTTCCACCGGCCTGTCCGGCTAGCCCTGTTTTGTAAATCCCAAACAAAACAATCTACGTTTTTGTTATTTTAAAAGTTTAAGGACCTTTTATTTGGGAGAAAAGTTTAGCCAAGCCAGCGTGCTCATCTTCGATACATAATCTCCGTGTCATAATTGATCCAGCCAATTCCTATTGTCATACGCGCGGTGAGGATACAGATAGTTCCTAGGAAATCCATAGCAGTTGTTTCGCTTAATTCACAGCACCCATCACCAACATGTAGCTTCTTTTTCATTTCGAATCGACGATACAACATTCGTCTAGTTAATTAAACCACTGTGGCCCAGTAGGCGGCCACGTTTATTGTGGTTTCAGTTATTTACGTCCTCAAATGTTCAGGAGTAGGAATACTTTGAATACTTGCAACAAGTGGCCGTCGTTTGGTCAGGAGCAAACAAAGTAGCGAAAACAAGATGTCTATTTTTTTTTAGCGCGTCGTTGGCAAAAATGACACTTTTTTTAAATTTATTAGGTATCCTTTGATTATTTCAAAAGATTTTTTTTTTTGAAGGAGCGTAGCAGGTGGTTTTCTATAGTTTCTGCCTACCCCCATGGGAAGAAGGCGTGAGTTTATGTATGTATTATTTTACTAATCATCACTTTCTTCATGCAGAGTCCACCACAAGTTTACGGAGACGGACGCAGACCCTCACAACGCGAAGCGAGGCTTCTTCTTCTCTCACATCGGATGGCTGATGGTGCGCAAACATAAGGATGTCTTCGAGAAGGGCGCCACCGTCGACATGTCCGACCTGGAGAAGGACCCGATTGTTATGTTCCAAAAGAAGTAAGTGACAAACATAATTATTTATTTTCAATCAAGTCCGCCGAGAAAAAGGGTTCATCTTTAAATAACGTGGTCTATTTGAATCTCACACTCATGTCTCGGAAAGCAAGTTAAGCCGTCGGTCCCGAGTGTCATTCGTGAATGTTTGACGGTCGTTACCGGTCGCCAGAAGCCCGAAAGTCTGACAATCAGTCTTACTAGAAGAGTATCTATCTTGTTACCCAGTTCCTGGGTTGTGGAGGTCAGGTAGGCAGTCGCTCCATGTAATATAAGCTGCATCCGGTTAGACTGGAAGCTGACCCCAACATTGTTGGAAAAATATAAGGCAGAATATGATGATTTGAATCTCACTATCTCCATATATTTGCGAGTCTATCCATCATAAAAACTGGTCAAGTGCGTGTTGGGCCACGCACAATAAAGAGTTCCGTAGTTGGTATGAATTTATCCCAAGAACAAACTCAGCATTGTAGTTGAAAAATATGGTCTCCCATACATTCCAACTGCAAATTTAAGTTTTTACGCACAAGATTGAGAGATTTACCATGTTGTTTTAAGACCATAGACTTCATAAAGATTTTTCTGTAATTTATAAGTATAGAACTATTTTCTGTATTTTTTTCATAAAGTTAGGCTCAATAGTTTTCAAAATTAAGAAGGGAATGGTCAAGTTTCATAAATTTTCCTAAATAACTTTAAAATTGTTTATTTTGAAATTATTTAAAATAATAATTAGAGAACCTCACAGTATTTATTATTTTATTTTAGTTTCATTTAATGCGTCACACGGTACAGTTTGCATTACTTTTTTTTATCCTTATTTGTTCCCCAAAAGTAACCCTTATATTCAAAATTCATTTAGTTACGTAACACATACAAATTCATATGTTACATACTAAATTTCAACATAATAGGTCCAGTAGATTAAGAGAAAATCGGCTGTGACTGACGGACAGACACACGAGTGATCCTATAAAAGTTCAGTTTTTACCTTTCGAGGTGCGGAACCCTAAAAAGTAAGTTGCAGTCTCATTTCTTACGAAATGTATGGAAAGAAATTTTGCCATTTTTGACTTTTCTAGTAGGTACTCAAACCTCACTTGGTTCAACAGTTTTTTGATCCTTCTGCAACAGGATATATGCATCAAAAAAATTGCCCATTTTCTTGCTGGGTGTAATTTTTTTTCTAAATCTGTGAATGTGAGCAAAATTTCTGAAAAAAATAAGGACAGTCTCTTAAGACTGTTTTTCTGTAACTACTACGGTTAAACTACAGTCACGAGCACAAAACTTATATTACTATGAACAGCTCAGCAATAATAATTATTTGATTTCATGATTCATCCATTAATATATGACGGCAAATATATGTGGTAATTTGTGTAAGGCTTAAATAAGTGGCAGGATAAATATGTGACATCGAAGGACCACCAGAACTATCTGGCGAGACATGGCACGCCAAAATATAGGATGCTGCATCGGCTTCAAAAATATGTGTCGATGCAATATTAACGGATATGTGTTCCGTCCTAAATTATAAATATCTGGCCACACAGTTAAATTTAGAAGAATGTGATCTAAACCATGTGACATCAACTATCTGGCAGCAAAAAAAGTGATAAAATAATGTTTTGAATTTTCTTCTATATCGCAATCAGTGCCGCTCATATTGCAAAAATATGTAACATCCCACTGGAAGTATAAATATCTGACAGTAGTTTTTGAAAGTACAAATGTCAATTATAAACATTTTTTTTTCTATTTGGCAACTGAGCCGTTTTGAACTATTCTGGCAGTATCAATTACCTACCCATTTTAAAGTAGGTGAGTAATTTAAATATACTGTTAGGTTCTGTCAATGTGATGTCAGATATTTTAGATCACAACGAAATACCATATTCTTCTGAATTTAACCGAGTACGCTATATTCATGACGTAAGATTGACATGTCCCTTAATATTGCATTGACACATATTTTTGTAGCCGATGCAGCATCTTATATTTTGGCGTCGCATGTCCCGCCAGTATGTCTTGGTATTCATTCGATGTCACATATTTATGCTGCCACTCAGTGGCGTAGCTAGGTAACCAAAGGCCCTGGGGAAAAAAACAAACTAGGGCTAGGGCCCCAAGTCCCCAACTAAACTATTTAAAATCATCTGTCCCGTATTCGTCGTTTTCCGAAATCGACGTACTCCAGATTTGTCGTACTCCAGATTCATCGTACCTAATACAGTTGCGCGCTTGTAAATTCTTTAGTAGCGTTTTATAGGCACGCCGTTGAAGCGCGCCGCGTTTCTCATAGGTCCGCCTTGCGTCAAGCGCGTGCTGTTGAAACGCGCTGTTTAATGGTGCGACTGTGAAACCAGCCTAAGAGGCTAAGAATACAGGGGAGTTCTTCGCAAGTTTCAAACCTTTAGATATTCGAGCCTTGTTGGGAATTCCCCTGTATTTTTTCAAATAAGTTGCCATTATTAATGTCGCGTTCCTGGAATCTGGTTTTATATTCCGAATGTGGGAGAAATGTTCACTAGTTCAATGTATAGTTTGTAAGTCAGAGTTAGGGGGGCCCCCTGAGCTTGGGGGCCCCGGGGCACTGCCCCGTCTAGCCCTCCGGTAGCTACGCCACTGCTGCCACTTGTATACGTTCCACAAATTATCACATATAGTAGCCGTCATATATTAATGGGTGAACCTTGAAATCAGATATTATTGCCGAACTGTTCATAGTAATACGAGTATTATGCTCGTTACTGTATCTACCCTTATTGCCCCGTCTCAACAATGCACCCTGTATATTTCTGCTACCTAACCTACTACTAAGGCAAAAATCAATGTGTTTACTGAAATAGTGCAACTGGTGGAGTCTGAAAACCTAGATAAGCCGCTTCAAATCGCCTGTTTTGTAGGAAAAGTATTTAGCAAGTGTTGGAAAATATCTCATTATGTTATTCTAACAATTGATAACCTAGATATATTATTATCTGTAGGGATAGGTTTCCAATAGAAAATCGTAAAAGAAGATCCTATAGATTTGTTGCTCAAAAGCAGTATAATATATTTCTTTGAATTATGGTGGACTACCCACTTGGAGCCTTTCAAACAAGGTTTATACTTCCCTGCGCAATATTTATCACAACAATCACTGGATTGTAGTATCTAGTTACTAAGAAGAAAAATATTTATTTCCAGTAAGTTTATTGTAAGACAGCTTCAGAAATTGATTTCTTTACAAATTAATATCTTACCAACTTCCAAGATACTATTATTAAACTAGAGCATTTATCATTATTCGCTTCAGTTGTAGTCCTTATTTGCTTCAGTTGTAGTTCTTATTTGCTTCAGTTGTAGTTCTTATTTGCTTCAGTTGTAGTTCATATACAAAAAAAAAAAATGTAACAACAACAATTTATTATCTATTCAATAGATATTATACTCGTAGTTGTTTGTAATTATTTGTCATTGTGCAGTAGAGTACTATTATTATTATTTATTACTAGCTGCACCCCGCGATTTCACCCGCTTAAGTCTCGATCCCGTGGAAATATCGGGATAAAAAGTAGCCTATGTCTTAATCCAGGGTGTCAGCTACCTGCATACAAAATTTTATCAAAATTGGTCCAGCCGTTTGAGCGTGAAGAAGTAATAAACATACACACACACACTCACAAACTTTCGCCTTTAAATATTAGTGTGACTTGCTGCGCCCCGCGGTTTTACCCGCCTAAGTCTCGATTCCGCGGAAATATCGGGATAAAAAGTAGCCTATGTCTTAATCCAGGGTGTCAGCTACGTGCATACAAAATTTTATCAAAATTGGTCCAGCCGTTTGAGCGCGAAGAAGTAACAAACACACACACACACTCGCAAACTTTCGCCTTTATAATATTAGTGTGATTGAGGCGCACCTATTATTGTGGACCAGTTTTTGCAGAATTTCCTTATCATCGTCATTCTCCTGCCCATATCACGATATATTTGGGGTCGTCACATGTCTTCTTCTTTCCTACTTCACTATTAGTCGCCATCTCAGAAGTCCCCCTTCCTAGTATCATCTTTCATACAGCCCATCCATCGCTTCTTTGGTAGGTATTCCCGTACTCTTATAGCCATCCACATTCATATTCAAAACTTTCCTCAGGTCATTTTCCTCAATCCTCCGCATCACTTAATATGTACCATGACAATCGACACGAAAGAAATTAAGGACACAGTATCACAGTCGTATTTGCCTATTAGTTAATCATCTGACGACAATAGATGTTGTAATCCTGTGGCTAATGTTTCTCCTGTAGTCAGAGGTATACAGTACGCCTTTTAACGTTCACCGCACATTTCACAGTTTAACCTATAAAATAACATCGTATTAAATTCTATACCTGTGGTATTTAATTATCCTAGAGGTTTAGTCGATCTACATTTCAAGATTGATTTTCCTGGAAACGTAGTGAACCCATTGTATAGATATTTGTTTGTTACCACAAACATAGTCCGTCTTATTACAAAACAAGGTTTATCTTCAGACCCAGGTTTTACCCATGGAGCCATTATTGAATTTCGAACTTTATTTCGTCTATGGTAAAGTTCCTAATACGAAACTGACAACTTAGTACCGAACTAACTTTTCAGTTTTGTAAAAAGAACTGTATTTCAATCACAGTTACGTTCTTATTACAAAAACTGGCTCCATGTTTTAAGCCATGTCAAAATATAAATCTTGTTTTTTAATAAGGGGTAAATGTTTGTACAGTCAACATTTTTAACTAAAATAACTACTGAAGACAAATTCTAGCCAAAGGGTATTGGAAGGCTTCTAATTTATTATCTTGAATACTAGACTCCTCAACCTGGCTGCTTCTTGTCAGTTCGAATTATTCCACTTTGCCCCACCTAACCGCCTACTGGTGGGTTAAAGTGGAATGCCTAAAATTTTGCAGTGGAAGCTGCCCCACTTGTTCGATTTGGTGGGGCAGATTTCACTAGTCTAAAATCTTGCTGGTTGGCGCCTAAAAATTTGTGTGGGTATGTTCGTAATTTATATTTGTTTGGAACAGAAAGAAATTTATATCTTAGTAAAATGTAACTAAATGTAAAAATGGACTTCGTACATAGGTAGTGTGAGTGCAAAAAAAATTGTTTGGATTTTTTTGTTTACTCATTGTTACTGGAAGGAATCTGGTTGTAAATCACAGATTAATTACACGATTTTTTACAAATAAAATAAAATATTATTAAATAATAACTAAAGTTAACCTTTAAAATCTCAGATATACGATTTGTTCTTACTGGTTCATTAATGCTTTTCATACTAAGTTCAAAATCACAAATTGAGTATGATTTGTCCCCGTGACTGTAGTCAAGGAATTGTGTTCAGAAGTAAGTTTTAAAGGAGAAGTTTAGAAACATCTGATTTTGACTTAGCTTTTTCTAAAAAAACGTAAAAAAAAATAGCCTAAGTTACTCTTTATACCATCAGCTATGTATCTGCCCGTGAAAGTCCCCTCCAAATTAGTTTCCGAGATTAGCCGGAACAAACGACAGACAAAAATGTAAAAAATCGTTTTTTTGTTATAAGTACCATATGTAGGTAATTTCATATGCATCACTACAATCACACTAATATTACAAAGGCGGAAGTTTATGAGTGAGTGTGTGTGTGTATGTTTGTTAATTCTTCACGCTCAAACGGCTGGACCAATTTTGATAAACATTTGTATGGAGGTAGCTGACACCCTGCATTAAGACATAGGCTATTTTTTAACCCAATATTCCAACGGGATCGAGACTTACGCGGGTGAAACCGCGGGGCGCAGCTAGTAATGTTATAAAACAAAGTCCCCCGCCGCGTCTGTCTGACTGAACGCGATGATAAACTCAAAAACTACCGAACGGATTTTCATACAGTTTTCACAAATGGATGGAGTGATTTATGAGGAAGGTTTATGTGTATAATTAATTAAATGTTTTGTGTAAATTGGCTGAAATATGACGATGATTGTTGAAGATGTCGGAAAAAATCATGCCGAAAAATCATGGGACCTTTACCGGCGTGCGCGTTACGGTAGGTATTACGTTTCCGTGGGATAGTTTAGTAAATAGCTGTTATTTTGACCTTACAAACAAACACAATTGTTTTTTTTTTTCTTAGATAATTCATCACCTTTGTACGTATTTTTCTATTCCTTTCTTCTTGTATGTTTATTTATATGTGGTATAAATAAATAATAATTATGAATCCTCGGGAGATTTTACCGTCTCTGTCTTGGTCCACCATGACGAACTTTCTTCGGTTTCCAAGCAAGAAATGTTGCAACCAACACTTTCATAAACAACAACTGACATATCAGTCAATAGGTACAGCTGTACGACGCCATCTTAAAAATGTTTACAATCTAAATGTTTACTTTCCAGAACATATCTCGTGGTAATGCCAATCCTATGCTTCATTATCCCTGCCTGGATCCCCTACTACTGCTGGGGAGAGAACGCCTGGATCTCGTGGTACGTGGCGGCCATCACCAGGTACACAGTGGCCCTCCATTTCACCTGGCTCGTCAACTCCGCGGCCCACATCTGGGGCAATAGGCCCTATGACAAGTAAGTGACCAACATTTCACTTTTTCGTCAGCAAGTTAAACGAACATTCGGTGAAAGTTAAAAAAAATGCAGCAAATTCTTGACCCGGTTACGGCTCGGTTAACTTACAGATTATTGAACGAAATATTACTTAGTTACTTCGTTTTATTGTGTGTACATTGTTATTAATGGCACAGGTTTTACTGTGTACAAGTTTTTGCTAGTTGTATTTCAGGAAAAAATTTGATTCGATATTATAATTATGTTGACTATGTTATTTCCACAAATTAATTTTTAGGAAACAATTACGTACTCGGTATGTTAGTTTAAAAAAAATCCTGAAACTAAGATTTTTGTTTAGCATTGTACCTGCATATATATAAAGAGGATTTTATTAAATATCTTCTCAAAATAACTTGTACGTCCTGACTTAGGGCTCAAAACGTGACAACTATAAATTACTTCTAAAGAGCAATAAGTAAAATGTAACAGACATAATAAATAGGCACTTTACAATGTAAATTCTTGAACGCAATGTTGTAAAGGCTCACGTAGACAAGCGCGAAGCCACAGGGCGATGCGACTCTAGTAGAAAAAAATCTATGAAAACTTCATGGATATTGTTCTACCAGAATCGCGTCGCACCGTCAGGTCGCGTCTGTTTTCGGGAGCCTTAATACGTACAGTCAACATTAAAAGTAGGTAAATTACGTTTTTTTAATGAGACGAAAAGTGTTAATGTTCGAAACGAAAATGAATATGCTTTTTAATTGTAACTTTAGTTTTTAAACTGTAAACTGAAAGATACCTAATACTTTAAAGATAAATATTACAACACGTTTAGAGAAGAGCAATAATATTTAGCTAAAGTTATTGCTATTATTCTTTGCCTAAAAAATCTTGAAATAGGTGTCTATTCTTCGTCATTTGTTGTTGACGGTGGAATATGAAATAAAGAAAACCCAAGTCCATTTATAATTGCTAACATACATTTTAGTTCATGTTCGATGCAGGCACTAGTTGTAGATCGCGTGATGTTTGTTATGTAATCGAGACTACTAACTACTCACATCCTGATATTTCAGTCAATTTATTTGTTCAGTTACAGAAATTCACTGTTGCCTTTTATTGAACTATAGAGGTATGAGGAACAGGGTATAAAGTTCACTCATCCTTCAAAAAAAAGGGAGGATCCTCCGACCAGACGGGTGTTGTGTCTGGTGGGCTACTGCCTGACGTTTGTTGTCGGGATGTTGCGATGGCATGGCATTTTAATCGTATTACAATGGCAGCCCACTACGTGTATCGAATGTCTAAAGTAAAAAAAAAATTATCAACATTTGAACCTTTGATTTTTTTAATTAAGTTTAAAACATTATGGCGCATGATGTAGTATGAAAAAAGAAGACGCCGGAAGACGTAGCGTTGGAAGGCCTCCTACAAGGTGGACCGATGACCTTGTGAAAGCTGCAGGTATCCGCTGGATGCGGGAAGCACAGAACCGGTCGAAGTGGCGGGGCTTGGGGGAGGCCTATGTCCAGCAGTGGACGTCTTTCGGCTGAAATGATGATGATGATGATGTAGTTTGAAACACCCTGTTATGAGCGCGGTGCGAGCCTTGCGCTCCATTCCGCGCCGCCGTTGGAACGCAAAGCTCGCACCGCGCTAGTAACAAGGTGTTTCAAACTACGTCATGCGTCATAACGAATTTTTTTTTTTTTTTAATTATTCATTTACATAAAGTGGGCTGCTGTTGTAAGACGATTAAAATGCCATGTGTATATTGTGCCTGTATACGTCTTGAGTCGTTCCATTCAAAACTTTAATTCCTACTCGATCAAATGTATGGGACGATCGATTTTTTTTAAAGTAGAAACTTGTTCAGTTTGATGGTCTGTACCATACCCTTAATTTTCGCCACACTGCGACACATTGTATCTATATACTAGTCGAGCGGTAAACTCTGCTTGCGCGATGCAGGATTTTAGGTGACGTCAGTGTGACCCAATAAAAGTAATAATTTTGAAAGTGACAAATAATCCCCTACAAACAAATTAATAGGTAATAAAATAATAGTGACGATGATATTAATTATAATTTAGTAGATAGGTAATCGTCGATTATTAATTTGGCTCCTAAATTAGGTAGGTATATTAATAAAAAGACGCAGTTTGTTTCCAACCGATATTGAGAAGAATATATATATCTAGATATTGCTACTAGATTTAACCAGGCATTTTATGAAAAGATACTACTAGTAGGCGAACCGTTTTTTAAATAGCAACCGGACGTTTCCTCCCCCTACATTATCGGGTGCTGCCTTGAAAGGTTTCACGTGATTAACCAGAATAAATTGTTTTGGTACAATGCTAATTAGAGATCAATGGGAAAAAAGATATAAATAATATGTTATTATTAATAATTTTATCGTACTACCTACCCTTGAATTACAATATTATTTTTTTTGGTGTTAAAAATTGTCAAGAAGATATTGTAAGGTGTTACATTGAAATTATTATGACCAGCCCTTTCATACGTGTATTTCCGCTGCAAACAAACAAACATAACACAGCCTTGTTTCCAAAAAGGGTTGTGCGAACATTTCGCCAGTTATGTTTAAGTTCCATATAATAGGGGGCGAGCCTATTGCCATCAACCGGCCACAAATCCAGACTCCGGAAGAAATTCTATATAGAAAAACCCAATAACACATTCAACAAACAACATCAACACACAGCACAATTTCAACATTTATATCTGTAACTTTTATGGTGTACATAATAAAGAGTATTCTATTCTATTCTATTCTAACACATTGCCCGACCTGGGAATCGAACCCAGGACCTCATGCTCGGCAGTAGCGCTTGCAACCACTAGACCAACGAGGCTACTTAAAATAAGTTACGAAAATAATCTCTCACTAGATTTTGTTTAATTTATAATGATAGCAAAATAAAAATCTTTTACTTACGCAACATATTGCTATTCCAGAAACATAGGCGCTACTGATAACAAGACGGTCGCACTCTGTGCGTTCGGCGAAGGATGGCACAACTACCACCACGTCTTCCCCTGGGACTACAAGGCGGCTGAACTTGGAAATTACAGCACAAACTTGTCTACTGCCCTAATAGACTTCGCCGCTAAACACGGTAAGACTGGGCTTACCTATTTATAACTCACTTATTATTACCTAATTCCCATAATAGACTTACCTACATGAGTGCAACCTAAATTGTGTTGGTAATAATGTCTCTTTCTTTACACTATTTCTTCATATCGTGTGCTCTTATACAAAGAAGACAATCCCATTAGTGACATATATAATTTTAGATTCATTGGTACCATAGTGAAACTTCGCTTGTGTTCCATCCAACCATTTCCTGCGGTGTAGTATTCTTTTGTGTTAATTAAAATAGTGCTAATTTACGTGTCCCATTTATGACAAAGCAATACACGGGCTTTTGCGTCCGATTATCGGAAGTCTATCAATTGGGAAGTATTTTATTTATAGCACCAATTCGAACAGCTCTTGACAAAAGCGAATGGCACCTAAGCTATTCCACTTACTAAATTGGAATACTGAACCTAAAATGCAATAGTTTAGAAAATATTATTTTATTCTAGGATACGGCACCTACGTTATTAAATTTTCCGTGTAGGCACCGATAGTACCGATACAAACTAATGACATTACTCAACTCTTCCATTCAAAGTTCAGTTTTTCTATAAAAAGATAAAACAAATTTGTTTTATTTCACAGGTTTGGCTTACGATCTGAAAACAGTATCAGCTGATATGATCCGACAAAGGGTGATCAGGACAGGGGACGGTACCCACCCTTGGTCTAAGGAGGGTCTAGAGGAGGGAGAGCACTACCACCCAGAGAACCCAGTGTGGGGCTGGGAGGACACGGACATGACCGAAGAGGAGAAACAATTTGCAGAAATCGTTCACAGAAAAACTGAATAGATTCCTCAAGTTATGGAATTTGTTTTAATTTTTTCTTCTGTACGAATGAACGTCCATATTATATACATATTTCTGGTGACTGACTGTTATTGTATTTTGTGAGCATTTTATGTTTAAATTTTATTGTAATAATATTCTTTAGCATAATAATATAACGGATTTTTAGCATGCTTGAAATTCGATACCCACACAAATCGCTCAAGAAATTTTTATAGAGACATTGTGTCGCTTCTACATAAATCACAGGATAGAAAGTGCCAAACAAAAGATGTTCCAACGGTTGTAATTTTGTAAATAACAAATTGTGAATGTAATGTAAAAGTATACTTTATACGTACCTATTATTACTTTCCTGGTTTTGTTGTACACATCCTTAGCAGAATTACATTCTCATCTTGTATATTTTTAGATTAACGGCATACGGCCGATATCTTTCGTGAGGCTCAGTAAGGTAATATTATTATACACAAGAGATTGTGGGTACCGTAAAACGGGGTGAATAGAAATGCAGGGGTGAATCGAGATGCCACTTTATAATGGATTTTAACGTTGAAATAATATCTTTTGTTGCCAAAAAGGATTATTATTATTTCAAGGTTAAAATCCATTTTAAAGTGGCGTCTCAATTCACCCCTGCATTTCTATTCACCCCGTTTTACCGGGTAGGTGTTATACATAAGTGACTGAACCGACTTGTGTATCTAATGCTATGTTAGTATTTAGTATATTTCGTACACTTGTATGTGATATTGTTCTGATGGTGTTAAAGATATATATTTTTAATTTATTACTTTATTAAGAGCCTGAATAGCGTCACGTTTGAATAAGCTATTTAGCCAAACTTAAACGACGACGCTAATTTTAAAATGTTTCAGGCCCTTAGTGAAACTTGATGTAAGTTTTAATTTATTTAGCAGCGAAACATTTGGAATGGAAAGCTGCTTTAAATAACGTTAAGGCGCTGACAAGAGGCAAATGATAAAAGAAGGCTTGACAAAAAACTCAAGCCAAATCTATATAGTTTGTGGTAGCGGAAAAAATATATGTTATTCTTGAACATATTCTCAGAAGTTGGTTGTTACCAAAACACGTTTAGAAAAAAAAAAAAACTCGATACGGTAAATTAATAAGAATAAGAATAATAATAATATATATATATAATATATATAATAATAATAAGAATGGCTTATTTGTATGCAAAACTTGATTGTTTTTTATTTTCGATTACTCAACTCATTTTTGAGTAAATACTTAATTGCTTCATATTTTGAAATAAATTACAAGCGTTGTCATCGCGCTTCTCTTTATTTGTATGCAGTTTGACAGTGACCGCGGCTTAGCTGTTGTCAGCGTCTTAATACGTCCACACTCTGAAACATTATGGTTCCCTAACGTTAAAATAATTGTCGTACGAGTATGCGAGTGCTGGTATTAGTGTAAAACTTTTGTAAATTAAATCTTGATATTTTAATAAATGTGAATCGTTACTGTACTGTTTTTATTTATCTCTTAAGGGTCGGGTAAACACCGTTGACTTTGGCCATACACAAATGCGCGTTGCGCTCACGCAGCTTCTTTATTAAAAATAAAAATTAATTCAAATTCAAATTCAAATAATTTATTTCAGACATGCGTCCATAGTGTTAGTATACAAGATAACTTAAAGACTATTGTTAGTATACATGAAAATTAATTAAGTTAGTATACAAAATAACTTAAAGACTAAGTGTTAGTAATAATAAAAATTAACTAAAAACGCTAATTGGTGTGGATTCTCACCCAGTGGCGCAGCAGAGGGGAGTCCCACCGATCTGAAAACACGCTCAGGAGACTGTTGGTGGCGGTGCGCAGCCGGCCATTCATGGAGGCGGTCCTCTTGCGTATGATGGCGTAAAAGTCATCAGTATGCGCCTTCGCAAACATACCGGACGCACTACATTACCACGCCCGCCCCAACAGTATCCTGAACGCATTATTATATTGGACACGCAGATCACTGTATGTCCTCTGCGTAAAACTGGTCCAAAGACTGCACGTGTAAAAAGACTGGCAAAAGGCTTTAAAAAGAGTTATTTTTACTTCGTCAGTACAACGTGCAAATCTTCGAACCAGCATATTACATCGAACAGCCAGTGACCTGCGTTCCCTCTCTATATCAGTATTATCCTTGAGATCATCAGTGACCCAATAACCCAAGTACTTGAATTTCTTTACCCAAGCTAAAGGAGTACCACAAAGCGAGCCACCAGGGACATCAGAATAATTTATGGCACTCGCTTTAAACATAATAAGTTCGCTCTTCTTGACATTGTACTTGAGCCCATGGGCCACTGCATAGGACTCACAAATCGCCACAAGTGTCCTTAAAGCGCCGATCGATGGGCTCAGAAGGGCCATGTCATCGGCATAGCTAATATTATTCATACAAATACTATCTATATGACATCCAACTCTGGCGCTGCTGAGCTCACCGATCAGCCGGTTTATATACAAGTTGAAAAGGCGGGGCGAGCTCAACCCCCCCTGCCTCACCCCGGACTCCAGCCGGTACACATCCGAATGAGCCTCCGCCCACCTAACACTATTCCTCTGGTTATTGTACCAGTAACGAAACAAGGATGTTATTTCATTCGGTAACGTTGTATCGCTCTGCAATTTCTCCCACAGTACATCATAAGACACTAGGTCAAATGCCCTTGACAGGTCCAAAAAACAAGCAAAAATAGGTGTTTTTCGGGAGGTATAGTATTGGACAGTTTGCTTAAGGCACAGAATGGCACTCTCCGTAGATAGACCAGGTTTGAAGCCAAATTGCGCATCATGGAGTTCAATGTGTTTAGCCAACTGTTGATCAAGCAAACTGTCCAAGATCTTGGCGACTATAGTGGCCAACGAAATAGGCCTATAATTGGACACATCAGAGGCGTCTCCCGTCCTATCCTTAATTATCGGCACTACCACTGTGTGCATAAGGTCCTGTGGTAGGTAATTATGGCTAATGCAAATTAAAAAGTAAACCAAGAACCCTATGCAGATGTAGCCCAGCATGCTTCAGGTGCTCGACGCTGAGGCCGTCGTGACCTGGCGACTTACCTCTTGTCATTCTTTTGGCAAGCTCACCAGAACCCGAAAACCCCCCTTCATCGGACACCCGCCGCCCTGTTTTCAAGAGAGACCGAACACTGAAATTATTTTTAAAAAGGTTGGCGATATCTTTAGGTTCATTCAGACCCGCCACACTCGCAGGGAGACTCGGCTTGGCCTTTAACTTATTCGTTGTTTTCCAAAATTTAGAAAAATCTTTTTTAGTATGACTTTTTGCCAAAATATCTAATTTAATCTGTTGTTGATTGTTTTGAACAAATTTTAATTTAGTCTTAAATATCCTTCTTGTATCACGCATTTTCTGATATATAGTCCCCTGTGTAGGTGAACCATGCAAAAGCCAAGTCTGATAATGTGTACGAGCCTCCCTATGAGCGCCGCTGACATGTTTGTTCCAACCTGTGACATATTTGTGTCGCCTGATGCAATCACTACCAACATATGTGTACACGGCACCATCTTGGAGGGTTGATACAACATAATATAATATAGAATATTTATTTTTAAGTAAATAATTTTTTTGAAAAAAAAAATAACAATTATATACAATAAAATATTCGCTTCATACAAAAAACAACATGAAAATATCCTAAGTAATTTGAAAGTTATATCGTTTTTATTAGGGTTTCGTAGTCAACAATAAGGAACCTTTATAGTTTCGCCATGTCCGTCTGTCTGTTTGTCTTTCTTTTCCGGCTTAGCTCAGATAATTTTAGTACTAGGGTTTACATATTAATCACGCAGACAAAGTGGTAAACTAAAACCATTAAAAAAAATTGTTTTCTCTTATATCCCACGCTTTGGGGTATCGCTTTGAATAGGCCGTTTAAAAATATTGCGGGTACGTAAATACCAGTTTTCGATTCATCGGGGGATCCGTTTAGGTTATATTAAGCTTTAAAAAGCAATAGAATCAAGTGTCCCCCCTCTGCTAGCTAAATGGTTGTTTTTGGATATGTGAAAAAAATCATGGCAGTACTATATATAGCGAAATTAAAAGGAAAACTCACAGCTAAGTAGGCTTTACAAGTTAACGAGTAATAGTCGACCAACTTACATTTGCAGTTGGATAGTTGACCGTGACGTATATCGATGTATGGAAGAACATGTTTTTCAACTGCAATGTAAAGTTTTTGGGATAAATTCATCCCAACTACGCAACTCTTCACTGTGCGTGGTCCGACACGCACTTAGCTGGTTTTATGTTTTGGGTAGACATTACTTCTTGAATTTATTTCATAAAATATTTTGCTTAGAATTGATGTTCTAGTTTAACATACATTTTTTGCCACCCGCACATACCCACCTGCACTGGGCTCGCTTGGTGGATTACGGCCCACTCCCTCTCACCAATAGGAGGCCTGTGTCCCAGCTGTGGGAACATTACTGCATTATGCCAAGTAAGTAGGTTCCTAACTGAAATTGTTATTCGTCACTTCGAGGTTAATTAAAACTTTAGTGACAAGTTAACAACTATTTTAGACCATAGCTCTGTTTTTTTCTTGTTTACGAATTCCCAAAGCATACCTTTTGATGATAAAGAAGCCTGAAGACTATTACAATTCTTACAATTTCTTATTCTTCATTCTTATTCTTTAAGCTCAACACACAGGCAGCGGGTGCAGGTCGGGCGCGGGTCGTGACGGCAGTACCTACACGAAACGCGTGCGTGGCTCTCGCCGCCGACCCGCTGCGCGCCCGACCCGCGCATGCGTTTCGTGTAGTGTCATTCATAAAATATTCAATTTGTTATAATGAGAATATGTATTTTTTTTAAATAGTTTATTTTATTATGAATACACGGAATTCAGCCCGCCGTACTGCCGGCCCGACCCGCACACGCTGCCTGTGCGTGTTTATCTTTATGAATAACATTTTTATTGGCTTTTAATGTAATATATTAATAACTAACAACAAATTTTATTATCAAGTATCTATAATAACAAGTGGCATAGACTAGAATTAGTTTATTAAACAAAATTCAACATAGCATATATAACAAGTAGGCAACATAAAAGCTCGTGCAGACAGGCGCGACGCGACGGCCCGATGCAACACCGGTAGAGCAATTTCTATGAAAACTTCATGCAAATTGTTCTACTGGTGTCGCGTCGCGCCGGTCTGCACGCGCCTTTAATCAATCATTATATATTACGAGCAACTCACCCCGGGTTCACATGGGCAGCAGAGCATAAATGCCTACATTTTTTCTGTCGTATTATCGTATCAGTCTGTTGCATCGAGAAAGAAAGAAAGAAAGAAATCATTTATTTTGTGATACTGTAGTCGTCCCATGTGGGTTAGTTTAAAATGTAACTGATGTTCATCCTACTTGGAGTATTTTAATGTATTTTATTTTAAACCCTGCAAATATTTGAAAAAGTAAAGAATAGATGGATACCTACATATTGTTTTCAGATAACTCTATTGGTTTACGCGGCGCACGCCAGTAAACCTCCCAGTCGCCATGATTTTTTCCGACATCTTCGACAATCATAGTCATATTTCAGCCAATTTATACAAAACCTTAATGAATTACATATCTAAACCTTCCTCATGAATCAGTCCGTACAATAGTGAAAACCATATGAAAATGAGTTTGGTAGTTTTCGAGTTTATCTCGTCCAGACAGACGCGCCGGGGGGACTTTGTTTTGTAATATGTAATAACAAAGACAGTAGCTTAGGCTTAAACGTATTCATAACAAAATTTTATTATATAATGAATGCTCAACTATATGACCTAGATAGATACCAACTCATGTACAACATGTTTTCTTTGATAAATAACGCACATTTTTAAAGCATAGAGTTTCAGTTCTAACAATGCTAAAATTAAATAAATAAATAATTATTACTGGCAAGTTTACATTTTATAGGCAAACAATTTTGACTGTCTAATATTTTTCATTATGAATATTATTATCTTTCCCAATAATAGCCAGCATTTTCCCATCAGCGTATGCTTTCAGCCAATCTGGGTTAACAGAGAATGCTGGTACCTCTTCTGCATGGACAAAATCTTCACCGAATGTGTGATCTTCATGTTTAGGAGGTCTCTTGGCGTCATCGTACAGTACTCCAAAGTGATCAGAGTGGACATGTTCTTCAATATTCGTTGCAGCATACTTCTCGTTGTGGTATCCATCGTTGACATAAACCACTTTGTGTTCGTACTTGTCGTTGAAAGCATTGTTCCTTAGGAGTGTAAATATAGCTCCCGTTAGCGCCATGTTGTTCATCACCCCAACCAACAGAGTCATCATCTTCAACCCTGGCAAGATAAAAGGAAAGATGGCTGCCATAACCAGTCCTGGCACTACCATTAATGGTGCGAACTTGTATAATGTTTTCTTTAATTTCTTCATGGTGCTTCGACCTGATTCCGCTGTATCACCTGAAAGTGAAAACAATATTTTTCAAGTGAAATGAAATAACTTTCCAATATTTGGCTGTTGTTCTACTTTTCTAGGTGTGTTAGGGTAAGTAATCAATTTAAAATAAGACCAAAAATATGACGATTAATTTGTGTTTGTGTTTGTATTTGTGATGACTACATTTAGGTATATATTTTCTGAATTAAACAGTAAACACATCATAATAAAGGTAACGACAGCGAGGTAGTTCGAGCTTTTATAAATGGGCTATATAATAACTTAATGGGTCTGCTCTGCGCTAAATTATGACAAGATTAATGAATAAAATATTTCATAGGAAACACAGATGCGTCTGCAGTGTTTAAATTATTGGAGTTTAGTCAATGCAATAAGAAATTAAACTTGGAAGCAAAAACGACTTACTTGTAAAAACGTCAACTTTCATTGTTCCATTTCCTTCAGAACCCAATTGTAAGTTATAGCCGGGTATCATGTTGAATCCCAGGGGTCGATACTGTAGCAATTTCTTAGTGTCATCATAGAGCTGTGAGTATAACTGTTCGTCGGTGGTATTACTGTACTTCATCCATGGGAACTGTTCCACATCCTCAGTCAGGTTGAACCGGCTGGCGGGGTCTTTGGCGTAGGCTTCGATGGCACGTTCGGCTCGCCACACACTTAGAGCACTGAAACATTTTGTGGGTCCTAATGCGCGTGTGCAGGAAAATATGCGTTGAACAGGGTGGTAGTGTTGTCCGAGGAGCGAATGTAGCGTGGCGTCAAGGTGTTCGCGCGACGTTCGCGGGCGCTGGTGTGCGTACACACACTGGCTCGCGGCTAATAGTACCAGTGCGGTGAGCGGGCGCATCGCTGCGGTTGAACTGACGCCAAAGCAGGTTCCCTCACTACTCACTACTCGCTCCAAATGCCTAGTGCATCGCCACAGCGGGCGAAAGCGATGTTTGGTCGCGCACGTAAAAAATACTTTATCGAGGATTATGTTTTCCCTAAGTTAATTTGACGCATTTCCGGAAAGGTGGAAGTTGCGTTTTATCATAATGATTAATGCTTTGTTTTGTATAATTCTTTCCGACAACTGAGAAAGTTATTTGCGTGAAGTAGGAAACACAATATAATTTCGATTTCCACATTCCAGAACCAATGCTCTTAAATCCAGTTTAAAGTTCTATAAGGTATACAAACACACTTAATTACTATTGAGTATTAGACTGCGAATCGTTGAGCTCCTTAAGTTCTGACTAAAGCTGCACGATTACTGACAAATGCGTGCACAGACTGGTCAGGTCCACTCAATCTGTGTGGTTCTTTCTTCAAAAGACCATTTTAGACACCAATCTCCATAGCCTTCACATGATCTGACCAAGATTATGTCGGGCCTTTAAAAGAGATTGTGACCTCTGAGTTTGTTTCGGCCTTTCTTCTCAGAGTAGTCAGATAGGAAACGCCGACCTCATCTAGTTTTTAAAATATGATTGACGTGTAAAAGTGTTTATACAAACCTACTTACAGAAATAAAAATCATTTATCATTTTTATCAAATTATTTTTAATTATATTTTAATACCAAATAGCGGGTAAAAACTTAGTCTACAGCGGTTGGTAAATAAATGCCTATTAAATATCAATCAGTCAACTCGATCTATCTCACAGTGCTAGTGTTTCGTTATTTAAGAATCTATCATAAATTCATAACAATGTACCTATCTGTAATAATGTCACTTTCGCTAGAAATAACTTTCTCTGTTTTCAGCGGTGGGTACCTACCCATGCAGAACACAATTTTTTCATGAATAAGTACTACTAGTAGGTCGTACTTAATTAAAGTTTTGTTGAAGGAGTTCTTCCGGGTCAGTATACGACTACCAATCTGCCTAGCCTTTTCCCAACTATGTTGGGGTCGGCTTTCAGTCTAACCGGATGCAGCTGAATACCAATTAATTTTAAAATGGAGTGACTTCTTAACTGACCTCCACAATCCAGTTACTTACTGGATAACACGATACCCCTTCGTAATTTTTTTTGGCCAGAGATCCACAAATGACAGCCGGGACCACCCAAGCAGCACGCAAGCGTTTTCCACATCAAAAAACCAGCCTATCTAGAACTTAGAGTTCTTATAGAGACGTACAAGAGTGTCAAAAAACATTTTTTTCAATACACTTCCTCGAAAACTGGTTGATATCGCACTACGATTAGGTTCACAATGCAATGTATTTCACACGCGTGCGATTGATGCAACACGGAGAGTGCGATTGTTGCAACCCAGCGCTGGGCACACCACAATTGTGGCGATAAGTCCCCTTTTTTGAGGAGTGGCTACGCCACGGCATCCTCACCTTACGTCTGACGCTGTTGTTTCGGAAGGGTCCTGTTCAGGATAAAGCGGGAGAAAACGCCCGGGTGTTACCACTGTGTGGATCGACCGGAGGACACGATGGAGCGTACGGTGGAGTTCTGCCCAGCTTGGGTGGAGCACCGCCGTATCCTCACGGAGGCGATTGGTGGCGGCGATCTCTCGCGTCCGGCCCTGGTTCAGGCCATGATTCTGAGCGAGAGTGCATGGGAGGCCATCACCTCCTTCTGTGAAGCACTAATGCTCGCTAAGGAGGAGGCGGAAAGCGTGAGGGATAGGCAAAATTCGCGCCGTCACGCCCCTAGTCGCCTCTGAAGACGCAGGCTGATTCCCGGCCACCGTAGGTGCGGGCTTGCGGACGGTGAGCAATGGGTAGCTCACCGTCCGATAAGGACCAGAGAGATATCAGCTCCAACTGATGGTGTCTGATAGGGCCAATGCCTGCCAGGGTTGCGAGTTTGTCCGAAAGAGATATCATGGCCCTGGCACACAGGCATCTGAAGGAACACGGGTGGGTTCTAGTCAGTAAAAGTCTGACACGCCCTCCCGCTTCGCCTAGAGTGGGAGACGTTATTTGATAATTTCCCACCCAAAAAAAAAGAAAAGCCCTGCTGGATTAGAGAGTAAACCGAAAACTGGCAATATTGCACATAAATTCCACTTTTCAACTATGTGTATATAAGGTCAGCAAGTCCTTTGGTGTTTCAAGTGGCTAAAATCACTTTCTGAGATATCGATTTTTTATCGAATAAATAAAATATCATTTTAATTCCACTTTCTACTTTTACCATAAAAAACGACTTATCATAATAATGATGATAATATATTATGATCCTGATAAAAACTTAATTTTCTAAAGTAGATACTATACTTAAGTTTGCCATACGTCCTGCCAGGGTTGCGAGTTTGTCCGAAAGCGATATCGTGGCCCTGGCACACAGGCAACGGAAGGAACACGGGTGGGTTTTAGTCAGTAAAAGTCTGACACGCTCTACCGCTCTGCCCAGAGCGGGAGAAGTTATTTGAAAATTTCCCACCCAAAAAAAAACAATACTGTGTGCTGGAGGCGCGGGGTTGCGCATTGTGAGTTGTGAGCACAGAACATATAAATGTTCACAATGCGCACCTCCGTATAAACACTAGGGAGGTTGTGAAAGTGTGGGGTGTGGCCACTCGACATCGTCGCTTTGCGATGTTCACTAACTCGGTGTATGCTGAACACTAATCTACATGTGCCTAATTTCATGAATGTATAAAAATGAATCATTAAGAAAGTAAAACCTACTTCAAAATAAGACTGGGCGATAAAAGATGAAACTCTTCCAGTACTTATCTTCTTCTCAAATAGTGTAGTATTAAACTTGGTTGGAGTATCTGTTAATTTTATTGGTTACACTTAATTATTATATAAAATTATACCATTATCAGCATCACCCACGCAATTCAGGTTTTTATTTAATTATAACAATTTTGTCCCGTATCAGTACATAATCTGCCTATAATGTTCCCACTGCTGGGACACAGGCCTCCTCTTTCTGTGAGAGGGAGTGGGCCGTAAACCACGTGGGCCCAGTGTGGGTTGGTGGATGTCACATGTCTTCGAATTTTTAGTTCTAGGACATGCCGGTTTCCTCCGTATCAGTGCCGAACCATTTATTATGGCAACCCTAACTATACTAGATAAGCTCATCAAAAAATTATCAAATTGTCAAAGCTGGTTTGCAATAATTATTGTTTCAAATAAGTATTATATACAAAACATGCGGGGCAGTCTTTGGGGACTGCCGATAAAAGTGAAAACTAGCGTTCGGTGACGATGACGCGAGTTCCATGAATTTTGTTCCCCCAAAAAGTGCTCAACGCGCCTAAATAAGTTTTCATTTCAATAAATCATGCGCATATACTGGATTACAATATAGTCACAACGTAGACAGGAGGTGGGTTGACATAATCTCCACGCTTGGCAGGCGGGTTGGCGATCGCAGTATGGTGTTAAAATGCATAGAGAACGCTGCTGCCCATTCTCTAGTAAGTCCCTTAGTCGCCTTTTACGACACCCATGGGAAGAAATAGGATGGTGCTATTCTTTACGTCCGGCACCGAAATCCGACTGGTAGTTTCAGAGATTACCGCGTTCAAACAAACAATAATAATAAATAATAATAAAAACAAACAATAATAATATAAATAAACAAACAATTATTAGTATATAGACTTAAGGCGTACCTATTCATATACGAAATCTCTTAAGGGTTCATTGTACTCATCATTATGAACATGATAAGGCTCATACAGACTGGTGCGATAAAGCGGGCGTGACGTGCCACTAATAGCACAATTTATTTGTCGCTGCCTGTCGCGCCCGCGATATCGCGCGAGTCTGTACGAGCCATTATGCTATGGGACAAAATCAGAAATCGAAAAATCAAATCTGTTCCCTAGATTTTGACGAGTTATGCGAACATAAATGTAGGGAACAGCTGATTTTTGTTGTTGTTGTTCATAATGATGAGTGTATGAATAGAACACCATATAGAATCCTACCGGATTCCAATCATTACTTTCTTGCAGTTAATCGTTCAAGTCACAAATCAAATCAAATCAAAAGTCATTTATTCAAACTAGGCTGACAATCAGCACTTTTCGAACGTCAAAAATTACATAAGACAGTCCCCCAAAAACGCCCACCCTTCACCACTTCCTAGTGCTTTAGCTGGGAAGAAGAAGTGGCGCAACAAACTCCCCAGCAGCACAGCTGTAGGCGAAGCACCATGATTTACTAATACAACAACATGAGTTGTAACTATGTTTTATTTACCTGTAGTATGACATAATCAGATATGCTGTAACAGATTGTGTTACGTAAACATCGTAGTTTGTCATTAACAAGCATTGTAAATAACCAATGAGGTAGATAAAGGTCCGTTGCTAAGTTATCAGTTGTAATAACACTTATATTTTGTACAGTACAGCTGCTATCACTTTACATGATAACAACCTTGTAACCCTAGCATGTAGAGTATATTGGAATCAAACTTTGATACACATAAGCCATCAGCAACCTAAATAGCATGTATTTTGATAACGTCATCATCTGGATGATGATCGTAACAATACGAGGTAAAAACTCATGTTGAAAGATGTATGATCAATCTTACGCCATAATATTGTCGATTGCGTAAGATTAAGCAAGTTGCAACACGATTCTGAGGTGGCGACCTGACTCAAGGCCAAACCCAGCTACGCTTTGGTGTCTTGCAGTATTGTATGGAAGGAAATTTAAAACCCTTCAGGGCCCACACGCTACTTGAGCTAATGACCAAAACCATATATACCAGAGAAATTAAATTAAATCAAGTTCTAATCACTTAAAAGTTCTTATTATGTCAGCAAGTTCAGTCTTCAACAAGTCTCCGGTGAAGTAACAGCTCCTCATAACTGTTAGCTTTACAAGTCAAGAATACTTTCTATAAATAGCTCAGGGCAGTAAAGTTCATCATAGCTTAGGATTATTTTACTTTTCTTATTGTCTGATTTGTAACGTGTACTCTTTTGATGAATATTATTGACTGTATTTCCGTGTTGTGTACAATTCTCTAGAAGCTTACGTATGTGATTTATATTCGTGTAAATAATTGTGTGTGTATAAATAGCAAATATAAAGTTTAAAAGTGCTAAAAGTGGTTTCCATTAAATTCCCTCAAGGGAACATCATCACCTCCGCCTACATCACCTGACTCCCGCGTTAATAACAACAGCTGTCTGTTCAGATATAAAACTTGAATCTATACAATAGACACACTAATTAGTTACTATATTAATCGCAAGGCTATTGGAACTCGTGGCTAAGCGATAACAGCCGCACGGGTCGATCCATCTGGTTAAGCTACGCTTGCCGGGGTTGGTCCATGGACGGGTGACCATCTTAACATACCGTGACTCCTCCATGCCTCGAAAAGCACGTTAAGCCGTTGGTCCCGGCTGTCATTCGTTACGGGTCGTCAGAAGCCCGAAAGTCTGACAACCAGTCTTACCAAGGGGTATCGTATTATCTAGTTACTGGGCTGTGGAGGTCAGATAGGCAGTCGCCCCATGTAAAATACTGGTATTTAGCTGCATCCGGTTAGACTGGAAGCCGACCCCAACTTAGTTGGGAAAAGGCTAGGCAGATAGATAGATAATCGCAAGGCTATTCGGTCTGTTTTTACTTCCGTTACACTTTAGTCCGAGACCTAAAACCGTTGGATTAACGCTTCCGCAATGCTCCTAAAGCGAAAGTGGTCACTCATTAATTCGTTTTTAGGTTACATCAAATTAATTGTTAGACTGCCACGTTGGTTTAGTGATTGCAAGCGCGAATACTAAGTGTGGGCTCTTGGGTTCAACCCCGTGATGAGCAATGTACGAGTTATTCAGGTAACCCATTGAAAAACAAAAACAGGAGCAGCCCGCAATTAAGAATAGGCTCATGCCTATTGTACTTAAACATAACTGGTGTAATGAGGTATACCAGCTCTGTTTGAAGTCTTCGAGGAGTTCAGGCGTAATTCTTATACATATTCATTGATGGCTAAAAGGTACCTACATCAGAAGGACGGGCAGTAGCGCCCTGTCTGCTGAAGGCATCAAACTACAATCCATCCCCCAAGCGTAGAATAGTAATAATTTCATCTAAGACCGTTCAATGTCGAGGACATTGAGAGATTTCGATATGAAAAATATCTAAAGAGACCATGATTGTTTAGTGACCAGCTATATAGAAACACTGAAGTTTCGAATAAGGAAGGGTTCAAAACTAAGCATTCTACTAGGATTGTCTCTGTGTATGCCAGCCTTATTGTGTCGCACCCATACACCTACAAATCTATTTGCGTGATGTTAAAGCATAATTATTTCATAAAAAAACGACGAGGATGTGCTTATAAATTGTATTTCAATGACCAGCTATGCACGCTATAAGCGTTTATATGACTGACAGTAAAAATGAAAGCGACATTTAATTTTTTATTCGCTTATGCCATGGAAAGTAGTGCTTAATTATGCAACGTCTAGAATTCTAGACTGTCATTATAATCCATATGGAAAGGCATACTTTAAACTTTGAATGGAATAAGGCGCTTTATAATTTAATCAGTTTTTATGCGCTCGCGCTGGCATGATATCAGTGTGAAACAATCAATATTAGAGAATGTAAGAGTTACGTGATTTAACGTTTTTGTCGTCGCGACGTTTAACGCGATAGAACGTATTTAATTGCGAACTGTATGACAAGATGCGTACGGTAGCTATTGTTTCAGTAATGTGCTAAGCATGATGTGTGTTATATACGCTTTTTCCAACCATTTAAGGTGTTTTAACGTTTTTTTATAAAACACAAACGGTAGGTAGGTACGTAGACTCAAGATGCGTCAATTGTAGATTGTTTATGTATTGTTAATGCTCGTTGATTTCGATTTTCATTTCCCATGCATTATGTAGTTACAGATATTGTGTCACGGGAGAAGTAACAATAACTTTTTGCGTCTTGTATTGATGATTTTCTTTCATATGCAGGGTGCTCGGTAATTCGACCTATTCTTTGAAAGGGGGTTTAATTTCCAACAAATTAAGCCCATCAACTGGGGATCGAAAATTAATGGTCTCCGAGTTACGGAGGTTTTTAGATTATTGTTCAAATTTTCTGACTAGTCACCAAAAAAAAAATGTTAAAAAAAAATTCTCGACACTTATTTGTTATTTTTCTGACTGATGATAAACGAGTAGATTAGTTAGTAGATTTATAAAAAAAATACATGCCCTAAATTCCCATAATTTCAGAAATAAAAGTCGTTGAGTGCAAAGGAAACATGTCCGTGACTACCACCAACGCCAATCGCTTCCATATTTGGCAAATAATTAGTGCTCAATTGGTGCTAATTAGTGCTCGAACAACAAAATTGGTACCTTAGTAGTTTTCGAGATAAACGACTTTGAAGGTGGACCTCTAGTATAACTCCTTTAAAGAAATAGGTCGAATTACCGAGCAACCTGTATATTATGACTAGCTTCTGCCCGCGACTTCGTTCGCGTGGAAGTCTTACTCGTATCACAGGTTTCCAAAGCAGTCGTCGGACCACTAAACTATTTTTGTTTTTTTTTTTTTTTTTAAACTTTGCCCCACACTAGGAATTTCTCCTGTATCGTGGGTGCGTTTACAAACATTTAAACTCACATACACAAACAGCCAGACCCGGAATAACTACTTGTAGGTCATACAAATATTTGTTCCGTGCGGGAATCGAACCCGCGACAGGCAGCGCGGCAGTCAATCGCTTAACCACTGCGCCAACCGTGCCGCTATTGGCTTTGTTAAAAGTTGACTAAAATAGCCGTTCAATAAATATGTTCATGATGGACAACTTAGCTCCATAATGGTATAGCGTGATGATAATCATTTAAAAGTTTATATCTGTAACTACCGGCAATATTGTAACCTTTTGGCACGTCTTTTTACAATTTAATGTAAACTATAGAAGAATACGAACATAATGTTATATTGCCCATGCACGCTATGCACTGCTATCCCCCATATTACATAGCGTGATAATATTTAGCCTACCGGCTGACCAGACTTATAGGGAATATACATACAAAATATATAACAGACTCTATCCGGTAGGATTTGCGTGAATTCTGTTTTATGAGGTATTTCTTTACGACTTGCAAGACAAAAAATTTGATAGCTCGGCTAATATGCCTGTTATAAATGTAATTTATAGCCTATAGCACTCAGGAATAATGTAGCTTTCTACCAGTGAAAACATTTTTAGAATTGGATCATTCGTTCCACCCCCTACATACAAACATATAAACAAACTTACAAAACAAATTTTACCTCTCTAGAATATTAATATAGAAATATAGATGAATGCAAGAAAGATTGACTATAGATATACAGGGTGGATTTTTGAGATGGGGCAGTAAGGGCAGCTACCTTAACCGTTGTAGCTACAGGAAAACGGCCGACTGTCCTTAACTTTTTGAGAGATTTTGATCTGCAATCACAGATTTTGAAATAAATGTACAGTCAGCAGGAAAATGGGCAATTTTCACAAAAACTTTTTTTTTATGCCAATCGATCGTCTTTCTCATAAGGATCAAAAACCTCTATTAGACCAATTGAGGTTTGAGTACTAGAAAAGTAATAAATCGCAAAAAACGTTTCCCATATATTTCGTAGGAAATGAGACTCGAACTTAATTTTTTTACCATCGTTATACTGGCCGCTACAAAAAGGACTTATCAAAAAAAAAGCAATAACTTTTACTTTGGGTATTATTTCACCTTAAAATAAAAAAACTTGAAACTACATTTGGACTCGCCTAGAAATTTTACTTTTGTACTAAGGTACGAGTATGAGGTGTTCAAAATGGTAGCCGTTTTGACGTAGGCATAGGTTTGTTCTAAAGTACAGAGCGAGTAGCAGCTCTGATAATGTGCTAGGATTAATTCCATAGAGAATCGTGGGAAGTTACATCTTTGACTTCCTGAACACTGTCGTATTTCTTTTTATAAAGTTCATTTTTAGGGTTCCGTGCTCAAAGGGTAAAACGGGAACCCTATTACTAAGGCTCCGCAATTGGCCGGTTTTGTTTAAATTAAAGCATATCAGCCAGCTCATCCCGAATAAGGGGGTCTCCGAACCGCTAAACCGAAGTATCGGCCGAATGCTCGGCCGTTTTATAACTTCCACAGTTTTCTTTTTAGGCTTCCGTACCCAAAGAGTAAAACGGGAACCCTATTACTAAGGCTCCGTCATCTGTCACCAGGCTGGCACAACCACCAATCTCATTCTTTGTGGTGACTACTTGACTGAATGTATGGCCCATCCCACACAAGTATATGTAATCTACACGGATTACAGCAAATGTTTTGATCATTTGGATCATGCTATACTTCTGCGTAAGCTATTGGCAATTGGTATCAGTGGAAATATCTTCAGGTGTTTCTCGTCTTATGTGGCCAACAGATGTCAAACGGTTGTTCTTAATGGATACACATCGAGAACTATGATTACCCCCTCAGGGATTCCGCAGGGATCGCTTTTGGGACCCTTGTTATTCAACATCTTCATGTTTCTCCAACTCAACAGTTCTTTTGTTTGCGGACGACATGAAGATTCTAAGTGAAATCAGAACTTACGAAAATGCTGAACGTCTCCAGCGTGATCTGGACAGATTCCAAGAGTATTGTACGACCAACCGCTTGGATCTAAATGTCTCTAAGTGTTATACATGTACCTTCACTCGTAAACCTAAACCTATTCTTTACTATTACAAGCTTGCCAACACTTCAATTGCCAGAGTTAATACGATTAGAGACTTTAGGCGTCACTTTTGACTCGAAACTTCTTTTTGACACACACATCGATAAAAAAAGCTTCCAAGGCGCTAGGTTTCATTTTGAGGATATCAGACGATTTTAATAATATAAAAACACTCAAAATTCTTTATTGTGCTTTTGTACGCAGTCATCTCGAATACTGATCACCAGTATTGAATCCCATTTATAACACTTACGTCAATCGCATCGAAAGTATTCAAAAGAGGTTCTTAAGTACATTCAGTATAGATCCAAAACCTATTTGCCTAATTATTACAGCCGCTGCAGGAAATTTCACTTTCTTCACTAGTTGAGCGAAGAAAAATTGCCGACATGGTATTCTTGTTCAATTTGGCAAATGGTTCAACCAACTGTTCTGAATTGATGAGAAAATTGGGCTGCGTGTTCCATCCTTTACCTTAAGGAATCATCAACCTCTGTATGTTCCCTCAGTGCGGTGTATATATCGAGAATACTCTTATATGATAAGAGCTAGCAGAGCATACAACTCGATGTGTCAGAGTGTTGATGATCTTGATTTATTCCCCACCAGTGTTCCTAAACTTAAAAAAATACTATGTAAAAACTTCTTTGAAAATCACTAAAACCTGTTCAGTCTTTTCTTAACTCTCTCTGAGTGCTTATAACTTATTCTTGCTTTCGTTTGTCTGTCTGCCGTTTCTTATGCTACCCTAATATTGTCAGTGAAAACTTTTAATTGGCCTTCTTTCACTAACTATCGACTATCTCTATCCTAGCTGTAAGTTTTCTTAAGAAATAAAATAACAACAAAACAGAATAAAATAAATATTTAAGGGGGCTCCCATACAACAAACGTGATTTTTTGCCGTTTTTGTAGATAATGGTACGGAATCCTTCATGCACGAGTCCGACTCGCAATTGGCTGGTTTTTTGACTTTGAGTGCTTACCCGACTTCAAGTCACAGTTTTGACTTTGACTTATCTCTTCGACGGTCTTTTTTTTTTTTTCGCCGTAGTCAGCGATAGTTAGCCGTAGTAAAGAAACGACCGAACGAAGTCGGCCTATACTTCGGATTTATGTTCGGAGTAGACCCCAAGGCTATGGTTCTAACCACATAAGTATATTATTTAAAGAAGAAGAATTTTATTTATGCACGATTTGAATTTAAACTTACGTGGTAGGAGTATTCAAACTTCTGGATAAAATCTTATCGACCGACACCGTCGTCGCAGCGCCAGGACTTGAATACATTGCCGTGTTCACGACACGAATAGTAAATCAACATTGACAAGCTTCTGTCACAATAATAAATGAGAGGCGCGTGAAAGCACTAATTTTGTTCCAAAATTCTAGGCATTATGTTGTCGTTTCGATTTTTCGGCATTCCGTGTTGACAGGAAATGGCCTATATTGACGAACATAGTTTGTGATTAGCATACGCACGGTCACGGACTCGGCGCGCGGAGCAGCGCCCGTGCTGTGTCGCGCGTCGCTGCTCCACGATCGAGTTTCTCTACACTGTACGTGACAAGATTCCTGATTTATGCCCACTGAATAAATCATATTTTCACTAATTATTCTTACATGACACTCACAATTAAATGAAAGCAAAACTTACGTGAGACATAAAGTTTATGATTGATTTTCATTCCTGTTTTAGTGCGAATATAAACTATTTTAATTAACACTATTAATGGACGTTCGATAAAACTTGAAAATACTACACAATAATTGCGAATTCTTAACGAATAAACACAATCGGAGTTATTAAATTCACAATCAAAATGCTCAAGTCTAACGAAGTCGACCATTAATTTAATTAACAAAATATTTTGTAAGTCAGTAGATAGATGGTAATCATCCAAATAAAATATATACTTAGGTTTATGTAATTGGAAACACTAAAAGCTGCCTGATACGAGTGGTTTTTCTTACTGTTACAATTACCTTGACAATTTAATCCGTACAGCGAAAAATATGGACGCTATCACAAAATCTGACAAAATCTGCAGTTTTTCGGTACATTTTGCGGCAAAATTTAACTAAACCAAATGTAACTAATAATTGCCACAGACAGATTACTCCTTCATCTCCATTGATAGCAATTTTTTATTCAAAAATGTTGGTTTATAATATTATAAAAAATAATTTCCGTTGCCTCTTCACACAAAATTCACGATATCGTGTTGAGTTTAGGAACATTTTTCTTCAATATGATAACAAAAATTTTGTTATTAAAAATATTTTATGTAAGCAGACATGTTCAACTCAAAAAAGTAGCAAAATGTTACAAATAGTATCAGAAAATAATGTGGAATAAGACCTATATTTTTTTTAAAAACACTGTCGGTAATGTTTTTTTCCTATTATTTAACAAACCATATCAAGAAATTTAAAAATCACACAGCTTTAGCTATCCGTGTGATAAAAACAAAATTTTATTTTATGATTATACAATATCTTCATTAAGTAAATGAATGGCGAAATAAGCTATATTTTCGAGAGCGCAAAAGTGATGAAACTATTAACAGGTGCTGAGACTGACACGAATGGTTTATCACCACAAAACTGTACTTTTATAGTAACACAGACTTAGTGTTTCAATTATTTCAAGTTTTCTCACAATTAGATAAGAAATTGACGAAAAACATTTTTTTTGTGATAACACCCTTATAGCCAAACAATGTTAGATTAAAGAAGTCCTGTACGGATGAGGAGGATGCTATCGTCACTTTCACCTTTCATTAGCTTCCATATCGATCGCTACAATGTCCAACGGGAGCATACACACCGTTAATGAATCGACATTAGTCCTTAAGCGGCGCAGGCGTCGATATCGGGGGCGACATTTCTACCGTGCAGTCACGTTGTCCTGCGCTTTCTTTTGTCGTGATTCTTTGGTCTCGCCGGCCATTGTCTTTCATAGGAGACTTTATATCCTGGCATACAAGCAGGTAACCAATCAGTCATACACCAGCAGGCGTCTGGAGATCACCAGCTAATTGTTCCGCCGAAATTATTCAGTGTTAGCCAAAATGTACAACAAACTTACCCTTTTGACTTTGACGTACGTCGTCATCTTCGTCTCTGTAGTGCAGTGTGATAATGTGGAAAACAAGGATTTCTTGAGCCAAGGTAATTTTGATTTTTAATTGCCCAAAGGGTCAAGGGTGCTTCAGCCTCATATAATTGAAAGCCAGCCTGTTTCCTGCGCACATAACAAATTCTGTTTGGGATGTTTGCTGATAAAATTCTTAAAATCGAATCCTCGCGCTCGACTGGAAGCCAAAAGACGCGCCACTAATAAATGTTACATCATTAGATTAGATTCATTAGTTACGTCCAAAACAATAACAATTTATGAATTTTGAAAGAAATAATTATAAGTATTGACAGTAATTAACAATTTTTTTAAAGAATCATTGCCATAAAACGAAACATCAATTTAGATTCTACAAGCCTGATAAAAATCTAAAACCGCAAACTATTCAAAGTGTACCTTTAGAATAATAAATTGAAACTTATCACCAACCTGGCTTAAAAAAACCTGGCATAAATCAAATCAAATTCATTTATTCAAGCTAGGCTGAGAATCAGCACTTTTCGAACGTCAACAATTACATAAGACAGTCCCCCAAAAACGCCCACCCTTCACCACTTCCTAGTGCTTTAGCTGGGAAGAAGAAGTGGCGCAACAAACTGCCCAGCAGCACAGCTGTCTGATCAGATATAAAACTTGAAACTATACAATAAAATGTAAAAGAATTTGCATCACGCAACACAACATTAAATTAATTATTTTTTCTTATGTTAGCTAGCACAAATCAAATCAAACTATTTTATTTCACATAACCCTACATGGGCACTTATGAAACGTCAGAAGCTAGGTGCACGGTTCCAATTGGTCGTTTCCTATGGAGAAGTGCCGGTAAGAAACTCCACGGTTACTCTTAAAAAAAAAATGGGCTTTTATACAATGTTTTCAAGTTACAGTGTTATTAGGTATGGGAGGACAGTGTAGGCCCGTCAACAAGTACCAAGTACTTAACAAAACAGAAGATGGTTTACAAAGCTACAGTCTATTAAGCCTACAACGTTCTCACATTCACAAATTAAAAAAGAATCTATATAAAATATTACTAAAATAATAAAAATAAAAACCTACATATTTAAACCAAATGACAACATTGCCATTACAAGTGTAACAAATCTGAATTAATATTCTGTCCACAAGTCACTAATAAATATTTTAAATTAAAATTGTAGGTTATGTCAAAGTTTGGCACACTATACCAAAAAAAAACAAAAAAAATGTCGAATCGACGTTGGCTTGGTTAAAGGTCATGAAAATAGGCATTGAAAGCTTCAGTAGTAGATAGACAAATGAAAAGTAAGCGTTTAAAATACAAAAGGTAACGGCAAAGTGAAAATTGCTGAAAATTATTAAAGGCAGTATACACTGACCTGTCATTGTACGGACATCCTACACAATGCGAGATCAGCTTATACTGGAAAAGTATAGCTTGATGTGTAGCCGTGAGATGGCTATATATGAGGCTCACTACTTAATTGGTATCTCCATTAAACAACCAATGACAATACCCACATGCCCAATGGTGCATCACTTAGGACTGTTTGCACTACAAATCACTAAATACGTTTGACGCTAAACATTTATAAATCATCATCCTGTCTCTGTCATTTTCAAACAATTGACAGAAACAGGACGATGTCTCAAATACGTTTAGCGTTAAGAGTCCATGATACCTCAAATTGTTTAGCATAATCCACCGTTATATCGAAAATACTGCAGTATTCATTTTGAAAAAGTTGAAGATTAATAATAAGTGCTATGTGTGACAAAAACACGATTCCATAAAAGTTTCTCGACGGAAAAAAATTATAAAGTTACCACCAAACCGAATAATAAACCGCGTATTAAAAAAATACAAAAAATTTGATCATGAAACTGAACTAAATATAAAACATATATTATATTTTTTTCAAATAAGCATTATTTTCACCGTAATAAGAAGTTACCTAGACTATCGGCTCCTTGGAGCCTTCTCCCTGCCGCCCTGTCTTGCTTGCATAAAGAGTGAGGTGGTGCTGAAGTACGAGTAAAAAGGACTAATAAATGCATATGATTTGTGGTGCAAGTTAGCCTTCGTAATTTCGAATCATTGTTATTTAGTAGTAGATTATCCTTTAGCGAGACCTTTCTAAAGACCTCATAACACAATAAGGGGTTGTCTCAAACGCTACTGCGATTCTATGTGTGAATCTCAAAATATCTCAATTCGAGCGAATTAAATAACCTATCTGGGACATGAGTAATGCAGGCCAAAGCAGTACAATTTTGCGCAAGTATATCGTAACGTGCTACGTATGGCTACCATTATATTATCACCAAACATTAAAGTAAACGTTATATTCTTAAGTCTAAACGTAATTCACGCTCAATCCAGGGGGTCTACTCCGAACGTACCTAAATCTGAAGTATCGGCCGAATGTTAGGTCGTTTCTTTACTACGGTTAATTATCGCTGAAAACGGCGAAAAAAAAGAAAGAAAAGACAGACAGAGAGATAAGCCAAAGTCAAAACTGTGACTTGAAGTCGGGTTTGGACTCAAAGTCAAAAAAAGAAACCTTGGAAGTTATAAAACGGCCGAACATGCGGTCGATACTTCGGTTTAGCGCTTCGGAGTAGTTTGTGTATCGCACGTTTACACGCGCCACTTATTACTATTATTGTTCACAATGTTGACCTAGAACCGTTCATTATGTGCCATTCAGAAACCTGCTCTCCTGTGAGCGTAAAAGCGTTCCGTAAATGATGTAATATCGAGCGATGTGGGTGTGTCTTTCGAGCATAATAAATTATATGAAATTTTCTAAAGCGGAGCGTTTTTCACACTTATTCATGTGTAGGGATCTCTCGTAGCTTTTTACAAGTCTAACCTTTTGTAAGAAGCAGAAAGAGGGTAGCTGCAACCTACGTGAAATAGAAATGGAGGGTTGGACGCTATGATTATTTATGTCCAGATAGTGTAACGCTGCAAAAGAACTAAAATAAACAGGTCAACTTTGATTTATGCTGGTGTGCATGACTCCTACGTCTTATGCTCGCGCCACGTCATTGTGCTGTCATTATTTTATTCTAGTGTGCGTGAATTTTGCGGCCAAAAATTGGACGCATTTTTTTAGACGAGTTCACAGCTTTGACTGAATATTTATATCTTTGTTTTGACGTAATGAAACGACGAATACTTATTACTAAGTACACCCAGGTATACATGGAGGCAGGGACATAGACGCGCAATCTGTTACCATGTATTCAGTACATCATACTTGACCCCGCGTGGGTTGTAATTTTTCGTCGGTAATTTAAAAACAGCTGTTTCCTACAGGAGTGCAATACCTACTCGCTCAAAATGTATGGAACAGCGATTTTTTTTTAAATAACCGACGAAAGATTTTAACGTAGTGGGGTCAAGGATTATTATTATTATCCATGATACCAGGGGCCCAAGTCTGCTATTTTTATAAATTCAGTCATTCCAACACGATCCCATTGTCATGCCATTGTCATTTTGCTAAAAGTTCGTAATCTGGTAAATTCATAATGGTCGATCATTTTCTTTGCAATTTCTTTCAATGTAGTGTCAATTGCCGACCATTGGAAAGTCATAATGACGCCATTATAATAGTAGATTACCAAACTTGTCAAAATCAACAATTATGAAATCAATGATCGACCATTCTGACACTATTGTAATAGCAGACTTGAGGCCCTGGATGCGCGTCGATGTCCCTGCCACCCTGTATAGTTAAAACAAATCGACTTTTATGTGGGCCTAATGTATTATTTTTTATATGTTAGAAAAAAATTAGAAACTTTAAATTAGTTGTCTATCGATAGAACAAACTGAAGATATTTTTGTTTTATTTTTAGCTACCGTCGCGCGTCGGTTTCATTTCTTAACTGGATTAAGTTATGAAATGAAACAGACGGTAGCTACTTAGGGGTTTATTAATAAACGTAGCATAAAGTTAAGAGACGTTTAGGGCGAATTTCACCAATGAAACTGAACGAAATTAGCATATCTAAACCGAGTTCAAGAGCTGTCAGTGTCAATTTTCCAAAGAAAATAATGACACTGATAGCTCTAAACGTGGTTTATGTGCTGATCGCGTTCAGTTTCATTGGTGAAATTGGCACTTAAACGTCAAAGATGTATGGTTAAACAGTCGCTAATCACTACCTAACTTTAGGCAACGTTTATAAATAAAGGGGAGCGTCAAAATCTGCTTATAATAAGTACCTAGTGCTGCGATTAACAAAATAAAGCACTTTATTTTAAGTAGGTACGCTTACTTTATAAGTTCAACGCTTCTTTTCAGATCTAAGCGTCGGCCGTACGTTTGGTCACAATGCCCTCAAGCGCCTGTCCTTCATCTTCCTGCCAGTCATGTTCACCCTGGGTGTTATCTCCACACTCCTGATGGCCCTCGCCGTCATCTCTGTGAAGAACTTAGCCATCGGAGTCATGCTGCTCATTGTATCTGTCAGTCAGGTAAGGAAATACACACTGTTTTATGAGGTGAAAACTGAGAGGCGTCTAAGCCTACGCGGTGTATTTGTCACAATACTGCATTTTATGAGCAGTGGTAGCCTAATGGCCTCGGTCCTGACTTACGAGTTGTAGATCGTGGGATCGAACCCACGCTTTACTTTGTGTAAATTTTTCATTACTGCACTGCTCCCAAAACGGTGAAGGAAAATATCTTGAGGAAACCGTTATGTCCTAGAACGAAATATTCTAATGAATTAACTAATTATAAATTTATTTGCAAGAATATAGGTAGCTAACATAAGTTCTTAAGATCTATGGATTTCACTATATTCGGTATTTCAGCCGTGCAGATATTTAGATTTTACATCTTGGTTACCTACACTTATAGCATGCAGTACTCATTTAGTAATTAGCAATAACATAATAATACTAATAATAATTTCATAATTTAAATTTATATTAGGTACAATGCAATTAATAAAATTACAATTCTATTCATTTAAAATAATAATTTATATTAAAAATAGCGATCAATAATAATGATATCAATAAAAAATAGCAAGAATAATTAAAATGTTTCAATATTATTTATGTAATGTATGTCGATGTCATAATAATTATAATAAATAAGTTTTGCATTTCACAACCAGTTATATAGCTTTCTATTAAATTCTAAATCTATAGCACTTCTAAATTCATCGGCTAAGTGGTTATATAATTTCACTGCCATGATATAATAAGTTTAGTTGCATATCTACTAGCAGTCGTTGAGGATAGAATTCTTCACTACAAAATTTTATTCTATAGTGGAGTAATGTACGTTACTTGAGTAAGAATCAACGCTTGTTTCCTTCTGGTAACACTCAGTTACTGTGTTTTATTTCATTAGAATACGTGAGATGTAGATTATTTTTACTTTAACATTTATATAATATTACTTTAATTCTGATAAAATTATCTTTTCAAATCATTTTTTTAATTTAATTATTTCTAAAGAAAAGAAGTGAAACAATTCGTCTGTCACAACATTCTCACAACAATCACTTCTTTTTTTTAAATAATTAAATGATTTTATTTTTTATTATTAATTAAAATTTGTTTTTTTTTGCAAAATGTTACATTAGTTATACAATACTTTAAATACATTCAATTAGTATCTAATGCATAATGATGTAATAACATAAATTACCTGGTGGATATATCCAACATCGGCAAGTAATACCCCCATCAATTTCGTAATAGCATAACCTCATATTTAATCGTGAATTCCTAAAGAATCGGCTATCATGAGTACTGCCTGCCCAACGCACAACTATATTATCATAAAAATAATTAAATTAGGGCCACCAACTACTTGGACATTTAATGATCTCTTTTTAAAACAATCTTAAAAGTAAAGTAAACTTTGCTATTTCTAATATTTTTCGATATTATCTATATCACCAAAAGTCGCAAAATCAAACGCAAAATGGTCGAGTTCTTTGGGTCTACTCCGAACATAAATCTGAAGTATCGGCCGAATGTTGGGCCGTTTCTTGACTACGGCTTACTATGCTAAACTACAAAGAAAGCAATTTTTTTTTGCTTTCGTTGTAGTTTAGCATAGCAACTGTCAACGAGATAAGCCAAAGTCAAAAATGTGACTTGAAGTCGGGTAAGGATTCAAAGTTAAACAAGAAAAATTTGAATAGATAATCGCCGAATAGATAAGATAAGATAAGATAAGATAAGATATTTTATTTACATAAAACACAGTATACAAGGTGTTATAAAAATAAGTATTAGATCGAACATGTTTTGCTTAACACTGAAGCATGCAAACTTATTAAAAATACATTATGACATTGAAATATATTACATTGATATTCAGTTTAAAAAATCATGAATACTATAGAAATTATTATTATTGAGCCATTTATATAATTGGATTTTAAATAATTTACAATTTAATGTTTTAAATATATTTGGTAATTTATTATATAGACGTACACACATAGCCAGAGAGTTTTTATAGTATAGTCGGCCGATACTTCGGATTAACGCTTCGGAGTAGGCCCCCTCAATGCTTAAGTAAAGAAAATGGTGACTATTACTTGGCTACGAATTCTAACTTTTGACAGTTCTAACTTCAAGCAATTACTAAACTTTAGAACAAACATCATTACTTGAGTAATCACTTTTACTTGTTTATAAATACGCCTGTAAGACATGTGACATCTACCAACCCGAGCTGCGCCCGCGTGGTAGATTACAGCCCACTCCCTCTCGAAGAGACGAGGCCTGTGTCCCAGCAGTGGGAACATTATAGGCTGATTATGCTGCATTATTATAACCAGAATATATAACTTACCATAACGATAAAGGCTCGTACAGACTTGCGCGATATCGCGGGCGCGACGCAACACTAGTAGCACAATCTCTTTGTTGCTGCCTGTCGCGCCCGTGATATCGCGCGAGTCTGTACGAGCCTTAAAGCAGGAAATATGCATGATGAAAACATGTTTTTTTTATATTGTGCCGTGGCCCGTGACAGATGTTTCTTAACTCAAATTCTGTGAAATTTAAAACTTCGAGCGTTAATCCAACTACAAATCAGTAGGCTTTTCCTAAGAAAATTGTTAACGTTTCATAAAACTCCTATAGATGTGCTGACCACTTCAAAAAGATACAAAGGTTTTGTGATTCCTGCACTAGTTTGATACCAGAGCATAAAGGATGTTTAGTATTCTAAACATTTTCCTGGCACAAGCGCTAAGTCGAATGAGGAAATAGCTTTGTTTGCCAAAAGCAAAGAAAATAGCATTGTTTCCCTTTGTAAAGTTGATTGGAGAAACCACCTCAAAGGACGGTTCAAATTGATGTTGTCTTCATTTTTATTACATCGTGGTTTAAATAATATTTTGTTATTATGATTAGTTTTTTTCATAAAACTCTTTTGCTTTATTTTTGTTTTAATTAGATTCTACAATAATATAATTTATAAGAGAATATTCTTTTAACCACTAAGATGTATCTAATAAAAATTAAGACATTTAACTTGTATACACTTAGTAACTTTTAAAAGTGATTTTCACTTATTGATTGTAATTTTAAGTTAATACGAATAGCATTTTGGGACCCATACATACATAACATTACGCCTTGTTTCCCCGAAAGGTTAGAGGACTCATACTTTGTATGAAATAGGCCGAATTATCATATTTCAAAATTGCAATCTTTATTCCATGAGAAAATCGCTTTTGAATTTTGCTGTGTATCTATAGGTACATAATTATGAGTGCTCGTGGTACATACTCGTACTACTACTAATAAATTACTTTTCTGAACTAATCTTTTCTGAAAACATGCAGCTTCGAAGTAAATATGGTATGTCAAGACTTATTACGCAATGGAATATTTTCAGATAAGTTTAGTTCATTTTCGTTTACCCCACCAGACACGAGACAGAAAGTCAGTTTAACTTAGTTCTTACTTTTTGGCAGGATTTATGTATTTTTAGTTCTTATGTTTCATTGAAAATAACAAAATAACTGTTTCACACTTTCAAGATGATAAGATACATTAGTTAAGGAATATAACCAGGGCCTCAAGTCTGCTATTACAATAGTGTCAGAATGGTCGATCATTGATTTCATAATTGTTGATTTTGACAAGTTTGGTAATCTACTATTATAATGGCGTCATTATGACTTTCCAATGGTCGGCCACTGACACTACATTGAAAGAAATTGCAAAGAAAATGATCGACCATTATGAATTTACCAGATTACGAACTTTTAGCAAAATGACAATGGCATGACTGTGATCGTGTTGGAATGACTGAATTTATAAAAATAGCAGACTTGGGCCCCAGGTGCCGTGTGCTGCAGCACCTTCCTATTTCTTCCCGTGGGTTTCGTAAAAGGCGACTAAGGGACTTACTAGAGAATGGGCAGCAGCGTTCTCTATACATTTTAACACCATACTGCGATCGCCAACCCGCCTGCCAATCGTTGCGATTATGGCAAACCCCCCTTTGGAGGAGGCCGATGTCCAGCAGTGGATGTCTTTGGGCTGGAATGATGATGATGATAACCAGGTACTATTTAGTAGGTACACCCTGTGGAGAAAACAGGCGTGATATTATGTGACGTCATGAATATATAGCGTCTTTTAATTTTCCAGGCTGTATCCAGGCTGTTCCTCTCGGCTGCGTCACCACAATCTCTGGTGCACCTACACCCCCGTGCTGAGCTGCTACCCGCCCCCGCCATTGCCGCCCCCTGGCCCGCACCCGGCCCGCTGCTGTCCCCTTGGGGCAGGTCTGACAACGATGCCCCCATATCTGACTAGATTATCTGCAACTCCAGTGCCTGTTAGGAATGTATGAAGAAAATCATGGAGTAATAAGGATGGAGTGTCAATGCGGTAAAAGGAAAAAAAGAGATAGAGAGAGAGACAGTCGCATGGAGGGGGCATAACGCTTGTTCCGTATATGATGATTTCTACCAGTCAACTCCTACCGCAAGCTGCGCTAAGGAACTTCGTTCTAAAAACCAAAATTATGAGCATGTGATAAACGTCTGACTGAAGACGAGCGACTTTGTTATCGCTTCAAATTATCTAGCTTATTTTATTTTATGTACTATGGGTTTTGCCTGCGAATTATATGGCATTAATATAAACGGTGTCTGTAAGTATCAGTGGCGCGACGACCATTATGCATATGCCATAGTCATTCGACGCCGCACCGTTCTAAATTGAATGCTCCATTTCTTCTTATTCCATGGAAAATAGATGTTAAGTAGGCACACGTCCTGGTGACTCACAATCGAAAACCCACCAATCGAGCAAACACTACGGCTACCTCAACGACTGAGCGAATCAGTTCAAATTAACATAATTATGTGCATTTATTTATTCGCTAAGAATTAATTTATTCATAGGAATTTGATTACTTTTCCTTTCACGTAAGTAATCAAATTGTATCGATGTGTTTATGTAAGTCCGTCTGCCTCTCGCGAAAACTGTGAGATTTTGTGAAAGTTAGACGATCGGAATTAATTTTAAGTATTTATTATTCATTAAATGATTCAAACAATCATTCCATCTTTAAATTCCGAGACCCCTCGAAGCACGTTAAACCGTTGGTCCCGGCTGTCATTCGTGGATCTTTGACAGTCTACGGGTCGTCAGAAGCCCGAAATTCTGCCAATCAGTCTTAGCAAGGGGTTCCGTAGGTATTACCCAATTACTGGGTTGTGGAGGTCAGATAGGCAGTCGCTCTATGTAAAGTAGGTACTGGTATTCAGCTGCAACCGGTTAGACTTGAAGCCGAACCCAACATAGTTGGGAAAAGGTTGGGCAGATGATGAAATGATTCAAACAATGTGACTCTCTTTCACTGTGTGCAGTAAGTAGTTACTTTCATAATAGCGCGGAATGAAATTAAAATGGCCGCACGTCTGGAAGCACACGTAACGTAAATAGCTAGACTATAATAACTTTGCTTTCTCACGTTGAATCTAGAACAGTATTTTAATACCTACCTTTTTTGTTTTTGCAAATGCCAACAGTCAGACTTCTGAATAACTATCCAAAAATACACTGTCGTGGTCGTTGTTGGTAGATAATTACTTATGTAAGTACCTAGTAAGCGGACGGTTCGTAATTAGGGTAAATCCGCATCTGCAGCCCGCGAAATTCAAATTTTCTTACTTTTTTTGCAATTTGCAGGTTAGTTATATCAAGTTGTATCTTGATCAGACTATGATTCGCAACTATAACAAATAATGTTACACCTATTTACAGAATTATAATCATTAGAGTCATCAATGCATCTCAAAAAAAATCTAATATGAATTAATAATATTAAGTTAGAACGACCTCTTAAATATCTACTCTTTGAACTCAAAAAAATAGTTCATTCACTTTAGTTTTTCAGAAGCGCAAAGGATTGTCGAACTTATTTTGCAATACTTATTTAAGTAAGTAATGAGAATAAAGCTTTGAAAGTAAAAGTTGTTTTAAAAATAACGTGTCTTCTTATGCCAAGTACATTTCACCCACTTATTTTTTTGATGTAAACATAATTTCTGTTCAGGACAGACAGTGATACATGCTGTCGTAGAATTGCGTGTTTCAGCGTGTTTGTAATTAAATTGATAGACTGTGACACGTTATTTAATCACATTCTTATACACACCGAGCGTGCTATTTTCAATACAGTTATTATCTGCTATAATTAAAGTGTTCTTGTGTGTTATCTGCTGTCCGGCTAGAGGAGCAAATCACTTGGGAAATTCAACAGGTTTGCTTCAGTACAAGAGATTCAGAGCACGTTATTTATTGTTTGCTTTGAAAGGCGAAATAAAAATAAATATTACACTAACACAATCCAATCCGCCATAATGTATATAGTCACCTCATCAACCACCCCGCCCCCCACCTCGTCACCTACCTACTAAATCAATTTTTAATAAAAAAACGAACGAAGTCAATTCATAAAATTCAATTAAATCATTTAAAGGCACTTTTGAATTATCAAGGAGTCGGTCAGTTAGAAATATGAACCTAGTTGCCCATTCCAAAGCGCAGTAGGTACCTATGGAGAAGAACGGGCAAGAAACCCCATGGACACTCTTTTAAATTATATTGTTACAAATATATTAGTAACATCTTTAATGTTGAATTTATAACTAAATGTGAGGGGGATGTAAAAACGCGTCCATAGGACAGCAAATAGAAATAAGCCTAAGAGATGACCAGTCCCAACTGACAGCGCCCGTTAACGAACATGACGCATGGATCAGCACCATTCAGCTTAACCATTTTGAAGGGAGCTAAATGATACAACAAACGAGCCACCATCAGCGAGACATCTGAGTGAGCATGACATAGGTAGATAAGTACCTACTCTCAGAGCAGGCACATTCAAGTCAAAGAAGGACATATTACCCGGTAAATGGTAGCTCTATTGTTATGTACGTAATACTCACACTTGTGCTATGCAATTATATAATACAAAGGAGATAGACCATTTTGTTTCTGCTACATAACATGACACCTGTATTTTACGGTGTATATGTCACCGTAAAATTATGAACTACAAACAACACAACAACAACAATTACAACATTACTACATTATATTATGCTACAATTTTTCGACAGTATAAAATCTAACGGAAATAACATGTTCTCACAAGCTTTCCTATGGTAACAATTGGAAAAAAACGAATTTTCTTAAGTCCTAGGATTATTGCAAAGTACCGGGTTATTGGAAACTAAGAAAGATTTCATTTATTTCTTCAGTTATTGGATCTTCAACAAAGGCTACATAATTACTTGCAAGTTTACAAGAACAGGGAGTAATACAAGTGTTCGCTTCCATTTATAGGAGACCACACCGCTCACGTACAATCCACGTACAAGAAGTTTTACATTTTTTGATACCTAAATATTATATTAAATCAAAATACCTAAATTACACGAAATCTATACAAAGAAAAACAAAAAGGGTACAAAATATTCCTATCTAATCAAATCAGCTATTAACAGGAGTATTGCCAAAATCCGGCCTAACATAATATGTACTGAAACCGCGAACAGTCCTTTTTAAATCGAATCTATGCGATAATCCTAGGATTATCGCATAGATTCGATTTTTCCATAATATCCTGGGACAGATACCCGTATTTTGCCTAGGGCCCAATTCCAGACTCCTATCGCTGTGGAAATTTTTCTGTCAAAGAAATAAGTTCTAAAACATTATCTGAACAATTGTGCGGGTCCTACTGTAAGAATTTTACCTATTCAGGTTTCTAATCGCACCTATAATGTCCCTTCGCCTTTTGATTTAGACAAACGTCCCTTCCGTTTTTGTTCATGTCTTGTATGATTTGTGTTTATTTCGTTTCACTAATAAATCCTATAGAATCTTTACGAACTGTTTTGATTCTGCCGAAATATATAACAGGTATGTTATCCCACTACATCAGTAGTTATATTATATACATACTCAATGATATTTTATGTAAAAAGACGTTGATAGGTTATCTACTCAAAATTCGATCTTCAAAAACTGTACAATGCCCCGCTATTAGATGACACGTGGAAGTAGGATGGCATGTCGTAATTATCGGGAGCGAAAAAGAGACAAGACGAAGAAAATGTGGCCACTTGCGGAGCGTGAGTAACATATCTAGCTCTTTTTAACACGCTTTTATTAGGTCGACCTGTATGTAACTAACTATGTAATGGAATCTAAGGTAACTAATTTAACCATCTTCCAAGGGTCGTAGCGTAATGAAAATTGGCAGCTGTATAAAGTTCTGATGACAATACAATAATATGGTACTGTCGAACTGATCTGATGATGGAGCCGGAAGATATGAACTGGAACTTCATGATGGAAAATCGTATCATAGCTGTTTTAGATTTCTAAGAAAAGTCTTGTAATGAACTGTGACCACGATTTTACGTGCATTTATAAAAGCGTGTTTTTCTAGTGTTTTTTAAACTATTAATTTATTATTACTTATAATATTATTGTACAGACGCCAGCACATCAAGCTACTACAATCTGTCAAATTTCTTAAATAGATTTTCAACTTTATCCCTACAGCATAAGGTTCAAGTTTGATTGAGAAAATTTGACAGTTTCGGGTAGCTTGACCTGCTGGCGTCTGTACATACTCGTATCTATACTAATAATAAAGCTAAAAGTTTGTCCCGCTAATCTCTGGAATTACCAATCGGATTTGAAATTTTGCATTTGAAAGCCCAATTTTTGAGGAAGGCTAATAGGCTATTTAACATCACACTAGGACCATTAAGTGCCGAGGAAAAAGAAAAAAGTAAAAAAGAACGCTAAGCGGAAACGAGGTAATAGCGCGTGCGGGGGATGCGATGCGACGGGATGGGTCGGGGGAACAAGACATTTCAGGCGGTCGAAGTTGCGGACACAAGCTAGTTACATTTATAAGAAGTTGTACGGCACTTAGCAATACACCGCAAGTTTTCAAGTCTAAGCCGAGTTAATAAAAGCTTCCAACTAAGTTTAGCGGCGACTATGCAAAAAGTCAACAACCCATTGATAAGTGAGAAATTACTTAATAATCCCGGGAGGGGACGCCCTAGGAGGACATAGTGACCTAATTGGTGATGTTCTTCAGAAAGGTCAGGTGCGTAGTACTCGCCACCGGCGTGCGTGTATGACCAGGGGCCCAAGTCTGCTATTTTTATGAATTCAGTCATTCCAACATGATCCCATTGTCATTTTGCTAAAAGTTCGTAATCTGGTAAATTCCTATTGGTCGATCATTGGTCGGTCAATGTTGTCGTAATATAATTGTGTTATTATAATGGCATTGTCGTATTGCCATTATTATAAAACCCATTAGTAGAAATGTCATTCATTTGTCATTATGTTCGAGATTACCAATATATGCGATTTCTTTCAATGTAGTGTCAGTGGCCGACCATTGGAAAGTCATAATGACGCCATTATAATAGTAGATTGTCAAAATCAACAATTATGAAATCAATGATCGACCATTCTGACACTATTGTAATAGCAGACTTGAGGCCCAGATGTATGCACGTAGGCGAAGCAAAAGGAGTATGTAAGGAGCGTAGCAGGTAGCGTTCTATAGTTTCTGCCTACCCCCATTGGAAGAAGGCGTGAGTTTATGTATGCATGTGTAATCACAGTAATAACACTAATATTATAAAGGCGAAAGTTTGTGAGTGTGTGTGTGTGTTTGTTTGTTACTTCTTCACGCTCAAACGGCTGGACCAATTTTGGTAAAATTTTGTATGGGGGTAGCTGACACCCTGGATTGAGACACAGGCTACTTTTTATCCTGATATTCCCACGGGATCAAGTACTTACGTGGGAGAAACCGCGGGGCGCAGCTAGTAACTTAATAAAAGTTATATTAGAATAAAACGTTTACCCTTCGTAAGAAATAATTTAGATATTTCTTAGTTTTGTATACTGATACTTCGGATTAACGCTTCGGAGTAGGCCCCTTGAATACACTAGGGCAATTTTATTTAGATCGATATTCCGACATGCAGTGTACATAAGAGGGAACCAATTCCAATGTAAACTGTGTCCAGAATATATAAGCGGAAACATGTTTTTTTTTAATCTTTTCTCGTTATATTTTGATCCAATTTAGTGTACCAAGATAAACTGGTAGCTTCTTTAAATTCTAAAATAATTATAATATGCTGCCAGTCTTCCGGGCACGTTTCGGGATGACAGCGATTCCGCATCGCTGTCATCCGGAAACGAGTACTTCGACGCTTAAGTGTCCTTTTGTTTTGGTCTTATCTCATTAAAAAAAATAGTCAATCTGTTAATTTAGTACCCAGTGTAAATAGTTCATCATTTCAGCCGAAAAACGTCCACTGCTGGACATAGGCCTCCCCCAAAGGGGGGTTGCCATAATCGCCACGCTTGACAGGCGGGTTGGCGATCGCAGTATGGTGTTAAAATTCATAGATAACGCTGCTGTCCATTCTATAGTAAGAGTAAATAGATAGTTGTGGTTAATATTGTAATTTTTTTATGTTGATAATAATCTATTTAGAAGCCACGATTACACGAAACTACGTTTGTCGTGTAAATTATTCTGCCTTAACAATTTACAACAGTCAACGACCACTTCAGTTAGAAGTAATGCTGGTGATTTCATTTTCCTCTGGATTAACTTATTGATGCTGCATTCGTAGAATAAACTTAAGTACTGTAATAACATCTTTCTGAAATTAAAAATAAGGACAAAAAGTAGAGGGATGGAATTGCAGTATATAATGTAAGGAGCGTGGCAGGTGGTGTTATATAGTTTCTGCTTACCCCCATGCCAAGAAGGCGTGAGTTTATACAAATGTATGTGAAACAAAAAATAATCACTGTACTATTAACAGTACACAATTTTTCGTTCTCCTCCCGTCTACTCCATGATTCATTTACATAAAATATGGTTTATCTTTGGTTTTGTATACTACTACTTTACAACTTTATGTGTAAACGATAAACGAAAACAGTAGACAGAATTTGTAGAATAAGTAAACCACGGTGTCTTCATGCAGCATAATTTGTTTCTCTACTCTAGTATAACAATTTCCATAAAGTTTTAATAGAAATTGTTCTATTACAGTCGCGTAGCGCTTAGCTGCGGGGGCCTTAACTAAGGGCTAGCTTTTATACCTACTAATAGCCATAAATTCTATCTAGACTATGCGGCAGCTAACCTAGAGTTTCTAACCAGTTTAATACAGGTCTATTGACTGAATAAATGCACATTCCCGGTTGCATTACCTACGTAGATACGCGTACAAGACAAGTTTTATATGAAGAGAAAGATAGCTTTATCTCTTACTAAGTTTTGCCCGTGGCTTGGCTCGAGTACCTATAGGTTGAAAATTATCGTACGGGAACGTATTTAAAAGTATTCTATTCTATATCCTAACCCAGGTCATGGTCTACTTGTGCAACTTTAATCGAAATTACTTTCGCAGTGATAGCTTAGTGGTGTGACCGTCGAACTAACAAGTCATAGGTCTCGAGTTCGAACCCAAGACACGCACCTCTGCCTTTTCAGATTCATATGCGTATTGTATAATTACCAATTGCTTAAAAAACGGTGAAGGAAATATCGTGAGGAAACCGGTATGCCTGAGAGATATTTCTCAACGGCATGTGAAGCCAAGTCAGTCTCGAAATAGATAGCGATCGTTTTACGACCGAATTTGATCGCAAAGTCCTAATGGGATCTCTAGTAGACAAGTCCTGGAGTGGACACCGCGTATCGGCAAGCGAAGTGTGGGATGCCCCCCAGTTACATGGACCGATGAACATGAAAAGGTGCCTGTGACAGATTGGATGCGGAAGGCGGAGGGCAGGGTGTTGTGGCACGCCTGGGAGAGGCTTATGTCAAGCAGTGGACTGCTATAGGCTAAGTTGATTGATTAAAATATCAGTAAGTAACTTATCAAATGGGGCACTTAACCACACGAAAAAGAAAGAAACAATTTCGCAGACATTAAAACTAACTATGGATTTTTGTGAAGATGTAGATACATAAATTATGTTTCAGTCAAACGTATTTTTTATGTTGACCGGACCGAAGCAACACAAATAATTTTGCCGCTGGCAGTCTGTCAATCATCTAAATCCCGCACAAAAGTTTGATTATTCTTTAATTAGGTTTGACAGGATTCGCTTTTGGTTCGTCTTTTTTTTGTATGTTTCGTTTGGAAAATTGCGTGCTAGCAGAGATATATTTTCTAATTAATTCGATAAAAGTTCCATAGTTTTACTGATTGACTTTAATTTATTTAATTGGTCGATTACGGAAAAGGTAATAAGAAATAGTAGATTCTTGCATCGAGCGCAAAGTGAGTTACTAATGCACGCGTGTGATAAGTTGGAGCCCGAGCGCATGCGCGGGCACTAAATTAACACGAGTGCATTAATTACTCACTTTAGCAAGGTGCGTAATCTACTTTTCTTTCAACTACCAATCTACCTACCGTGATAAATATACGAGTACCTACTCAAAATAAAAATTCAAGTTAATGAAAACAAAGTTCTTTACCAAGTCGGTTTTATTCAGCCGATTTTTATTTTCAGCCAGTATAATTTTGATTTAATGCATACATTTTATATTAAACTTAATAGGAGACATTAAAACTCTTTCTTATAATAAATTTAAGAAAGAGGTTTAATGTGTTGGCACTGCTTTTATTTTTTATTTAGATATAAAATCTAAATAAAAAACAGTGCATTAATGAAAAGCTGTGCAACAATGAGACTCCATATAACATTTCTGCACTGTTTTGGTTCTAGGCAAAAAATACGTGCTTTGTGAACGGTTTTGTAGTGATTAATGATAACATTACTACGTAGTGCGTGTCTGACCAGATGTATGAACGTAGGCGAAGCAAAAGGAATATGTAAGGAGCGTAGCAGGTAGCGTTCTATAGTTTCTGCCTACCCCCATGGGACGAAGGCGTGAGTTTGTGTGTGTTACTACGTAGTTGAAAAAAAATCTTATATCTCCATTGAATGTTAAACAGCACCTTAATTACGTCACACACTATCAATCACATAATCTGAATGATTTTGAAGTATATTGCTAATCCATTGCTTCTTAAGTTGGAAAAATTTGTCTGCTCAACAACGTAAATAACGCAATGAATGTTGTTGAACTGTCAAAATAAAACCCATTACTACTGATAGTGTGTTACGTAATTACCCCGCAGATTTCTCGCAGTGTTTTCGGATTTAAAACTTCTGGCCTATTTTCATGCGGTCCGAGTAGCTGGCTAGTAGGTATTATAGCCCAAAACTTCATACTTCTTTTAAAACTGCAACATAGGTACCGTTATACAAGCCTATTTAACCACCAGCCTTGAATGTCCCGATTTTTAATAAGCGGCTGTTCAGGAAAAAACCGTGTTAATACTTAAATACGCTTTGTCACCCAAGAGTAATAACAGAATTCGTTTGGCGAAAATTCCAGTGCCTGTCTTCCATCACAAATTCTTTCGTTATTTATTTGCTGTTCAAAGTACATAGTGAGAGTTCTACATTACTTTCTTAAAAAAATAATATATTTTCATATTTATTATCTTCATAGAAAGTGGTTTTCTTGTTTAGTGTGGGAAAAAAAATGTCTCACGCCTTCGTGGAAATTCAAGGAGTTTCTCAGACATGACTTGAGTTGCAAGACAACGGAGGAGAGCCGGTTGCTATTATGCGCTTTTATAATTTCTAACGTGACGATATTGGCTACCGCGTACATCTAGGTCCATAAAATGTATGGAATACGTACACGTTAAAACGTTATCGCGGATGGAAATTTAAAACAGTGTTATCATGATGCCGTGATGACTGGACGTGCATGTACGTGGTGGTGTACGTTAGAAATTTAAAAAAATGTGATAATCTCTCAGCAATAACGATTATGGAAAATTAAAAAAATCGGCCAAGTGCGAGTCGGACTCGCGCACGAAGGGTTCCGTACCATCACACTAATATTATAAAGGCGAAAGTTTGTGAGTGTGTGTGTGAGTGTATGTTTGTTACTTCTTCACGCTCAAACGGCTGGACCATTTTTTGTAAAAATTTTATTAAAAAATTAGAAATACTTAAGAACTGAAAATACATAAATCCTGCCACAAAGTAAGAACTAAGTTAAACTGACTTTGTTTCTCATTGGGGTAAACGAAAACGAACTAAACTTATCCGAAAATATTTCATTGCGTTATAAGTCTTGACATACCATATTTACTTCGAAGCTGCATGTTTTCAGAAAAGATTAGTTCAGAAAAGTAATTTATTAGTAGTAGTATGTACCACGAGCATTCATAATTAGTTATTGATACACAGCAAAATTCAAAAGCGATTTTCTCATGGAATAAAGATTGCAATTTTGAAATAAGACAAAGTATGGGTCCTCTACCCAACCTTTCGGGGAAACAAGGCGTAATGTTATGTATGTATGGGTCCCAAAATGCTATTCGTATTAACTTAAAATTACAATCAATATGTGAAAATCACTTTTGAAAGTTGCTAAGTGTATACAAGTAAAATGTCTTAATTTTTATTAGATACATCTTAGTGGTTAAAAGCATATTCTCTTATAATTATATAATTGTAGAATCTAATTAAAACAAAAATAAAGCAAAAGAGTTTTAAGTAATAAACTAATAATAATAACAAAATATTCTTTAAACCACGATGTAATAAAAATAAAGACAACATCAATTTGAACCTTCCTTTGAGGTGGTTTCTCCAAACAACTTTACAAAGGGAAACAATGCTATTTTCTTTGCTTTTGGCAAACAAAGCTATTTCCTCATTCGACTTAGCGCTTGTGCCAGGAAAATGTTTAGAATACTAAACATCCTTTAAGCTCTGGTATCAAACTAGTGCAGGAATCACAAAACCTTTGTATCTTTTTGAAGTGGTCAGCAGATCTATAGGAGTTTCATGAAACGTTAACAATTTTCTTAGGAAAAGCCTACTGATTTGTAGTTGGATTAACGCTCGAAGTTTTAAATTTCACAGAATTTGAGTTAAGAAACATCTGTCACGGGCCACGGCACAATATAAAAAAAAACATGTTTTCATCATGCATATTTCCTGCTTTAAGGCTCGTACAGACTCGCGCGATATCACGGGCGCGACAGGCAGCAACAAAGAAATTGTGCTACTAGTGTCGCGTCGCGCCCGCGATATCGCGCTAGTCTGTACGAGCCTTTATCGTTATGGTAAGTTATATATTCTGGTTATAATAATGCAGCATAATCGGCCTATAATGTTCCCACTGCTGGGACACAGGCCTCGTCTCTTCGAGAGGGAGTGGGCTGTAATCTACCACGCGGGCGCAGCTCGGGTTGGTAGATGTCACATGTCTTACAGGCGTATTTATAAACAAGTAAAAGTGATTACTCAAGTAATGATGTTTGTTCTAAAGTTTAGTAATTGCTTGAAGTTAGAACTGTCAAAAGTTAGAATTCTTAGCCAAGTAATAGTCACCATTTTCTTTACTTAAGCATTGAGGGGGCCTACTCCGAAGCGTTAATCCGAAGTATCGGCCGACTATACTATAAAAACTCTCTGGCTATGTGTGTACGTCTATATAATAAATTACCAAATATATTTAAAACATTAAATTGTAAATTATTTAAAATCCAATTATATAAATGGCTCAATAATAATAATTTCTATAGTATTCATGATTTTTTAAACTGAATATCAATGTAATATATTTCAATGTCATAATGTATTTTTAATAAGTTTGCATGCTTCAGTTTTAAGCAAAACATGTTCGATCTAATACTTATTTTTATAACACCTTGTATACCGTGTTTTATGTAAATAAAATATCTTATCTTATCTTATCTTATCTATTCGGCCGTTTTATAACTTCCAAATTTTCCTTATTTAACTTTGAATCCTTACCCGACTTCAAGTCACATTTTTGACTTTGGCTTATCTCGTTGACAGTTGCTATGCTAAACTACAACGAATGGGCACGCCACAATTGTGGCGATAAGTCCCCTCTTTGAGGAGTGGCTGGAGAGGCGCCACGGCGTCCTCACCTTCCGCCTGACGCAGGTCCTCACCGGACATGGATGTTTCGGGAGGTTCCTGTTTAGGATTAAGCGGGAGGAAACGCCTGGGTGTCACCACTGTGTGGATCGCCCGGAGGACACGGTGGAGGTCTGCCCAGCTTGGGTGGAGCACCGCCGTGTCCTCACGGAGGCGATCGGCGACGGCGATCTCTCGTGTCCAGCCCTGGTTCAGGCCATGGTTCGGAGCGAGAGTGCATGGGAGGCCGTCACCTCCTTCTGCGAAGCAGTTATGCTAGCAAAGGAGGAGGCGGAACGCGTGAGGGTGAGACAAGGCTCGCGCCCTCGCGCCCCTAGTCACCGCAGGAGACGCCCCGGGCGTCGGGAGTCGCAAGCCGATTTCCGGCCACCGTAGGCGCGGGCCTGCAGATGGTGAGCGATGGGTAGCTCGCCGTCCGATAAGGACCAGGCCCGGGTCGACGGCGCATTGTGTTCCACGCGCGCATCAAAGAGATGTCAGCACAAACTGACGGGGTCCGTTAGGACCAATGCCTGCCGGGGTTGCGAGTTTGTCCGAAAGGGATATCGTGGCCCTGGCACACAGGCAACGGAAGGAACACGGGTGGGTTTTAGTCAGTAAAAGTCTGACACGCCCTGCCGCTCCGCCCAGAGCGGGAGAAGTTATTTGATGAATTCCCACCCAAAAAAAAAAAAAAAAAAAACTACAACGAAAGCAAAAAATAAAATTGCTTTCGTTGTAGTTTAGCATAGTAAGCCGTAGTCAAGAAACGGCCGATCACTCGGCCGATACTTAAGATTTATGTTCGGAGTAGACCCAAAGAACTCGACCATTTTGCGTTTGATTTTGCGACTTTTGGTGATATAGATAATATCGAAAAATATTAGAAATAGCAAAGTTTACTTTACTTTTAAGATTGCTTTAAAAAGAGATCATTAAATGTCCAAGTAGTTGGTGGCCCTAGTTTAATTATATTTATGATAATATAGTTGTGCGTTGGGCAGGCAGTACTCATGATAGCCGGTTCTTTAGGAGTTCACGATTAAATATGAGGTTATGCTATTACGAAATTGATGGGGGTATTACTTGCCGATGGTGGATATATCCACCAGGTAATTTACCAGGGCCTGCAGTCTCGACATAGATAGCGATCGCTTTACGACCGTAATCGGTCGCAGTCCTAATGGGGTCTGTAGACGGTCAAAATGACTTGACAAGATTGTGATTTTATCGTGCTTTTCAAGCAATTTTGATTGTCTAGGGACCCCATTAGAACTTTGCGACCGAATTCGGTCGTAAAGCGATCGCTATCTATGTCGAGACTGCAGGGCCTGAAGGCGCGCCTCCTGCCGGAGGCTCTACGCGGGGATCGTGCGGTCCATGGCCCTTTACGGGGCACCGGTGTGGGCTCGTTCATTAAGGCTGCGACCAGCCTAGCGGTTGAACGCGTCACAAAGGGTCATGGCCATCAGGCTGGTACGGGGTTACCGCACGGTCTCCCGTGAGGCGGCGAGCCTCCTTGCCTCACTGCCGCCATGGGATCTGGAGGCAAAAGTCCTCGCGTACATCTGGGAGTGGCGCGAGGAGGCGAAACGCCGGGGTGAAACTCCGCTGCCGCGAGAAATCACGGCACAGCGGACAGAGCTCCGGCGGGATCTCATGGCGACATGCAGAGTGCGATTGTCGCAACCCAGCGCTGGGCACGCCACAATTGTGGCGATAAGTCCCCTCTTTGAGGAGTGGCTAGAGAGGCGCCACGGCGTCCTCACCTTCCGCCTGGCACAGGTCCTCACCGGACACGGTTGTTTCGGGAGGTTCCTGTTCAGGATAAAGCGGGAGGAAACGCCCGGGCGTCACCACTGTGTGGAGCGCCCGGAGGACACGGTGGAGCATACGGTGGAGGTCTGCCCGGCTTGGGCGGAGCACCGCCGTGTCCTCACGGAGGCGATCGGCGGCGGCGATCTGTCGGTTCAGGCCATGGTTTGAAGCGAGAGTGCATGGGAGGCCTGCACCTCCTTCTGCGAAGCAGTAATGCTCGTGAAGGTGGAGGCGGAACGCGTGAGGGTGAGGCAAGATTCGCGCCCTCGCGCCCTTAGTCGCCGCGGGAGTCGGGAGGCCGATTTCCGGCCACCGGAGGCGCGGGCCTGCGGACGGTAAGCGATGGGTAGCTCGCTAGCTGAGCGTGACAACGATATCGCTTATATATGAATAGGCTGTGGAATGACAGCCCACTTTAATCTCAATTCACCTTAGTTTTCACGGCGAGATTTTTACAGAATCGATGCGTAGCACCATATCTGCGTAACACACTATCAATCACAATCCGAGAGTTTTGCCGCCGGGCAGACCTTCACCGTATGCTACACCGTGTCCTCCGGGCGATCGATACAGTGGTGACACCCAGGCGTTTCCTCCCGCTTTATCCTGAACAGGAACCTCCCGAAACAACCGTGTCCGGTGAGGACCTGCGTCAGACGGAAGGTGAGGACGCCGTGGTGCCTCTCCAGCCACTCCTCAAAGATGGGACTTATCGCCACAATTGTGGCGTGCCCTAACTTATAAGAATCTACGAGTAGTATTATATTAAGGCGCTGACAAGGGGCAAATGGTAAAAGTAGGATGTCATAAACAAAAAAATTGCCATATAGTTTGTGGTAGCGGGAAAAATATATGTTATTCTTGAACATATTTCTCAGAGCTTGGTTGTTAACAAAACACGTTTAGAAAAAAAGAACTTGATAAAAACTAATCCATTACCTTGAGTTTCAATCCAAAATATCTGTATTAAATATCAACGTACGGTTGGTTTTTAATTAATAACAAGAACGTCTTATTTGTATGCAGAACTTGGTTGTTTTTTATTTTCCATTAAGTACTCAACTCATTTTTGAGTAAATATATAATTGCTTCATATTTTGCAATAAATTACAAGCGTTGTGTCATCGCGATTCTCTTTCTTTTATATGCAGTCTGACAGTGACCGCGGTTTAGCTGTTGTCAGCGTTTTAATAAGAATTATAACTTGGTACGTACTTGAGCAAAAAGCAGATATCTATATTAATATTAACAAGTGCCCATGACTTTCAAAGCAAGCAATTCATAATAACACGGCTACTCATGCTACACATTTCCAGTATACGCTGCCCTCTCATTGTACGGAAATCCTACACAATGCGAGATCAGCTTATACTGGAAATTATATAATAGTTATATAATTTTATACAAATTCATTTACAGCAGATGATAAAATAAGAATCCAGTGTGAATCGCATAGAATTTAGAAGAGCACTAGAAACCTCAACCTAGAAACTTGATTAGCGTCAAATAATTCTGTTTGACGCTAATCAAGTCTCAATATACATGTAACTACATAGTACCTACTTAGTAATATATACTGATTACTTGGCACTAACAAATCAGCAGCGGCCCTAGCATGAACGCGCGACGTAAACATATCGTAAATTCGAGCGATCGAAAACACAACAACATTATATCACGCCCGTAATCCCCGAAGGGTTAGGCAGACGTGTACCTATAGTACACCCACGTTTCACCAGTTATGTTTAAGTCCCATGTAATAGGGGGTGATCCTATTCAATCCTGTACATCTCTGTACTCGAGCGTCGTATGGATCAGCTGTACCAAACATGCCGTCAATGCGCTGCGCGTCCAATATAATAACGCCTTCAGGGCGCTGATGCGGCTGCCACCTTACTGTAGTGCTTGTTTTTGAGTTTTGAGATGTTGGCAAAAGCCCGAGTCGACAGTTTCTCAGCTGTTGTAATGAAGAAAAGTGCGTCTCTGCTCGCCAGATTGCGTGGCAGAGTACAGCCTTCTGAAGGTGATAGCTGACAGGCCTGATGAGAGCCCCATAGTGAGACATCTCATCAAGACAACACTGTCTGTCGTAGTGTATAAGTACTAACATATAGATCATAAGCCACTTTGTTACTAAAATCCTAGGTTATAAGTAGATATATTGTTGCTAACATCTTTTATATATTTTTGTTTGTCAGTGTGGACCTTAGTCAGTGTTAAATAAATAAATCCATCAACCGAGACCAAATCAGACACCGGGCAGCTACTGAGAAAAACCCAATAACACTTTGCCCGACCTGGGAAACAATCCCCCGGACGTCGTGTTCAGCAGACCACTAGACCAACGAGGCAGTCCAAAATACAACTATCATCTAATGTTTGGTTTTAATTGAAACTTAATAAATTATGTCGTCATCATCATTTCAGCCAAAAGACGTCCACTGCTGGACATAGGCCTCCCGCAAGAGGGGGCGGGGGGGTTGCCATAATCGCCACGCTTGGCAGGTGGGTTGGCGATCGCAGTATGGTGTTAAAATGCATAGAGAACTAAATCCATCAACCGGGACCAAATCAGACACCGGGCAGCTACTGAGAAATTCCTGGTGGAAAAACCCAACAACGAGGCAGTCCAAAATACAACTATCATCTAATGTTTGGTTTTAATTGAAACTTAATAAATTATGTCGTCATCATAATTTCAGCCAAAAGACGTCCACTGCTGGACATAGGCCTCCCGCAAGAGGGGGGGGGAGGTTGCCATAATCGCCACGCATGGCAGGTGGGTTGGCGATCGCAGTATGGTGTAAAATGCATAGAGAACTAAATCCATCAACCGGGACCAAATCAGACACCGGGCAGCTACTGAGAAATTCCTGGTGGAAAAACCCAACAACGAGGCAGTCCAAAATACAACTATCATCTAATGTTTGGTTTTAATTGAAACTTAATAAATTATGTCGTCATCATAATTTCAGCCAAAAGACGTCCACTGCTGGACATAGGCCTCCCGCAAGAGGGGGGGGGGGTTGCCATAATCGCCACGCTTGGCAGGTGGGTTGGCGATCGCAGTATGGTGTTAAAATGCATAGAGAACTAAATCCATCAACCGGGACCAAATCAGACACCGGGCAGCTACTGAGAAATTCCTGGTGGAAAAACCCACCAACGAGGCAGTCCAAAATACAACTATCATCTAATGTTTGGTTTCAATTGAAACTTAATAAATTATGTCGTCATCATAATTTCAGCCAAAAGACGTCCACTGCTGGACATAGGCCTCCCGCAAGAGGGGGGGGGGGGGGGGGGTTGCCATAATCGCCACGCTTGGCAGGTGGGTTGGCGATCGCAGTATGGTGTTAAAATGCATAGAGAACGCTGCTGCCCATTCTCTAGTAAGTCCCTTAGTCGCCTTTTACGACACCCACGGGAAGAGACAGGATGGTGGTATTCTTTACGTCCGGCACCACACGGACTAAAAATAAATTATGTGCGATCCGAGTATTTTCAGTTTTATAATCGTTCGAGTTTACCTTATTTTTACTCCGTGCCTTCGTGCTAGGCTCACAGAAACTTGAGTTAATGGCTAATTGTCCTTTGGCAAACGCCTGCTACTTTTAAATTACGTAATTAACTTACCTACTTCACCGTCGTTTTCTTTGGGTTTCTTATTTAAATGTTCAAGAGGCCTCAATACGGTGTTTGTTTGTGCTTTATACAAGTGTAATGGATCAGAAAGAGCTGGCAACATTGCAGCTCGGGTTTGCTGCGCTTCAGTGAGGTAAGTGGTCTGCCGTTGTGCTCCACTTCCACCGTTATCCACCGTTTGCACATCTTCATGTTCTTATTATTGTATTTTGATATCAACTGTGTTTGTTGCTGGCTTTGTTAACCATTATAGGTAACACAGAAGTTTAAATTACTTACTCTGAACTCCTAGCATCCTCTCCACCACCCTAGTACCCTTAGCACATTATCAATCTGGATGATTTTGTGAAGCAAATTGCTAATCCATTGCTTCATATGTTCAGAAAATGTGTCTTAAATATCGCAATGAATGTTGTTGAACTGTTACAATGGAATAATCAGTCAAATATAATAATTGGAGAAAGAACGTGAGTTAAGGCGGAGATTTCTTGAAAACGGTCAAAAAAGTGGTTTTTTAAAGCAGTGTATCTCTTAAACCGTACGACGCTTGCTCATTTTTTTAGGATTTACTTTAATTATTCTCATATTTTAACTGAAACTTTTCCGATTACGTAGGTACCATGTTTTCCAAAAGAGAATGTTGTTTATGAAAAAGGCTATCGTTTATTCCGGAAACTGGAACATCAAAACAAGTGATTTTAGATTATAGTCCAGAAAATAGGAAATCTAAATCCTAAGCGAGCTTGGCTAAATAAGGTAATTTACATTCATTACGAACCAGCCCCTGCAATCTAGACATAGATAGCGATCGCTTTACGACCGAATTCGGTCGCAAAGTCCTAATGGGCTCCCTTGACAGTCAAACACGAAAAAATCACAATCTTGTCAAGCAATTTTGACCGTCTAGGAATTTGCGACCAAATTCGGCCGTAAAGCGATCGCTATCTATGTCGAGTAAACCTCAATTCTCGGGATTCGTCAAGCCCGGAATCTCGTATCATCATAGTTTGGGTAAGTGAATAAAAAATCTATAGATAGTGAACATAAACGCAACTAACTCGCATGAATTAATTATACAACAATAATCAACAACAAAACTAAAACTTTTACTCTATAATTGCAAATTGCCTGAACCATGCGTCACAAATTAATTTCACAAATAATAAGTGAAATTGAATATCGAGAGTGTGATCGTTGAAAACATGGTCGCGCTTGACTTAGATCAGTTTAGGGGTACGGTAGAAGGCGTAGTGGGGCGCGCGGGCGCATGTACACTGCCCAAACGACCGGCAGAATGGACGCACCGCAACCGACGCGGATTCTGTGCTTTGTCGCGCTGTTCTTTGCAATCTGTGCTGCGTCTGCGGACAATGTACCGCCAAAACAAGATCACGTGGAAGATGAAAAACTGGAACTGTACGATGGTGTTTTCGTGAGCATACCTAAGGATAATAGCACGGGAAGGATGTTGTCCTTTGAACTGGATACTGACAGGAGCTTGAGTGAAGGTAAGCGATATTTTTTTATTTACGTAGTATGGCTGGATACCATTTAATCTTGCATATTTTTTCGTTATCTCGAACGTATGGCAGTAGGACTACTAGGTAAACAAAAGTGTTCCAATTGATTAATTTCAGGTCTCCGAGTAAAGTTTATCCTTTTAACCTGTTTTGGTCTTCTATTTATTCATCATTATAGTGAGCAAACCTCATTATTTTTTATTTTATCTTACTTGAAAGCAAAGATCAAATTATGATAAAAGCGAACTGCTGGGAATGCGAAAGTAGTTTGATTGTTTGTTACGCTTTCACGCTAAAACGGCTTAACGGATTTAGATGAAATTTGTCAAATGGGTAGACCATGACCTAGGTCAGGACATAAAATATTTTTTATCCCGGTAGTACGTTCCCGTGGAATAATTTCCGACGTCCACGCGGGCGAGTCCGCGGGCAAAAACTAGTTTTATTATAATACTAGCTGGGCCCCGCGGTTTCACCCGCGTAAGTCTCGATCCTGTGGGAATATTGAGATAAAAAGTAGCCTATGTCTTATTCCAGGGTGTCAGGTACCTCCATACCAAATTTTATCAAAATTGGTCCAGCCGTTTGAGCGTAAAGAAGTAACAAACATACACACAAACACACTCACAAACTTTCGCCTTTATAATATTAGTGATCATTCAGTAGAAGCGTGTTAGGTAAGGTCTGATAGGCAGTCGCTCCATGTAAAATACTGGTATTCAGCTGCATCCGGTTAGACTGGAAGTCGACCCCAACATAGTTGGGCTAGGCGGATGATGAGAAGCTTGTAGAATGTAATTTTAGCATTATTTGCATCTTTTGTTTTAATTAAATTCAGTAAGTTTGTGCTCAATAACTAAAAGTTTCACGATTACTAATGTTTTAATTTCCATCATTTATTAATATGGCATAGGTACGAGTAGCCGGCACTTTTGATTTATTCAAATAACAAACCGTCCCAACCCTCACTATTCTCGATGTTGGCAATTCCAAGTTGTGCCAACTTTATGTTTGTTTGTTCCACATTAGGGAAGTACTTAGACAGGACTTAGACAGAACATGTTGCCTAGATTACGTCACTGCCATCTCAGGACTTTAAACTTTCGAGACATAGGATTAGTTAGAGAGCTTATTGATGACATTTAAGCCTTTGGATCTTAGTGCCTCAGCAAGTATCCAATACAGTTTACTTAACGAAAGTAAAATATTTATTAATATTTGATAGGTTTGAGACTATACGTCAAAGAAAAAACAAACAACAACGATTTTTAATGTTAAATTCCAACAGTCTGCCTAGCCTTTTTCCAACTAAGTATGTTGGGTTCGGCTTCCAGTTTAATTTTCGTTGTTGTTGTGGTGTTGACACATGCTCTTGGTAATAATAGATTTATACAGGGTTACTGGTAACTCGACGTATTCCTTGCAGGACGTTATATTAGGGTTCAAATGCAACAAATTAAGCCACCAAATGTTTTACCGAAATTCAGTAATTTTTGAGTTTAAAAAAAAAAAGTAATGACAAAAATTACGAAAAATATAATGTTTAATTAGTGATCACTGCCAAAGTTTTAGGTATTTTTGAACTTTTAATTAACAACAAAGACCAGCTACGGCATCAGATATGATAGTAACTAAAATTCCAGTACAGTCGCGCCGTAAACCATTTATAAATTGGATTTTTCATAAAACAACTAAAAACCTAATTAACTCAAAAATGCTGAAATTCGGTAGAACATTTGGTGGCTTAATTTGTTGCATTTTAACTATGACGTCCTGCAAGAACAGAATCAGAAAAGAAATACGTCGAGTTACCAGTAACCCTGTAGATTAATCAGTGTTTCCTAAAACAGGTTTTATAAAACACTGATTAATCTGATATCACGTGGACTTAATTGTATTATCATACCTACCTATACCATAGTATATTCTTGTAAGTATTGGCCTTGTCTTGTAAGCCTGTAGCTTTGCCAGTCATGACGGGTAGTCAGACGCCCGAAAGTCTGACAACCAGTCTTACTAAGGGGTATCGTATTACCCTGTTATTGGGTTTTTGAGGTCAGAGAGGCCGACACTCCATGTAAAATTATTCAGCTGCATCCGGTTAGACTGGAAGCCGACCCCAACAAACTTTGGAAAAGGGTAGGCAGATTAACCTTGTAAGAGACCACGTAGGTATGCTCAAGCCTCTTCAGCCAAGACAAAATTGACGTAACTGTAGATTCCGTCTACACACGTCAGCGTCTCAAGACGATGATATGAGTGCGTGCATCTCGGAGATAACTTTAAAAAATGTTGTTGAAGAAAAGCGTTGTCTGCGTGTGCGTGCAACAATTAATGATAATTATAGCTATCTTTACTAGATCGATGAAGCTACTACAGTTACGATTGTAGAAGTAATACTGGCCACTACTACTAGAGAAAAAATTGTAACATGGCAACACTCTTAAACAAGAGTTGAACTAAGCAACCATCATCATCATTTCAGCCGAAAGACGTCCACTGCTGGGCATATGCCTTCCCCAAAAGGAGGGGGGGTTGCCATAATCGCCATGCTTGGTAGGCGGGTTGGCGATCGCAGTATGATGTTAAAATGCATAGAGAACGCTGCTGCCCATTCTCTAGTAAGTCCCTTAGTCGTCTTTTACGACACCCACGGGAAGAAATAGGATGGTGCTATTCTTTACATCCGGCACCACACGGCACAAGCAAACATACTCCAAACTAATAATAAAACCGGCCAAAGCATGTCGGACCACGAACAATGAATGGTTCCTTAATTGGGATGAACTTATCCCAAAAACAAATTAAACAAACATAACATTGTAGTTGAAAAACATTCTCCTATACATCGATATACGTCACGGTCAATTCTCCAACTGCAAATGTAAGTTGGTCGATTATTACTCGTTAATTTGTTAAGCCTACTTAGCTGTGATAGTTTTCCTTTTAATTTCGTTATATTATATACCTACTACTACCGTGAATTGTTTCACATATCCAAAAACAACCATTTAGCTGGCAGCGGGGGGGGGGCACACTTGACTCTAACAAAAGTTAGCACGTTAAAGCTTAATATTACGCAAACGGATCCCTGCATCTATAAATAGTTTTCACAACCCTGCAATATTTTTGAACGGCTTACCTAACGATACCCCACACTATGGTTGGGTAAAGGTTGTCTGTAAAAGATCGCTTTTAGCGATAAGGCCGCCCATTGTGTCACCCTGTGTAAAATTTCAACATTTATATCTGTAACTTTTATGGTGTACATAATAAAGAGTATTCTATTCTATTCTATTCTATGGGATAGACGAGAAAAAATGATGTCATCCCCACTTTACGTACATTAAGCGAGGTACCCTAAAAAATGTTGTTTTCTAGATTTTATTTTACCACTTAGTCCGCGTGATTAATTACCCATGCCAAATTACAGCTTTCTAGTTCTAAAGGTCTCTGAGCTAACCCGACGACAGACAGACATGGCGAAACTATAAGGGTTCCCTACGGAACCCTAAAAATGCGAAAGTAAGGCTGTCTGTCTATTACCTTTTCATGCTTCAACGGCTGCGTGGATCTTGACGAAAAACTCACAGGTAGACGTAGATGACATGACCTGGATTAGATCAGACAGCATACTTTTATCCCAGTTGTAGGTACATTCGCGGGCAAAGTCGCGGACAAAAGCTATTAATTACTTAGAATAAAGCTAGTGAGGACGACTCTATCAACTAGTCAATAATATAATGCCACTTGATGCCAAGGTTATCCAAAATGTCACTAAAAGTTTAAGGTGTTATGTAAAAAATAAATCATAGTGAACTGGGCGTAATAAGAAAGTGCCAGAGTCAATTACTTCTCATGTGAAAAATGAAAAAAGCGAGCGCAACAATGCGCTGGAACCAAAATAAAACAACATAAGAGCGCCTAACCAAATAAAAATTATTTAAATATACATTAAGCTATGTATCATAAATACGTTCAGCCAGTTTTTAATTGTCTAATAAGCACATTTTGAATGCAATTTTGCAATGAAATTACTTGAGATTTTAGAATTACAGAAAATAAAATTAAATAGTTAGAGGTCTTTTCGGAATTAAATTCTATCGAGGAAATTAATTAAACCCAATTATGTTTTCCTTCAGTCAGAGTATTAATCAAATAGTCAATAAACAAAATTATGTCTAAAAATTGTATCCATACAATATGCTGTAATTGTGAAATAAATGGTTACGAAAAAGCCCCAAATTTATTTTGGTAGGTATCACCTTATGCCGTAAGTGCCACAAGGAAAGTCCGTGAAATCAGTACAAACAAATATAATAGACAATAATAGTAAGTACCCATAGGAATAGCTGGAAAGGAAATTTGATCAACGCCCGCCCTAATTCATAGGTTTATTACGGTTCAAGTATCGTATCTAGAAAGTACCGTGAAATGCGTTCGACATACAAATAGGTAACAATCAGAGCGGTGACAGACATCAATTGGTTATTGGTAGAGTAGTGTTAAGAATATTGAATATGAATCACGCTTTTAGAATTGTGGCATAAAACTCAATACTAGTAAAATGATGTACAGTAAGGGAACTGAATAGTTAATTAAATTGACATTATGCCAATTTGCCGTGTTATAGCCATTTCATACAACTGCAACGGGCCGTGGGGTCCGAGTGCTTCATGGTCTTTTTAATGAAATCTCGAATTGGCTGGTCGACACTTCCCGTGACCCAAGGGCTGGCTTTTACCTTGGCCAGAGGCTAAGCATTGCCATACTCATACAACGTGGCAATGTCGCCAGTCTCTTGGGTACATTACCAGTCGACAGCGATGCGGAGGAATTTTTCGACGCCATATTTTAGTTTAGTGAATAGTTTTAGTAAACTTAGGATATCATTTTGTTATTTATATTAATTAATTAGGTATATAATATTGTTATTTATGTACATGTATTATTTTATTTCTAAATACATTTAATAACTGGCAAAGAATGATAATTATTTTGCTTAACCATTAATTTCCCTGAATTTACCTTGCTGTCTGAAGCACTGTGTGTTTGTTACATCACACTCGTATTTTAGACTTCCACTTCATCGTATATTATTTAGGGTCCAATCAAATTAGCTAGTAAAACTCTGCAGACAGGATTTGTATCGATATCGGAACATAATAAAATAAAAACTGGCCAAGTGCGTGTCGGACCAGGCACAATGAAGGGTTCCGTATTTATCCCAAACACAAACTTAACATTGTAGTTGAAAAACATGCTCTCCCATACATCGATATACGCTACGGTCAATTCTCCAACTGCAAATTTAAGTTGGTTGACTATTACTCGTTAACTTGTAAAGCCTACTGAACTGTGATAGTTTTCCTTTTAATTTCGTTATAATATACTACTGCCATGATTTTTTTTCACATATCCAAAACTAACCATTGAGCTGGCACTTGATCTTAACAAAAAATAGCAGTTTAATTAAAGCGATAATATTACGCAAAATATATAATATTACGCAAACGGATCCCTGCATTAAAAACGGTTTCCACAGACCCACAATATTTTTGAACGGCCTATCTAACGATACCACATTATGGCATTAGAAAAAAAAAAATGTGCAATGTTTTCTTTTACGACTTTGTCGGCGTGATTAATATCTATACGCATGCCAAATTACAGCTTTCTAGTACTAAGAGTATCTGAGCAAAGCTGGGGACAGACGAACGGACGGACAGACAGACAGACGGACATGGCGAAACTATAAGGGTTCCTTGTTGACTACGGAACCCTAAAAAAGATTAGATGTTTCTTTGGAAATGCCGCTGGTAGTGTTGTTACTTGAAATTGCATGTTGAATAAATCGGTTTTATTTAGTTTTATCTATAACCATCACAAAAAGAAACAGAGAAATGTTACAACAAAATACCTTGTGATATATTGAAATTAAATGAGAGAAAATTTAAAACACATATTAAAAGTACACTTTGTAAACAAGCATATTACAAGTTAGAGGATTATATCCAGGACAGGAATGCTTGGAAACATGCTGGTCCAGCTCCATAGGAAAATCTAGAGTCTAGACAAAATCAAACTGGTTGCTATTTTTATGGTAAAATCTGTTATTTTTATGATATTCATTTTACATTCTGTGATTACCTATTATACTCACACACTGACTTATTTTTTTAGAAAAACATACTTGTATGACGTTTGTAAATATGTGAACACCACGTATCTATCTAATAATTAAGTTATTTTTCATTGCTTAGTTTTTAATTCGTTTGACCTATTATGGTATAGTAATTTTATTCTAGGTGCATCGTCTTCACATATAATCATATAATTAATGTAATCAAACAAAATATTGTAAAACATTTTTAAAAGAGTACCGGTGGAGTTTCTTGCCCATTCTTCTCCATACGAAACTACCTTTTGGAAGGGGCAACTAGAATCAATTCTATTTTTTTTGTAAATTTTGACGTTCAAAAGTGCCTCTTATGTGCCTATTTGAAATAAATGGTTTGACTTTGATTTTTTAAGTGACCACACCAACTGCTCTCGATAACCCCACAAAAAAAAAATACAATAATTTTTTTTTTGTTTTAACTTGTTTGGATAACACGCCTGCGAAGATTACCTTATAGGGTAAGGTAGGTAGGTACGGTCAAGGCTTTCACAGTATGGTCAAGGTCTCATACCGACAGTAGGTACTTACAAACTTACCGAAAAAATTAGAGCACTTGAAAGTGAGACGATCGCGAACAAACCGGTCCGAGCGCACGCGCTGGACTTGAATGTGTCTTTTTATTATTATGAACTTTGTGAAGACTAGAAACCAGATGATAATATACTTTAGTTGCCTTTTTTGTAAAGAAGTGTTGCTTACACTGGAAGGTGGGTGACCTTTTGGGAAATAAACGATGAGACGTAAATGGAAACACTCATATACAACATTATTTTTCGTATATGCGAAACCTGAATATAGTTAGTTCAGAATAAGGAACTGAATCGATTTCAATAATTTTTACAGCATGTTATATTTTATCCCAAAAATATTTAAGTGTGATGAAAAATGTTATCCCCATTTAATTACTTACAATACAATCGCTGTACGGTGAGGTACCTACTGCCAAATTGTTATCAATGAGCGCAAGACGACCCTGGAGGCGTGGGAGCGCCGTTAACATGTTTTTGTACGGACTACCCGGTAACATAACAACCTTATAACTTTGTGATTTTTCATGATACAGTTTTGAAATTTTGTACATAGATTCTTTACATAAAAATACTAGACACGTGTTTCAGCTTTCGCATATACTAAAACCATTGTACAGTTCATTTTTAACCGACTTCCAAAAACGAAAACTAATTTGACAGTGCACCTGTCAAATTGGTATGTGGGATTGAAAAACGAAATATGTCAAACTCAAAATTGAAAAACGAACAACAATCATTTGAAATGTCAGGTTTGTACAGACTAGTGACATATCGCGATCGCGACGCGACACCTAGTCGCACAATTGTTTTGTCGGTGCCTATCGCGCCCGCGATATCGCGAAGGCTGAACGAGCCTTGAGTCTCTGGGATTATAAAACGTACCGTAGGTACCTACTCCCTTTCTAAAGAATTTTATAATTTCTTTGTTTCCATTGTCAACAACAAACACAAAAGTTTTTACCAAAAGAACCTATCATATCACTCTAATCACTTTAATATTATTATACGAAAGTTTGTGAGTGTGTGTGTGTTTGTTACTTCTTCACGCTCTAACGACTGGACCAATTTTGATAAAATTTTGTATGGAGGTATCTAACACCCTGGATTTACATAAAGGCTTTTTACCCCGATATTCCCACGAGTCAAGAGTCAAGTTTAGTGTCCCCCTGTCAGCTAAATGATTGTTTTTGGCTATGTGAACAAGTGCATGGCAGTAGTATATAAAACGAAGTTAAAAGGAAAACTATCACAGCTAAGTAGGCTTTACAATTTAACAAGTAATGGTCGACCAACGTACATTTACAGTTGGAGAATTGACCGTGACGTTTATCGATGTATGGGAGAACATGTTTTTTAACTACAATGTTATGTTTGTTTTTGGGATAAATTCAACCAACTACGGAACCCTTCATTTTGCGTGGTACGACATGCACTTGGTCGGTTTTTCTGTCAACGTGTTGTTGAAATATAATTACGAAATACGATTTCTAATTAGGTCCAAAACTGTTCGATAAGTACCATAAAATAAATAGGAGTACTTTGAGTCGTAGCTGGACTCATAGCTCACTATGGTTTTTTTAATTGGAAATGTTTTGAAAACAACTTGAAAACAATGCGGTTTCATAACTACAGCACCGCGATAAGTTAGGTTGTAAGGGTTGCCCATCCGAAAGTAATGATTTCCTTTATTAATAATATGAACAATAGGTACTTTAATAAGTTAGCGCTTACAAAGAACTGAAACAATATAAATATGTACAGTAACTAATACCTAATAATCGTTTTAAGTATTTTAATCTTACGAGGTGGAAAACACCCCAAGATAACTGTATTATCAAAATGTTCATTTATTTTACTATTTTTATGAGGAATGACTAATAATTGATAATGAATCTAATAATTTTAAACGAAATCCAATTTTTAATTTTAAACCATTTTTTTTTTATACACTTTTTCTTACTGCAGAAGTTTTTTTTTGATATAATTACGTTTATTAGATTTTCGTACTATCTATTTTATTCGAATATTGCGTGGTTATCGTGAAAGTTATGCAGAGTGCATTGGCATGTCGGTTGATGCCTCATTTCATTAAAAGCGTCTGCCGGCCTCTGCGAGTTGGCTTCGGCCCCTCGTACGCCGTCCAAAGGACCCCAGGGTCCCTAGAAATGTCAAGAGACGTAAAAATAATAATAATCATTTAGTTTCAGAAGAAATATTCATAATTGGTTTTACTTAGATAACACATTGTGAGATTTATAATTTAATTTGCTGACAATGTCGGTGACAGTGCTAATGGCGTTCGTGGAAAAGAGTAATGTTTACCCACGTATCCGCGAGTCCAATGCATATTTTCACTTACGTTTATCCAACATCGGTTTTTCATTGAAGACGAAAATCGACCATAGATTGATAAATTGCATGAATTCCAATAAATAAAAAAACATTATTTTGTTTCCAAGTCTCACAACAAGTTTTCTCAAAAAATATTGGTTTCAAATACTTACAAAAAAAAAAACTTACCTGTATTATTTTTATTCTATTTCAGGTCGAAAAAAGAAGAAGGGCATGATGCAGAAAATGTTACCGATGTTTATTTTGCCGTTCATTCTACAGTCGGCGATAATACCCCTTGTCCTGGGAATGTTGAAGTTTATGCTGCTGAAGTCCTTCTTAGTGGGAAAATTAGCACTTACCCTAATCATGATCAATGCCTTTAAGAATCATAACTCCGTTAAAGGACGAGACGCTGAAATGGCCAGTGCTCACTATGGTTACCATGACAACGGTATAGAGCACTATGCTTCCTATTTAAATTGAATGTAAGTAGGAATGTTAACAGTTAACACCCTTAGCTAGCTTTTCTTCAGTACTGCAAGATGTTTTTGGTGTAATGACTGAAAACAAAAATATTTTTTGTTTACTAGGACAATGTTTTCCACACGACGTTTTCCTTCGCCGTTTTGAGAGCAGTGGTGATGAAATAATTTACACAAAAGTAAAGCCCGCCTGTCGGGGTTCGAACCTACGATCTAAGCCGTTACTACTGTGCCACCACTGCTCTTTTAGGTGGAACTGAATCTATGAAATTCTTAAATTCAATCAACCATGTAGCGTAACCTCGATGAACACAATGGTTGGTCACATCAATAAATATTAAAAAATATACAGTACTTAAAATCATTGATTCCTCAATTAATTAATTAATTAATTAATTTCAAAATTGATATCACAGCTAAGCTCTAGATCGTTTTCAGACATACAGCTATATTAGGTATATAGAATAATTGTGAAAATGCGGATCGTACGGGAAATGAGTTTATGAAGAAGAATAATTGTGAAAAAGCGGATCGTACGGGAAATGAGTTTATGAAGAAATACACTGATGTTCATTTTTCATAAAAAAATTGGGTTAATATTAATCCAAATTCTTAGAAAGAGTCGTGTTACTTAGTATTTTTTATTTTATTTAAGTTTCTAAATAAATTGTTACCTTGTATAGACGTTATCATATTGATGACAAAATGTATGTTGATTAATTATTTAAACATATTAACTCTGTCTTATTTCATATATGATGTGTGATTATGAGGGTGATGCAATTGATTAATATAACTATTAAAAAGAAAATGCCCGGTTGTGTTCATTAGTTGCATCACTAATAATTTTTAATTGTTATTAGTCTTAATATTTATTTTAATTATTAATGATTTAATTTATGTTAATTCGTTAGTATTGGTAGGTAGGTACTGAAGTGTTTACTACTTAAGTATGCATTCTAAGTATTTTCTCAAACCAACTTAGGCTAAAAATTGTTATTTATTTTAAGAAATTGTTTTTTTTTTTCAAACAAATCTCTGATTTTTGTTTAAATTAACTGCTTCTTGAATGCCAGTTACAAAGAAATGTGACTCATTTATGTGTTCATAAAAATATTCAGATAATTTGTAGAAACATTACAACCGGAAATTATTGTACCTACCTAAAATATAGCCGGGGCAACTCTATGGCTGAACAGTCAATCTTTATTATTTCATGTTAATTAGCGCTATTTAAAAATTAAAATCATTGGCTTATTTATTTAAAAATTAAAATCATTGGCTTATTTATTTAAAAATTAAAATCATTGGCTTATTTATTTAAAAACTAACGCAATGCCAAGTGTTATTCAGACATTGTTGTATTTTTACCACAATATAAATAAACAAGCACAAATAAATTAGTATTATTTTTAATTACTACTGTTCTGTGTGGTGCGGCCCGGTGCGGGGCGTAAAGAATAGCACCATCCTATATATCATCCCGTGGGTGTCGAGAATGGGCAGCAGCGTTCTCCATGCATTTTAACACCATACTGCAATTGCCAAACCGCCTCCCAAGTGTGGCGATTATGGCAAACAACCCCCTTGGGGGAGGCCTATGTCCAGCAGTGGACGTCTTTCAGCTGAAATGATGATGATGATGAATAAATTATAGTTCCACGTTGTACACACGGCTATACACCAAGCTATACATTTCCAGTATAAGCTGATCTCGCATTGTTTGGGATTTCTGTATAATGAGAGGTCAGCGTATACTGGAAATGTATACCTTGATGTGTAGCCGTGTGTACCATATTTTTATTTTGAAAGCAATGAAATTGAATGTAAATCAATATGTAAATAAAAGAATTTGAATCTACATTGAAACTCAGTGTTTGAAAGTGATTTTGGTAGAACAATTTCCATTAAGTTTTCATAAAAATTGTTTTACTAGAGACGCGTCGCGCTGTCGCGCCGTGCCTATCTGCAGAAGCCTTAAAAAGGATATAAACAGGACATCACCGACAGATGAATTTTAAATCTGGATTTTTACCCTCGTTTGGCTTTGCCGTAGTCCGGTAAAAATATGTGATTTTCTTCAGATAGGTCCCGTGCATACCTAGTATCGTAGCAGGTTACTTTCTGTAGGTTCTGCCTAAGGTATGTCGAACCGTCTCAACAGAGTGACGGCGACTGATTTGAGAAACAAAAATATGCTTAAAGTTCCCTCAAAGTACGACGGAAGATGACTTCTTCAACGAACTAAGAACGTCGTAAGTGCACAGCTTGTAATCGTAATTAAACCAAAAATAATTTCAATAAAAGTCTGCACACATTTTTTTTCCTTGTATTAATACAAATAATCATCAAATTTTTATCCTATTACTCATTTGCATAATTATTAGGTACAAATCGAAAGTACGTGAAAAGTAGAGGTAAATTCGTGATGTTTTTTTTATCGAGAAAAGAACATGGAACAAAACGTACCTACCCACCTTGTAGCAAATTGAGACTAAAGGCTCTTACACACTCACGCGATATCGCGGGCGCGACAGACACCGACAAAGACAATTCCTTTGTAGGTGCATGTCGCGCCCGCGATATCGCGTGTGTTTGTAAGAGCCTTAATACCATTCGAAAGGTCTTTAAAAACATACACCTATATATTTTGTATGGCGACAACTCTGTAGCTCACGGGGGAAAAAAGTTATTCGACGTTGAAATATGCTGAAAACACTTTATGAATTCATCATGATTGCAGTTACTCATAATTTATTATTATTTTATACCTAAGTTTTCTCAATTTCATGAAAAATCGAACTGCAGATAATACGCCATTTCGGTAACTTTACATTTTGCTTACTTTGGTTGAACCTACATCATAATGTTTATTTTAAGAATCTAATAAATCTATATTGAAGTATGAAATGCATGCTAAGTAGTTTGAACTAAGAGCTCATATTTCTTTTGTCTTACTACGAATATTTTTTTATCTTTTCGCATAAAATATTCTAAAAAACGAATTTGTTATGAAATTCATCATCAATATTGCGTAAGCCGTTTATATTTTATTCGTTTCTAAATGCATTATGAGTTTGATTTTATTTTATTGTTGAAATGCTAATAGATTTTGCATAAACCTTGTTAACCTCGAATAACCTCACTTTTTATAATTATAATACAAATAATAATAATATTGTAATAATAAAATAACAGGTTTTTACTAAATGCTTATAAAAGTTACGAAAGTAGCGAATAACAAAAAAAAAACTATTTTTAAAATGTTGCCCCCAAATCGACACCGCGGACGCTTGGATCAAAATATTACCTACAACTTATATCAAACTTAACGGGCCAATACATATTATTTATTTACTTTTTAGAGGTTTTTGGGTTTTAAAAATATTTAATTTAATTTTCATTTCCTGTTTTTTAACTTTATATATTATTAGTAGACAACCGAAAGTGCGGCCGAATTTTATCGATTGTTGAACTTCGATATTTAATTAAAATGTTTACATTTAGAATAACCTTAAGATTATTATGACCCTAACCACTTAGCTTGTATTAGCATGTGCTCGTCAAAACGCATCTTATCGCTCAAATAAAAGGTAGATGCCATACACCGTTGAGGAGTTCTTCTGGTGGGTTGAATATCCTGCAGGATCCTGGTGATGCTTGCGCATCAGGTCAAGGTTATCATACTTTTGTAATATCATTGACAACCTGTCCCACAGGCTTTCAAATTTCGAATCGATCAGACCTGTGGAAGCTGTTTATGTCATCAACTAAAAAAGAGGTTATAATCATCAAACGACTGAGCAGATTTTCTAGAAACATAGCTAAGAACACTCTCGTTTAAGACACCTTTCTACCAAAAAATAATAATCAAAATGGGTTCATCCGTTCAGGAGCTATGATGCCAGTGACAGACACACAGATACACACTACAAACTTAAGGGTGCCACCCACGAGAGTTTTTCTCGGCGAATTTTGTTAGAATGTATACAATATGACAAAAATCGCCGAGAAAAACGGTCGTGAGCGGGCAACGTATAGCAGCCCTTTTTTTTCGTCGGGGGTTAAAAAGATCGCAACTAGTCGTTTTCGGAAACCATCTTGTATACGGGACGGAGAGCGGAGAGAGTGTTGAACTTTGTAGGCGACGATACGAAATCCAGACACAGTAACATATTTGAACACTTGTTTGAACATTTGCGAGGCACGGGTACTTGTGTATTTGTTCTGGAGGCCGATCGCGCTAATTTTGAACGTTAATACCAAAACTAAACCACAACCATAAACGTTACGTTAGACACATTTCGTATCGCGCTAATCATTTCAACGGAAACGATTTAGCGTTACTTTGGAAGTTACGTTGGAGGAACGATCGATCGAACTTTCAGTATCCGTAACGTGCTGCCGCAAGAAATCGCGGCACAGCGGACGGAGCTCCGGAGGGATCTCATGGCGACATGGAGAGTGCGATTGTCGCAACCCAGCGCTGGGCACGCCACAATTGTGGCGATAAGTCCCCTCTTTGAGGAGTGGCTGGAGAGGCGCCACGGCGTCCTCACCTTCCGCCTGACGCAGGTCCTCACCGGACATGGATGTTTCGGGAGGTTCCTGTTTAGGATTAAGCGGGAGGAAACGCCCGGGTGTCACCACTGTGTGGATCGCCCGGAGGACACGGTGGAGCATACGGTGGAGGTCTGCCCAGCTTGGGCGGAGCACCGCCGTGTCCTCACGGAGGCGATAGGCGGCGGCGATCTCTCGCGTCCGGCCCTGGTTCAGGCCATGGTTCGGAGCGAGAGTGCATGGGAGGCCGTCACCTCCTTCTGCGAAGCAGTTATGCTAGCGAAGGAGGAGGCGGAACGCGTGAGGGTGAGACAAGGTTCGCGCCCTCGCGCCCTTAGTCGCCGCAGGAGACGCCCCGGGCGTCGGGAGTCGCAAGCCGATTTCCGGCCACCGTAGGCGCGGGCCTGCGGACGGTGAGCGATGGGTAGCTCGCCGTCCGATAAGGACCAGGCCCGGGTCGACGGCGCGTTGTGTTCCACGCGCGCCTCAAAGAGATGTCAGCACAAACTGACGGGGTCCGTTAGGACCAATGCCTGCCAGGGTTGCGAGTTGGTCCGAAAGGGATATCGTGGCCCTGGCACACAGGCAACGGAAGGAACACGGGTGGGTTTTAGTCAGTAGAAGTCTGACACGCCCTCCCGCTCCGCCCAGAGCGGGAGAAGTTATTTGATGATTCCCCACCCAAAAAAAAAAAAAAAGTATCCGTACGTCAACTATTTTGTCGCTCAGAACAAATAGCGCGATACCGTTTCTTACACCAGCTAAACCGAAACCAAAAACGTTCCGTTCGAACGGTAAATATGTTGAGAAATACCGCGATCGGCCCCCTGTACCCGAATTGCGTAACACAGTTTGAATCGGAATCGGAATGATTTTGAAGTGTATTGCTAATCCATTGTTCCATATGTTAGAAAAAATTGTCTGCTCAACAACGTAAATAACGCAAGGAATGTTGTTGAACTGTCAAATTTAAACCGATTCCTACTGATAGTGTGTTACGCAATTAGCCCTCTGATCACATAATTATAAATACACTTTGTCATTCGGTGTCGCAATTTCTAGGTTCAAATGAGTGCTTAGCTTACTACAGTTGCACAAAGTTCAGTTGCTCGTTGCTCGTATCATTGAGAGGAACAACGAAAGTGTTCTCGAATTAAAAAAAAACACAAATAAAAAATAGAAATTGTTTAAATGTCATACAAGTTGGAGTCAAGTGTCCTCACTTGACTAACAAAAATGTGCACTTTAAAGATTAAAATTTCGCAAACGGATCCCTGAATCGAAAAATGGTTTACACACACTCGGAATATTTTTGAACGAACTTTCCAACGACACCCCACACAATGGGATGAACGAGGAAAAAAAAACACCACTTTATGTGTAGGACTAGGAGTGAAGCCTGAAGCAGTATCCTAAAAAAAAATATATACAGGGTGGAAGGGTCATCGACGCGAAGCCTGTTACCATGGATTCAGTACATCATTCTTGAACCCCCAACCAGCTGTTTTTTTTTTAAATTACCGACGAGAAATTTCAACTCACGGGGGTCAAGTATGATGTACTGAATCCATGGTAACAGGCTTCGCGTCGATGTCCCTTCCACCCTGTATTATAAGATTTTATTTTACCACTTTGCCGGCGTGATTAATATGTAGACCCATGCCAAATTACAGCTTTCTAGTACTAAGAGCTAAGCCGCGGACAGACAGACAGCCGGACATGGTGAAACGATATCCTTGTTGACTACGGAAACCTAAAAAAAATAAAAGTGTAACTATACTAGTGTTATAGATGACACTTTCTTATTTAAAAATACGTTGAAGCATAACCAAATTAGTTTCATCTTTTATTACTGTATGCACTGTATGTTAAACTTTATCATATTTTATTCTTAAACTACTCTTCGTAGATGTAATTGCTTTAGCACATTTTTTTGTTAGATTTATAATGATACTTATTTTGTAAGAGCCCAAAAAGACAGGATCTCCAAACGTCAACGAAATAAAACGTTGCTAAATTGGATAGTACAACTGTGAAGTGACAGGTATTACGTTTAGTCGGTTACTTGACAGCTCTCTCGTCACGTGTTTTTTTTTGTTTACCTTTATTTTGTTAGTATAGAGTTGTTTAGTCATACTCATGTCTCTTTTTAGAGGTACCTGCTTAATGGTAGGTAGGTCCTACCTCTGTTATTGTACTGACCGGAAATAAATAAAATATTTTTCTATTTTTTTATTCTATTTTTACATCGCTCGACCAAACTGCGTAACTACCTGATACCTACATTTTGTTCGATTGTAAAAGTTACGATAGTAGGTAGGTATCCATTTTTGATATAACTTCAGCCTCACACTAACCTATAGATACAGCAAAAACTACAATATTTCAAAAAAACCGGCCAAGTGCGAGTCGGCCTCGCGCACGAAGGGTTCCGTACCATAATCTATAAAAACGGCAAAAAAATCACGTTTGTTGTATGGGAGCCTCCCTTAAATATTGAGTAAATATATTTCAAGCGTATACCTGTTGCCGTTGTCAATATCGAGCAAAAACGAGCAAAAAAATCACGTTTGTTGTATAGGAGCCCCCTTAACTATCGCGGTTCATGAGATACAGCCTGGTGACAGACGGACAGACAGACAGACGGCGGAGCCTTAGTAATAGGCTTCCCGTTTTACCCCTTGGGTACGGAACCCTAAAAATACACCGTGCGTGCGACTTAACCGTTCTGCTGAATGTTGATACAATAACATTTGCAAGATGGCTGCCTCCACCCTTACAACGGGTTACAATATCAAAGGGGGCTTAGATAATTTATGATTTCGTCGTGCAACTATTTTGCCATAGAGTTGTAGCTGCTCGTGATCAAGTAAGTATGAATGTATTACCATTGTTTAGAAGTTAAATTTAACTGTTGTTGCTACGCTGGTGTATCGCCATAACTCTTTTATTATTAAAGGTAGCAGCTGAATGTAACTACATCGTAAAAGAGAAATAAAAAACTATGTAGGTATTTTGTGTTTAAATTAATATAAAGAAAGAAATACCTACTTATTTACTTAAAAAAGTTTCACAGTAATTGAACATAAAACACGCCTTTAAACCTGTAGGTGTACCTTCCACCACGTCAGTAACTTTTTCATAGGCCCAAAAATCTTCCAACCATACCTAACTTAGATAAAATACGATCACATGGCCCGCCCCTCCAAATTACTGTTTCAATGTTTGTAGTCACATCGTTACGAATAAATAAATCCTTGAATTATTTTTTTGGTCGACGGCCGTCTTAGTACACACAACGTGCGTTGTGAGTCTTGGTGGCGCTTCGTAAATACTTTCAAACGTTTTGAATTTTGGAGGGGCGGGCCATGTTTTCGTAGTTTATCTATACATTTATTTTGTTACGATGGTCCTGCTCCACAAGGGCGCAAAAACTAATTGGTTAGCAGTTGAAAATACGGTTAGAGCTGCTGAAGATTTAAAAAGCTAAGTATCTTTGCATTGTATAAATTCAATCTCTTAGTATTATAGAGTTGATTATTTTTTAAATATTTATAAATACATTATTATACGTGTTAAAGTGGCGAATTTTCATTTTAATTTCGCTACTGTGGGTACAACCATGAAGGTATTGATAAAGGTACAACAGACTACGGCGCGTTGTGTTCCACGCGCGCCTCAAAGAGATGTCAGCACCAACTGACCCGTTAGGGCTAATGCCTGCCAGGGTTGCGAGTTTGTCCGAAAGGGATATCGTGGCCCTGGCACACAGGCAACGGAAGGAACACGGGTGGGCTTTATTCAGTAAAAGTCTGACACGCCTTCCCGCTCCGCCCAGAGTTCAAGTTATTTATTTGATAATTTCCCACCACAAAAAAAAAAGGGTACAACAGACTGCAAAAGAGAGCTTATTGGTTCCAGCCCATTAGGTTTATTGAAGTTTATTTTTTAATTCGAAACAAGTAACGGTGCCGCCAAGCGCAACGGTGCATTATTGAAGCAAATAAGCTCGTTAAATTTTATGATTTACATAGTGTGCATGAAAATTATTTGCTTGAAAAACTATCTATCAACTTAAATTGTCGATAAATTCAAATTACAACATTTACTGTCATTCTCTGATAGGCGCCGTATGAAATGAAATAACTGTAGTGTGTCAATCTTTTTACAAATGGGGAAAAACACTGCCACTTGTACACTTTATTATGTCGCTTTTATCGACAGCAGCTAGCTGTCACTATCCATATTTTTTTTTTAAACATGCGATAACTTTTACTCATTATGTTTATTTATTAATTCCTTGCGCAGCTCGTGGCAAAGTAATAACAGCCGCACGGGTCGATTCATCAGGTTAAGCTACCTACGCTTACCGGGGTAGGTCCGTGGATGGGTGACCATCTTTACATACTTAGACTACTCCGTGCCTCGGAAAGCATGTTAAGTCGTTGGTCCCGGCTGTCATTCGTGGGTCTTTGACAGTCTTTACGTACGGGTCGTTTGAAACTAGTCTAACCAAGGGGTATCGTATTACACAGTTACCTACTCGGTTGTGGAGGACAGATAAGCGGTCACTCCATGTAAAATACTGGTATTCAGCTGCATCCGGTTAGACTGGAAGCCGACCCCAACATAGTTGGGTAAAGGCTAGGCAGATTGATTGACGTTGCGCAGCTGACTGCAAAATACGGGAATCCATGTATTTCCCAAAGATGATAAATGACAAAAACAGTGGGAAAAACTCTCAAAAAAAAATTGTAATCCTGATATTTCATCGAGACTATATTATGTGCTATCCTTTTTAAACCTACAGACTTCTATGGGAGAAATTCTTATATTTACAGATGATGCTTTCAAGAGAACGAAGTCTTTTTTATTACCCACAGGCACTTGTGGTGTTATATTATGGTGGTCTCCCGCAAGCACTACACCACTAAGGCGGAGGAAATCGTGGAGTACGTGCGTCACAAGACAAGGTACACACCGAGGCGAGGGCGCAGTTACTGGAGTCGCGTCGCAACGTCAACTTTAAGGCGTTTGTGGTGCGCGTACCTAATTGTTATCTGCCCCTCGTCATGGAAGAAGACTTTTGGCCGCAGGATGTGGTGTTCCATCGCTTCCGCGGATAAGTACCACAGGGCAGCACATAGTCAAGCTAGTGAAAAGTGAAGTTTTACTAACATAGTCGTTAAGTCATTTTATTAACACAAGTTTTCTTTTGTTTTGTTTACAATAAACATATGTATGTTTAGGTTAAGGTATTTATCTATGGGCCTGTTTTGCCTGAAAATAAATGGATTTATTTATTTATTTATTATATAAATTATAGTAATAATTATAGTAATAGTTATAGTTAATACGATAATTTAAACACACACACTCCTTGTGTGTGTGTTTAAATTATCGTATTAATTATTATATAGATCAGTGCTAGAATCAACATCTCGGAAGTTTTTCTGTCAGGAAGGTCATCTTCGAGTTGGGTTTCAACTCCGATCAAGTTATTCCTATTCTTACCTACGCCTCCATTGCAGTCTTCAACAAGAAAAGAACTTAAAGTCAACAAACACAAAATAAATTCATAATTTATTGACTTTTCCACTAAAGCTGCTTTTTTAACAGTGGTAGGTTCCACTGGTTCCACACTTCCCTTTTCCTTAGCTCGTCGATTACGTGCTACATTCCAAGTCATTAGGTATCTAGGTTTCGTTTCATTTGTGATTGACACAACAGTGAACACATACACAAAAATGGTGGTTTGTGGACGGACAATAGTGCTGCCACCTATGACGAGCTTTCAGTTTTAGCCCCATTAACTAACGCCTAAATACTTATGAACGTGATTAACAAAAGAAGTCTTCGATAAGACAGCCTAGATTACCTCATCTTAACATAATCGCACATAGGTTTGATGTAAAGGCCTCTTTACTTTACCAATAACATGAAACAAAAACAGTTGGTCGGTAATACCTACACAGATTAGTAATCGTAGTTGATCTGTATATCGAAGTCCAAAATGTCCCTTTGTAGATAAAATTCTTCTCTTTGCCAATGCACCTAATCCTCTGGCTAAACAGTACGAGAACTGCTGGTGCAGACATGTTGGCCCATTCTTTGTTTGTCCAACTAAAAGGCAAAATCTTGGAGATGGTTTTCAAAAGTGGATAACTGCGGGATCATAAAATAACGAGTCTGTCAAGAATATTACTTAGAAAACACCAACTTGTATATATTTTCCCAAGAAAGGCGCAGGTTAAAGGCTATGCTTAGCATAAAATTAGAAATTCGAAATGTCATGGATGAGAAAACTGGCTATCAGCTCATGAGCGCTCGACCTATTCCATCAGGAAAAACACAGCAACAGACGCATCTGTCTGTCATAGGGCTTCGGTAGGTTGGGAAGTGAAATTTTCACAGAATAGTTGAGGTACTAAAGAATTCTCAAGGAAAATAATAAAAAATCGGTCAAGAGCGAGTCGGACTCGCGCACCGAGGGTTCCGTACGTATATGATGTTGATGATTTCTGAAAAACTGTGCTATTTAGAGACATCGTTTTATTTTTCCTGTAATATTTACATAAACTTCTATCACATAGAATAATTACAGATTTTTCTCTGCACACTTCAAAAACTGCTTGAGAATGTGCAAACAGCGCTCTTCCATATGATACCCCACATGCCTTAGTAGACTTCATTCGAATTTTTAAGACCCACTTTCAGGCCCTGTTGCAAAAGAGGTCTATTTTTAAATTTCTTTCTTGTTTCCAAAATAGTTGGGTAATAAACGTCATCTAAAACTATTCCAAATTTACAGTTGATAGCATTAGGAGTTCTTGAGATATCCAGCTGTGACAAACAGTCAGACAGACTTAGTCACCATAAGCGTTCCTTTTTACCATTTTGGTACGGAACCCTAAAAAGGTAAACTACTTAAAACAGTTTTATTTATTTATTTCATCAGACGCACAACGGATGCTTAGTAATAGGATTTCGTTTGTTACCCTTGGGGTACGGAACCCTAAAAAGCACAGTATGCACTACATTATGCGCAGATATCAGGCAATTAATTAATATTAAAACAAGTAGGCTAATCATGGTTTAGATAAAAAAAAGGCTAAATTGGTGGTATCTACCCTTTACGAAAGGCCTGTCAATTCACTGTTGTTGACAACTTGGCTACCATCGTAAAAGAAAAATAATTCGACTTAATTTTTACAGTAATTAGTTATCGCTCGCAACAAAATATGATTTCCCAAAGGTAGTAAGTAGGTACGTTATTCATTTTTCGAAGCTACACTCTGAACAAATAAATATGTAATTAATTTGCTTTAACGTACCTACCTACCTATAGATACCTATGCAGGTAGGTACTTAGGCCAATTCTATTAGTGTTCATTCAAAGTTACAAACATTACTACATTGTTCTAGTAATGACGAACATAATGAAAATATTAATTATTCTTAAAACAATAGTGTTGTTTAAATACTGTGATAAGTTGACTATACATTTTATCATAAGGTAGCTAACTTATTTGTTTTTATAAGTAGGTATTTTTTGATAGAACCGTACCTCAATATACATAAGTATAGCCCCGGTTTCTGTATTTTAAACCGGCCAAGTGCGAGTCAGACTCGCGCACGAATGGCACCATTATCTATAAAAACAGCAAAAAAATCATGTTTGTTGTATGGGAGCCCCCTTAAATATTTGTTTTATTTTATTTTAACTATTTATTTTTAAAGTGACTATATAACTAAATATTCTGTGAATATTTCAAGTGTCTACCTATTGCCGTCATCAATATCGAGCAAAAACGAGCAAAAAAAATCACGTTTGTTCTATGGGAGCCCCCTTCATTATTTATTTTATTCTGTTTTTTTAGTATTTGTTGTTATAGCGGCAACAGAAATACATCATCTGTGAAAATTTCAACTGTCTAACTATCACGGTTCATGAGATACAGGCTGGTGACAGACGGACAGACAGACAGACTGACAGACAGACAGACGGCGGAGCCTTAGTAATAGGGTTCCCGTTTTACCCTTTGGGTACGGAACCCTAAAAATGAGAATGAAGTTAATGAATGAATGAAATGCACTGACGACCTCAGCGTGGTTTCACCAGACTCGATTACTCGGATGAACCCAAAGATTCACACTAGCCCCTGGAGCCTTTTTTTTTGGGTGGGAAATTATCAAATAACTTTTCCCGCTCTGAGCGGAGCGGGAGGGCGTGTCAGACTTTTACTGACTAAAACCCACCCGTGTTCCTTCAAATGCCTGTGTGCCAGGGCCACGATAGCCCTTTTGGACACGCTCGTAACCCTGGCAGGAGCCCCTGGAGCCTCATGTTTCATGGGACTACAGAGACTGCCTATCAAGGAGTAGAAGAAGAATAAAGGAGGGTACTTAGGATATGGAAGGATTATTAGAGCCGTACTGGATGTGCACCCTAGAGTAGGCATTGGAATTGTGGAGAGACAGGTGATATTTATTTTTAAGGGATGGCATCTTTTAACGACGCTGTCGCCGCCAGGTTGGCTAACATGAGATATTCTTTGGATTTATTAAGGGTTTTATTAAGGGAATCTTTTATCGGGGATCTAGAATAAGGGGTGATGACTGATGAGTAGTTATTACATACGACCCGTGTGCTCGATGGAATTTCCCATCAACAAAAATGACGAACATCCACACAAACTTTCAAAACTTATTTGACCCCTTTAGGGATGAATTTTCATCCCTAAGGGAGGAGCTTGTGGCTAAATAATAACCGCCGCACGGGTCTATCGATCAGGTTAAGCTACGCTTGCCGCGGTTGGTCCATGGATGGGTGACCATCTTTTCATACCAAGATTCCTCCGTGCCTCGGAAAGCACGTTAAGCCGTTGGTCCCGGCTGTCATTTGTAGATCTTTGACAGTTGTTTACGGGTCGTCAGAAGCCCAAAAGTCTGACAACCAGTCTAACCAAGGGATATCGTGTTACCCAGTAACTGGGTTGTGGAGGTCAGATAGGCAGTCGCTCCATGTAAGATACTGGTCTTCAGCTGCATCCGGTTAGACTGGAAGCCGACCCCAACATAGTTAGGAAGAGGCTAGTCAGATGATGAGGGATGACTTTTCATAAATCCTTCCATAATGCCTAATGCTCACTTTCACTTTATGTTTATGGAAATATTTTATAAAACGTCATACTTCTAGAAATCTAGACCCAGTGGTTGAGGCCGTGCGTTGTACAGACAGCTTTTACTTTTATTTTTTAAACCGCTGCGCTGATCTAAATCTTAAATCTATTCACTAATGCTACGTCTACACTGAGCGTGCTGAGCGGCACACAAAGAGCGCGCGAAGTGGAAGTTCGCGCTATCGCGACAATGTAGCCGTAGGGTCACTGAGTGAGTGAACCGTGAGTGTGACAGCAGCGAGTGAATGATTTTTATTAAGTAGATGACAAAATACATTTGAAAATTATTATAATTTTGTTGTTTCTTCTAAAAACGAAATTCGTTTGGGTAGCTTACGATTGTCACAAAGAAACCAGCACCCTAATTGCGTAACACAGTTTGAATCGGAATGATTTTGAAGTATATTGCTAATCTATAATAATTTTTCTAACATATGAAGACATTCATAAGTTAGAAAAATTTGTCTGCTCAACAACGTAAATAACGCAATGAATGTTGTTGGATTGTCAAATTGAAACCAATTCCTACTGATAGTGTGTTACGCAATTAGCCCACAGACCAGAGGGCTAATTGCGTAACTTAATTCGAAGACTAATATATTTTCTAAATTAATTTATTTAATACTTTAAGCACACAAATGTACAGAGGCGGTCTTAATTCCATAGGCATTTTCTACCAGTCAACCTTTGGGCGATGCAGTGACAAACAGTAGATTCAATTTTCATTTTACAAAAGAGGGCAATCCGCGCGATCTATGGAATCGTGAGTCCTTTAGAAACAGATTCAAAGAAATTGATGTGCATTCTCTTTAAATTTAAGATTAAGGACTACGTTGAAGAATATGAAGTTTGGCAATAATTCCTTCTGCACATGTGGCTTCCCTGGTACCTCATTAACGGCATAACTATGTAAATGGCTATGAACTGCTCCTAAATTACGATGTTTTTTTTTAAATACCTACCTTGACATAACTACTTGATTTAATTAACCTACAATGTTAATTTAAAATATTTATTAGTGACTTGTGGACAGTACCATACTAATTCAGATTTGTTACAGTTGTAATGACAATGTTGTCATTTGGTTTAAATAGGTAGGATTTTATTTTTATTATTTTAGTAATATTTTTAATAGATTATTTTTTAATTTGTGAATGTGATAACGTTGTAGGCTTAATAGACTGTAGCTTCGTAAACCATCTTCTATTTTGTTAAATACTTGGCACTTGTTGACGGGCCTACACTGTCCTCCCATACCTATTAACATTGTAACTTGAAAACATTGTAAAAGCCCATTATTTTTAAAAGAGTAACCGTGGAGTTTTTTGCCGGCTCTTCTCCATAGGAAACGACCAATTGGAACCGTGCACCTAGCTTCTGACGTTTCATAAGTGCCCATTTAGGTTTATGTGAAATAAAATATTTTGATTTTGAAGCCTACAACGTTCCCACATTAACAAAACCCTTTCTTGCCTTGACCAATGATACTACCAGTAGTAATACTGTTAATTTGACCTCCTTTCTACTACAAAACTATAAAAAGAAACGATAGGTAAGTATAAAATATTATTAAAATAACAAAAAATTAGAACCTTGTTTAAACTAAAATTGTAGGTATATAATGTCAAATAAAAAAGATTATGTCAAGGAAGTAAGTAAAAAAATAAAATAAAATTAAAATAAACATCGTAATTTTGGAGCAGTTAGTAGACATTTACATATTTTTGCTGTAAATGAGGTACCAGGGAAGCCACATGTGCAGAAGGAATTAATGCGAAACTTCCTTGTCTTCAACGTAGTCTTTAATCTTATAATATGCTTTTTTGATAAGGACACGTTTGATGTGGATTTTGAATTTTCCATCGCTAAGTTCTATAACCGACTTTGGCAACTTATTATTTCAAATAGGCTAATATAACGCCGGTATTTATCGACCCTCCGGATTTAACTAGCTATTCTAACTGCTAGGCTAGACGAGGAGTCCTTTCGTAATTGTAACGTCTAAACGTGATTCAAAATGCAGGTGAAAGTACGAAAATAATGGCAAAATAGGTATTTTTTTAAATGTAAGAACTAAGAATAGTCGTAACATGGTTACTTTATTTTGTCAAACTATTGCGTTCATCTGGAGTGACGGCCGCAGCGAGCAAGTGAAACTTATGTCGTAATATCGATAGCTAGTGCGAACATTTTTATCGTAGTGGTGACTGACTCGGTCAAGCTAGTACATGCCACATCTCTGTTCTGATAGTAAATATTGTTTTAATAAGAATAGTTTTAAAGTGCTTTATGTAACATAATCTGTGAAATAAATTCAACTTGAAAAGTGAAAGGATATAATTTTCAGCAAGGTAAGTGATTATTTTTTAGGTATTGATTTTCTATAACAATGATGTACATAATTATACAGTTGGGTAGATAGGTACCTACCTAGGTAGATAATTTGCGCGTTCATTACAAATGATTAAATATTCATTAGTGTAGTGACTCAGAGAGTGAAGTGAGAAAGTTAACAGACAGTAGTGAAGTGACATAGTTCATTTAGTTCACCTCAAATGTAATTATCATTTGAATGGCTTTATTAAGTATTCATAATTGCTAGTCTGTGAGCAATAATCTGTTTGAAAGTTTGTGTCACGTTCCGGGAATACCATCACATAGGTACCTACCTAAATACAAAACTGGAAAGAGAGAGCAAATAATAAATCGAAATAATAATATCATATATGTACTTATTTATTTATTTGTTACGTAGCACACCTACCTCCCTCCTACCTCCTACACTGTCTATCTCAAGTTTATTATCCCACACCTAACAATATGCATTCTATAGTAGGTATTCGTTATCGGGCTGTGGGAATAACATGCTGTTTGCATAAATTATAATATTATATAACAATCGGTACATAATTCACTATTATGTTAAGTAATCACGCTAATCACTGTGTTTGTATAATACCTACTTTGTACCTATCTCATTTCGTGGGCATACCTAGGCCCCGGATTTACGTCTAAAGCCTACAAGGCCCCCACCGTAGGCGCGGGCTTGCGGACGGTGAGCGATGGGTAGCTCGCCGTCCGATAAGGACCAGGCCCGGGTCGACGGCGCGTCGTGTTCCACGCGCGCCTCAAAGAGACGTCAGCACGAATTGACGGGGTCCATTAGGGCCAATGCCTGCCAGGGTTGCGAGTTTGTCCGAAAGGGATATCGTGGCCCTGGCACACAGGCTAATGAAGGAACACGGGTGGGTTTTAGTCAGTAAAAGTCTGACACGCCCTCCCGCTCCGCCCAGAGCGGGAGAAGTTATTTGATAATTTCCCACCCAAAAAGCTTCCAAGGCCCCGGCGCGGCGTAGTGGCCCAGCCAGTCTTCTTGTCTTTAAAACAATAAATATTTAATTCGATAGAAAATTTATATTTTTTTGTATATGTTACGGCTAATACCCGAAGTGCGGCTACACCTAGTTTTAGCCGGTTAGAATTAGGTGTAGCCACTTACTCTTGGTTAAACCTAGTACGAGCAACAAAAAAAAAAAAAAAGGTCTAGCCTTCATCATGCCGGCTACAACTAGGTCCAGCCATTCCCTGTTGGATAAAACTAGATGCAAACAAGTTTACTTTATAAAAGTGTGATTTATATTTTGGTAACTGAATTTACCAACAATAGAGGGGATCTGGCGCTCGGCGGCCGCTGCCGCGGCACGCTCGCTTCGCGCGCTCGCCTTCGCTTGTTAATGGTTACTGTTCTAACCTAACCTAACCCAAATGATTCAATAACAGTAGATGACTTTGCAGAGGCGCGTGCCTCGCTATGCCCTCCACCCCGCGCCGCTGCTGCAGATGCTGTGAGTCATGAGTGTGACGCGGGGCGGAAGGCTTGGCGGGACACGCATCTAAGTTTTATCCAACAGGGATTGTCTGGACCTAGTTCTAGCCGGAATGATATCGGATAGACCTAGTTTTATCCAACAGGGAATGGCTGGACCTAGTTGTAGCCGGCATGATGAAGGCTAGACCTAGTTTTACCCGAAAACAATCGGCTCGTACTAGGTTTAACCAAGAGTAAGTGGCTACACCTAGTTCTAACCGGCTAAAACTAGGTGTAGCCGCACTTCGGGTATTAGCCGTAACTTATACATACATGTAGGAGCTACATAACGAAAAAGTGGTAGGTAACTCAAATTTTAATTTTATAATTATTAAGCGGTGTAGTAGTATCTCATGAAAAAGGTATATCCACATACATTTTTGATATTTTAACTATTGTGGTATCAAATAGATCCAATATAATATATAAATTCTATTTAATAAGAAAAAAAGTCAATATATAAAGTAATTAAAAACTATTTTTACATAACTCCAATTATCTCGAAACTCGCTTTCATTAAGATACCGCTTTTGCGCTACTAAGCGCAAAAGCGGTATCTTAATGAAAGCGAGTTAAAAAAAAAAAAGAAAGAGAAAGAACTATCTTTCTCTTTCTTTTTTTTTCTTTTTTTTTTTTAACGTTGCCCCACACTAGCAATTTCTCCTGTATCGTGGGTGCGTTTACAAACATTTAAAAGGAACGGGAGGAGGAGGGGGGTTTAGTTGGGCAAGTACTACTTAGTCTGTGGTTGGGCAGCTTAGTTATCTACACTTTCATGCATAAGTCGACAAAGTAACTTCTATTATTTTATGAAAAGAAACCTTACCTATCTGAGGTGCTAAAATTTCCCAGCTCGCTTCGCTCGTTCTTGTATCCAAAGTTCTCTTAGAAAGATCCAATCACAGCCAGCCATGCGAAAAATCAATCATGTTGGTTTTTACAAAAGTATAGGTAGGTACCTACTATAATTAGTGTTATCTGAAGTAAGTGCGTAAGTTGGTTCAAGTAGGTAACTTGAGTGTTACCTACGTAAGGAATACGAGGAAAATAACGTCTTGTTTAGAAACGTTAATGATTTAAAAGACGACTATTGAAGTAAATATGGGTATGGTGGTTCGGATGTTTTTAGATAGTCATGAATTTGCTAAAAATTATATTATCTGTAGGTAGGTACTAGTGTATTTCATTTGCTTCGGGATGGGTGGGGCCTAAAATGTCAAGTGCCCTGGGGCCCAAGTCTGCTATTTTTATAAATTCAGTCATTCCAACACAATCCCATTGTTATGCCATTGTCATTTTGCTAAAAGTTCGTAATCTGGTAAATTCATAATGGTCGGTCAATGTTCTCATAATATAATTGTGTTATTATAATGGCATTGTCGTATTGCCATTATTATAAAACCCATTAGTAGAAATGTCATTCATTTGTCATTATGTACAGTAGCAGACTTGAGGCCCGCCTCAAGTCTGCTATTACAATAGTGTCAGAATGGTCGATCATTGATTTCATAATTGTTGATTTTGACAAGTTTGGTAATCTACTATTATAATGGCGTCATTATGACTTTCCAATGGTCGGCAACTGACACTACATTGAAATAAATTGCAAAGAAAATGATCGACCATTATGAATTTACCAAATTACGAACTTTTAGCAAAATGACAATGGCATGACCATGGGATCGTGTTGGAATGACTGAATTTATAAAAATAGCAGACTTGGGCCCCAGGGGGAGTCCGGGCCTGGCTACCTATATCTTTGCGGTGACTTACGCCGTGCTCTACGCTCTCCAGTTTCAACCGTTTAACAACACAACACACAACATTTTCTGGCAATCTATTTAGTCGAGTTTTATTTAATTAGATAGTGACTTGGTTTCTGGGCTTGCGACTCTCAACGATATGGCAACTGATAATGCCTAAATTCTGACTATTTTTGCCTGTGAAATCAGTGTTCAATTAAATTTTTGTACAAAGAGCACTTTTTCATTGCAGATGAGTAATTCAAAACTAAGAAAATGGACTAGTAACAATAAAGTACTGATATTTTTCATACTGGCCGCTCTAACCCTGTTCGTGTCTACCGTTGCGTTAGCGACCAAAGACAGGGAAACATGCGCACGACTCATTGAACATGAAGCCATTGAAGGAAACGTAATTAACGAAGAAAGTAATGCAACAAAAATGCAGGTAGGTGCCTGAATTTGACCAGAACCTAAACGACGTACCACTGTCTAAATAGCTTTAATTTTGACAGTTCAACAATTTCCATTGCGTTGTTTTAGGTACCTGTTGCGAAGATGAATTTTACAATAGAAGCAAAACTGGATCAAAAGTTCTTTATCCATCTGAATCTTTGGCCAAATAATTTAGAAAGGCACCAGTGACAATAACTAATTGTCTTTTGAGAGTTATTTTACTTTTGACAGTACCTAATAAGTAGGTACTTATGTGAAATGTAGGTACATAAAACATCTTATTTTATTTTCAGGATAAAAACTATTACCGACTACCAAGAACCGTTGAACCAAAAAATTATAGACTCATGTTGCATCCTAACATGACTAATAAGACTTTTGATGGATCTGTAATGATAACAATAAGAGTAAAGCAAATTATTCAAACAATAACGCTGCACACAAATAATTTGACCATCTATGCAGTCAGCTTAAAAAACAGTAATAATCAAAGCATACTGGAATTGTATCTACTAACAAGACTCTAGATAAAAGAGAGCTGTTGATTATTAACTTAGAATATGAAATACATAAGGAGTACTACCAGTTGTTCATCTTATTCTCTGGTAGATTGGATAATAAAATCGTTGGATTTTATGAAAGCCATTTTAAAAATGGTGGGTAAGTAGACAACCCCTTCGCATTCACACACCAACTAACAACATGTGTATGTACGTACCTAGGTCTAGTTGATGAAATCACAGGCATTCTAATTTTATATGTACCTATTAATCTAAAAGATAGATAGGTCATACAATCACACGGCGCAAGGTATAATGATTTTTTTTAATTTGATTTTTTGGTTTAATTTGATTTGGTTTTCGATAAGTACTTCGCACCATGTCTGTGAGGTGTAAGCGGGCAGATGTATCTAAATAAACATCGTAAGTCAATATTTGTAAGTCTGTCTCAATGTAACCAATTTCTACATGTTGGAGAAAATGATTTAACTTTTACCTATATAAGATAAAAGGCTTAGTTCTATACCTAAAACTAGAAAAAAGGAAAAAAAAAATCACATTGACGGATGACTTGACATAAAAATCATAGACATTTCAAAATTCAAATGATCTTGCGTCTCTGCGTAAAATCAGCTGTGCAAATCAAAATAATAATAATAAATCAGTTCAAGTATTTTGTTTTAGTTAATGTTATGTTCTCGCGGTTTAATTATAAAGTGTTTGGATGTAAACCTTAACCCTTTTCGACATCGTAGTCGTAGACAGCTGTTATTTAGGTTCACTGATGTTATAACTCAACAAAACCGGGTTAATTTCGCTTCTGCTGCTACTAATACCATGGAAGTTAAGATTCCAAACGTGAACCTAACTGATCGGCTCTCCCCGTTAGTACGTCCTGTGAATTACAATCTTGAATTATGCCCAGATTTAGAAGAAGGCGTATTTCAGGGAAAGGTGGAAATTGATGTTGTGATCAAACAAGATAGAAAATTTATATGTCTACATTCAAAGTTTCTGAATATAACTGAAGTAAAGGTACACAAAGGAACAGACGAGATCGTCGTCTTAAAGTTTTGTGAAATTAAAGAAGTGGAACAATTATTCATACATTTTGATTCTGCTCTTAGCACAGGGAATTACAAAATCTGCATTAAATTCAACGGGGACCTAACCAGAGATATTGTTGGGTTCTATTCCTCACGTTTGTATGATTCTAGGTAAATTAGACATGTATGATATACTTATTTAATGGGTAATATAATGCATGACTTACTAAAATAAATAATACCTACATTAAATTGTCTTCTTCTCCTTAGCAAAGTTATTTAAAAAATTAATATTACCCAAACTTATTTACAAACAATATATTTTGTGCTTGACTTTGCATGGTGTTCAATTACAAAATAGTTTTACAATAAGATGGAACAAACAAATCCCATTTATTTATAATTATGATTCAGACACGTAACTGTTTCAGGAAAATGGTGGCTAGTAAGTTCCAGCCCACCTACGCTCGGCAAACATTCCCTTGCTTCGATGAACCAGACTTCAAGGCTACATATGATATAACTTTGTGGAAGCCACCGTCTTATATTGCACTTTCCAACATGAATGTAAGTATCTTACAGTATTGCAGTATAAAAAATAATCTTTATAATAATTTCAACATTTATATCTGTAACTTTTATGGTGTACATAATAAAGAGTATTCTATTCTATTCTAACATTCTAGAACTCATTGATCTTTTAGTGCCAGTTAAAAGAACAATGAGTACATTAAGAACATTGTAAAATTACATGATGTTCCTCAGTAAACTTATCTAAGTGTTGTTTCTGCAGGAAATATCATCAACATTTGATAATGATGCTAAAATGGACCAGGTGACATTCGCAACAAGTGTGCCAATGTCCACATACTTAGCATGCTTCGTTGTTTGTGATTTTGATCACAAAGAAACTGAAATTAATACCGGAGGCATCGGAAAAACTTTCATGCTTCGCTCATTTGCTCAAAAACAAGAACTGCATAAAATTGACTTTGCTCAAGACATTGGAAAGAGAGCCACTGAGTTCTACATCAAATATTATGAAGTGCCATTCCCTCTGCCTAAACTAGGTAAAATACTAAACCAATTAATCAATTAACCTAGCTTTTTCCCAACTATGTTGTGGTTGGCTTCCAGGCTAATCGGATGCAGCTGAATATCAGTATTTTAAATGGAGCGACTGCCTATCTGACCTCTACAACCCCTGGGCAATATGTTTTTCCTCGGTAAGACTGGTTGTCAGACTTAGGCTTCCGACTACCCATAACGACTCAAAGATCTACAAATTACTTTTAGTATAATAATCGAAATTCTCGGTGTCAAAATCATTTGGTTCTAATCATATTACCTTTTTTTGTTCAATTAAACTTTACTAATCATTAATGATATGAACAAATGTTTCAGATATGATTGGTATTCCTGATTACGTATCAGGTGCTACGGAGCACTGGGGTCTCATCACTTATAGGGAGACATCATTTCTCGTTGATGAGACTAAGGCATCAGCTAGCAACAAAATTAGTGTTGCCAATACAATTACTCATGAACTGGCTCATATGTGGTTTGGAAACTTAGGTAAGTCACAACAGTTTTATAGTATTTTGCAATCTTTTATTTGGTATTGTTTTACATGCTCATACATCATACTGAACAAGATTTAATTAAAATCATAATCATAAATCTTTCTTTATCTCAACATCAATTAAAGGCACTGCTTAGTAAAATGCGCAATCTTAAATAGAGAATGGTGTCTGAGGTAGGAGGGTCCTAAAGTTACAGATCACCTGGCTCTCTTAGATAGGACATGTTTATTTACAAAATAGTTACGAGTCAAGATAGGTGTAATAAACGGCTGAAATTGCAATTAAGGGGGATGCGCTAAGGTAGCCCGCGAAATTCAAATTTTCTTAACTTTTTGTAATTTGCAGGTCAGTAACAGGTTGTATGTTGATCTAAATATGATTCGCGGACGTATAAAATATGGCTTTACAGAATTAGAATCAGCAATACAACTAACTTTCTTTGTAGAATTCTATTGAATGACTATTTCATGAAATAATTAACTACATATTTTTTTTTTTAATGTTATAGTGACTATGAAATGGTGGGATGAAGTTTGGCTAAACGAAGGCTTTGCTTCATACATGCAAGTCAAGGCATTAGATACCATTGAGCCAACCTGGAAAGTTGTAAGTTATTTGCATTAAAATAATGATATCCATCTGTAATTTTTATAAATAACAGACACATAACATCATAAACTCACGCCTTATTCTCATGGGGGTAGACAGAAACTACAGAACGCCACCTGCTACAATCCCCTCATACTTCTTTTGCTTCGTTAAATTTTTAAGTATAAACAAGATATATAAGTAATCTTATTGTGACTGCAGATTTATGAAGAAACAACTATAAAATTAATGTTTTTTTTCAGTTGGATCACTTCCTTACTAAAACCTTGCACCCAGTGCTGGTGACTGATGGCAAACTGTCAAGCCATCCAATAGTGCAAACTGTGAATACTCCTGATCAAATTACGGCCATATTTGACTCAATTTCATATAATAAGGTATGATTTTTTTCCGGTATTCGGTGACATTATTTAACTGCTCGTGGCTAAAAACACTTAAAATACTTGTTCAAAGATTCACTCAGAGTCTTTGAAGTCGCAAATTTTTTGAAGTCATAAATAACCTTATATGGAGGAGTATATTCAATTAATAACATTCGTTGCATGCGGCGCGTAGTAGCGCGTGCTCGCTGGTGGTCATCTTAAATTGCCAATAAAAAATAAAGCATAGAAAAGAAAAAAAAAAGAAAGAAAATAAGTTTATTTGCGGTAAACATGAAAGCATGAAATTGTACTTAACTATTTAAACAGATTATTTGTGTTTAGGGAGCGTCAATCTTAAGAATGTTGGAAGGTTTCATTGGCCATGAGAACTTCCGTTTGGGGGTCTCGGATTACTTGAAGAAGTTTGAGTTTGGCAACACGGTCACTCAAGACTTGTTGTCTACATTGGAACCTTACTTCAAGAAGGGTTATCCTGATTTAAATCTCTCGTAAGTACTCTTGTTCTTAATGATATTATAAAAGTATTTAAACCACAGTTTTGTGCTTCACTCACCATAGTTTTATTTTTTTTAATATCTGTAAATTTTGAAACAATAGTTATCTTGTGCACTATATCTAGGTTTCTATGCAAGCAAAAAATAAAAATTTTGAAAAACAAAGTCCGTATAAATAAGCCTGCAAAAATCTTCTTTTTTGCACAAATTTTACCTGAACTTTGGCCATCCATAATGTACCTACTCATAAATTGTAAATGTTAAGAAAAAATTACGATAGAAACCTTGCAAATGTAATGTAGATTCTAAATGACCAACATTTATTTCACAAATTGGTAAGGCTTACTCAAAAACACGTATTTCCTGGAACAAGTTTTATAAAAAAATCCGCACATTATTTTCCGTTCAATGTTATCGTTTCTCACTCGTTTTGTTTAAAAGTTAAGGGTTAGTTGTTTAAGTTAATAGTTTTCGCTTGCGCTGGATGAAACAACAAACTTTTCGACCATGCTCGCGTTGACTATAGACGGACCGGGAAGGGCCCTCTTTAAGTCCAGTAACATAATTATAGAAACATTGTTCTGCACTTTTTTATCTGACTGTCCGAGGACAACGACTGTGTTTTGTTTTTATGCGTATCTATGTATCTAGATATTTCTGTATGTTTTGGTAGTTATAAAATGCTACTATTTTCACATGTTTCAGATACGTAATGGACACTTGGACTCGGCAGATGGGTTACCCAGTGTTAGAAGTAAAAATGGGTGACATGCCTAACACCTACTTCGTGTCACAGTCTCGATTCCTAATTGACTCTGATGCGGTTTACACTAACGATTCTAAGTTCAAGTGAGTTAATTATTTATTAAACGCTTTATTGTACTGAACATTAAACAACAACGACAAACATAATAAGTTACCACTTTGTGGCTCAATAGATGTGCGAATAACTTCTATAGTTTTCAGCCACGCTGGTAATGGTCAGGGGCAAGAAAGAGATAGAGCTATACAGGACATATAGCGCTATCCCTCTTTCGCATTTGAACAATCATAAATTTTATTATTTCCTTGTACCTACAGTTCCTGAAGAGTATCATGAGTCTTAATATATTAGATAGGTTAGAACTGAAAATATATCTTGATATTTCGTGTCTTTTTAGCTACCGTTGGTTTGTGCCTATAACATTCAAGACCAACATTGGAACAAATGAAGAGATTGTATGGCTCTCCGATACTGCTCAAAACGGTAAGAGTTACGAAGATTTGTAATTCAAAACTTGCCTTTAAAGAACAGGAATAAGAATGTATTGTATTTTTCAGTTAAATTGAGGGGGGATGAAGGCCATAGATGGATAAAACTAAACATCGATCAAGTTGGGTACTACAGAGTCAATTATTCACTGCCCATGTGGCAGACACTGATTGAATCCATGAAGTCTAAATCTAAACAGGTAGGGATAACGATAATGCAAAAAAAAAACAGTAGAAGTCCCAAGTAGGCGGATTCCGCATACCTCGAGTTTTGCTGAGTTCCGCCTAATCATGTCTGCTCCGCGCATGAACGACGCACATCGGTCTTGTTACAACCGTCACGGTGCGAAAATTGAAAAAGAAATACAAAAATGCCCTATTGTGCCGTTATAGAATGTAAACACGATAGCAGAATGAAACATTTACCAAATAGTGGTATATCATACCATCGGTAAGTCCTAATTTATTTTATTTCGATTACAATTTAAAAATATATTTTACGGTACGTTGTGAATAGGTTACGAAAATATCAATCTTAATAATAACGAAATACAGCTTTAAATTTAATTAATTGAAACATTTATTATAGTGACATATAGCGGCGGGTAGCGTAACTTGCTCATTAAACTATTCCGTGTGCGCTTTAAACGGAACAGGTAATAAATACTTAAAAAGTGTAGATAATAAACAACTCTATCGTCATAGATTTATGGTCTATTTTAAAATAAGCGATGACTAAAAATACCAATCACACCAAGGATTTCTTAGTGTTACGAAATACAATTAACCTGTACCTATATGTGTGAGTTTGGATACGCTGCTTCCGGTACTAATGAAGCGCTATGCGACTTCTACTGTTTTTTCTGTTCTATGACCAAAACCAACCATCAAAATTGCGGCTGTTGGTAAACAGGTGATACGCTCAAATACTAATAATCACAGCAGCAGAGAAAGTATAATATGTAATATTTAACTTTGATTGCGCCTTTATTTCGTAGCACTAAAGGCCTTATCGCACTGGCGATTTGCAATGCGCTCGCTGCGTGTACTTAGTGAGCACGCCAGGAGTGCGTAACGTTTTCGCCGCTTTTGCGTAACGAAAGCGATTGACGTGAGTATACACGAGAGAGCGAGACAAGCGAGTGTACAATATTGTGGAAATGCGGAGAACAAAACATCGCGTTGTCGCGGTTAGCTCGCTTCGCACCTGCAAAGAGCACGTTCACACACCGCCTCGCTAGAAACACGCTGGCAAATCGTCATTGTGACAACGCTGCACAGTGTTCGGAATGATTATATTACGAGCCACTATGATTTTTTTTATTTAAATGTAGGTAGGTACAGGTTTGTGGACTTATACGATAAAAACAAATATATTACTAAGTAGATGTTGTATTTATATAGTGTGTACATGTACATAATATAGTCTTTAAATATATTTTTTTGCTTCTATGATACTTTTAAATAGGCGGCCCTGAAAAAGGCCTTTGGCTACTCGCTGTTTGCCTCTTCATCGGATGAGTGCGTCCTTTCAGGCGCTTCAGGAACTTTCAATAATTGTAAGACTTCTGGCGCCAAAGTACCCTATTTTCTCGTAGGTAATGGTCTGATGCTAGATATGAATGGGTCGGAGGAGATGAGCAGAGCATGTAACAGGTCTTCAATAGTCTGCTTCCTTCCAATTTTTCTCGTGCTATGCTCTCTATAATAACGGCAGTCTTTGTGTCTAGACTCTAGAGCTTCTTCGCTAAGCTGACCTATAGGAAGCACAAGGGATTCTATGACATCAGCTCCGTGAATTAATATTTTACCATTGGTACTTGGTGACGTAGAGTCTAGCTGTGTCAAGTGTATACTCCTTGTAGGCCTCTGGCTTTACATCGTACGAGCACGAAAGGGCTTTGAGTATGACAGAGAATCTTGTAATGAGATCTTTGTCAACCCCAGTGATCTCAGCTGGGAGAGCAGGGTCTTCAAAGAACGTTCGCGCAGTATTACCATCATTGGTTGAGCCGCTACCTTGCTTTACTGTATCGACGAGGAGCCCAGTTCGACGACGATATTCTTCTATAATGGCGCGCTTTTTTTCTTCCACTGCTTCTTTTATGTTCTTAGTCACGCGCCATGTTTTGTGTTCCTTCCTATACGATATGTGGAGCACACACTCAAACAGTCGAATATGGGCGTACAATGTTGACAATCCGTATGCATACAAATCTTTGTTGCATGGCCTCTGAATGACCGCATCAATATCATTCTTATGATTAGGTGTTGCCTTGCATATGTTGCAAGTCTGGGAAGATTTATTGTCAGAGAGTGCATCAGCGGCTTTTCCATCTAACATTGTCTCCATTAAGATGTGCTCAATTTTGACCGTTCGATCCCCGATGTCTATTTGCGTAGGGTTCAGAGCAGCTATTTGTCTGTTGATGTAGTCGTCTTCATCTTTTAGAACCGTGTAACTTTCCTTCAACATCTGGTAGCGTATCGGGCGGCAGAAGCGAGTGGAGGAAAATCTCGGGTTTTGCCAAAGAATTGTCTCATTTTCCTCTCTCTTCATCACTAGCTGTAGTGGAACTAGCGATGTGAGTAAGATATCTGCATCTGACGCGGCCGCATCTTCTGTAAACCGCTGCTTACATTCTGATTGGCTGCTGCTTCCGTCAAATCCCCACTTTGATTTAAGGTAGAATTTGCTGTTTCCATCTTCGATCACTACACCTGCGATTACATCTAGCTGAACTTTAACTAGTCTTTGTGCTATGATCAAGCTAACTTTGCAGCTTAACTTCGCCTTTCGTCTCAGTTATTATTATGTCGTTCGGGTAACACTCTTTTCGTGCTTTCAGAACTCTATGATATGATGGGTATATATCACACCCTCTCTCTTTAGCTCCTCTACAAATCTGTTTATACTGGTCCACGCTCAGTTTGGAATTTGTTATCAGAGCTAATGCTTCGTCGGGAGTATATGGACGTATAAATCTCGGCGTTATTTTCCTTCTTTTAATCATCCGAAGTGATTTAGGTGACGATACAGTTACTGCCTTTATAACAGTGGCCATATTCCGCTTACCAATCTTTGTGAAACTTGTTTGAGTGGCATAGGCAAGCTCCTCCGGAGAATGGCCCGCCACCAACATCTTCGTCCGGTTTTTCTTTGCTGATGCACTTAAACCAACAAAATCCATCTTTTGAGCTACAGTAGATCGAGCTGGTGTACATTCAGGTTGTCCAGCATCTTGATTTTGTACGGACCAAAGCTCTTCTTGCAGCCAGTCGTTGCATTTTAAAACAAACTTCTTTTTGTTCCTGATAGCACTCCATTTCTTGGTTAGCACAGCAGAAAACACCTTTATTTTATTTTTAATAACTTCTACTTGAAGTCCTGGAATCTCTGAAGAGAGATAGTCTACCATCCGAGCAATAGAAAATCCCTTATTTGCTTGATTGACCAGTTTATGACGACATAAAAGGTCGAAAAGGTGAAGGCGAGTTATTCCTCGGGTAACACCTGGTAAACGAAAAAATTACATTACTCAAAAGTCGTGGCGAGTCGGATATTGAGACTAGATTCATTCGAAAGCTAGGTAAATACTCGAGTTTCACAAAAAAACATGGACGGCTGGAATTGGCTGGGAAAAAGTTGGAATCTATTAAACGTTTAAACTTTTTGCAATTTTTTTTATTTTTTTCAATTTTATTTTATGTATTTTCTAGTAATACGAATTTATATATGATTAACAAATTGGTGTATATCTTACCTGTGGATGTGGAACCCATGATGAAACAAAAATTTTATTTAAAAAATCAAAAACAGTTGTAAGAACAGAGCGTAAACACATGCGATGAGTAGCGGCTAACAAAAGCGACTGACCGGTATTGTTATCGCGTGGGATTAGTGCAGTGCTGCGCGGTGAACATTTCCCGGAATCGGCAAATTTGGCGTGGGAACGAGTTGTACCACTAATAATGTACCCTAATCACTTACAAATTTCAATTTATATTGCCATGATGTTTGTACCTAAAGTAGCTCTTAATATAATCATTCCGAACACTGTGCGCTGTAAGGACGGTTTTCAAGTGTTACATGCGGATATCCTGTCCAAACCTCCATTAACCCCCTTCCTTTTCGGATTTCTGAAGACTGTAGCCGACAGGATCTCTTCTCCGCCATGGAGATCCTTTATTGAGCGGGTAATTTGAGTGTTGTGTTTTAATTTAAATTGTAATTGTAGGTATGGATCTAGTTATCTGAATTAAATTATTTTTATTTTTTTATAATTTAAAAGTGTATCTTTGTGGTTTATCTGCCGTACGCTGATCCGTTTTGGAACTGCATGCGGGCGTCGTTAAATATTTGTCACTAAGGCGATTAACACACGACACCGCGCACCGCCGCGGTCGGAGAGAGTGAGAGCATCGCTCGACCGCGCGGTCGGGCGGTATACGTGTGTTAGGCATCAACGGATTTATAAGAGGCCAATGCGACATGAGATCCGCTTCACCGCCTACCGCGGCGGTACGCGGTGCCGTGTGTTAATGGCCTTACGAATATTTCCTTCACTAAAAGAGTCTTGAAATCAGCCCACAAAACACCGCAGGGCACAAGCCTCTTCACATAAAGAGAAGGCTAATGAGTAATGACCTAAAATCTTTTTTCCAGCTCACCCCAGCAGACAGATCAAACCTCATGGACGATATTTTTGCTTTAGCGGAGTCTCGCGCGGTGCCATTCAATATGGCGCTGAACCTAACCACATACTTACTGGTGGAGAATGATCTTGTACCCTGGCAGACTGCTTCGTCTATCTTCAAGAACCTCGCAGATAGACTGCAAAACACTTTGGCGTATGACAATCTGATGGTACGCATGGAATTCTGACTTATAAAACTGTCCTGCAAGAAAAAAATACCCACCGTATTACAAAATTAGACCTCAAAATTAGAAATACAGTTCTTTATTCAAAATTGATAACTTGGTTCAGTACTAAGATGTCTGTGTCTCTACTCAATTAAACCTTCGATCCAGTTTTTGTATTTCGACTTTTTTTTCACAACAAAAAACAGACATCTTATTATTGAACCAAGTTATCAATTTTGAATAAAGAACTGTATTTCGATCACGGTAAGGCAAAAGAAAATGACATGTCTAAAGAAAAAAACATATTTTGTAATGAAACCTATTGACTTTCATGAAATTATGTATTTCTTTATTGTTGACAGAAATACGTTCAGCGCATTATTCGGCCGATTTACGTGAAACAGGACTGGGACGCTGAGAATTTGCCCGTTCAAGATAGGTATAAAATATAATATTTTATTGAATTTCCATGTCATGTAAATGCGATATTTTAAAAAAAATACTTTATGCTTTATTTTGAAAAACTAATCAATACAATATAATTTTTACACCACTGTTTGACCAATCATGATTCCATAAACTACTACTATTATTTACTTGAAATAATATACGTCGCCAACCAACATTCAATCTCATAGGTATCTCTCTCTATAATATATTTTCCAGTTTATTACGAACAATGATACTATCATTGGCTGTGAGCTATCAGTTACCAGAAGCGGAAGAGAGGGTGAAGACTATGTTCCAAGTCTGGCTGAAACGACACGGCAAGGTTGAGAGCACGCCCATTCAACAGGACCTAAGGGATCTCGTGTATTTTAACGGTAATTATCTACACATACATTAAACTAACAAAAAATATTTACAAAGCAGATGTCAGTGGAAACGGAGGTGACGCTCGGTGACGTAGGAGATATAATAGTGACCTTTTTGGTGATGTTCTTCAGAAAGGTCAAGTGCGTAGTACTCGCAACCGACGTGCGTGTATGACCAGATGTATGAACGTAAACGAAGCTAAAGGAGTATGTAAGTATCTTAGCAGCTTAGGTGGCGTTCTGTAGTTTCTGCCTGCCTCCATGGGAAGAAGGCGTGAGTTTATTTACCAATCTGCTTCAGAGCGCACCGCTAACGCGCGCGCTGTGCACATTCAACAGGGTAGCCGATAAAATTGACTTTGTATTCTTGTTCACTGAACGACTTTACTCTGGCGATCTCTAGGGTGTTATGTTCTAATTAAGAAAAAATATGGTGTTGAATTTGTGAATTTAGTATATTTAAGCTTTATAACTATGCCCAGTGATTCTAAAATGAAACAAAAGGTAGTGCTTTTGTAAAGGTGTGGAGATTTATATGTAGACTTAACTATCGCATTAGAGCAACCTGTAATGATAGATTTAAGGTGTTAAAATAAAAAATAAAAATAATGTACCTGTAACTGTTTTGTAAGAATCTAAAGACAGGGTTTGACATTATAAGTCCAGGTTAAGTGTAGAATAAGTAAAAGTGCCGTTTTCCAGCGGAAGTATGGATTTATGATGCAAGATAAGATAATCATTTATTTGCTCAAACATGAGTACAAGACATACAACACAAATTGTCAACATGCAAGAGATGTGAAATGTAGAGGAAAAACAGATCATCACGTTAAGCAATAAGTTATAACATTTTAACAGCTATATTTGAATTCAGAATCTTAAACAATTATTAAGTTTTGGGAATACAAATTCTATAATATACATGACAAAGTTCAAATTCCATTGCAACCAAAGTTTATTAAGACCTTTTTATCACCAACAGTCAAACAAATATTAACTTAGACCACATAACGTTAGAGTTGATAGTTGATACCGATGATATTATAAGTAAAAGACGTAGGTATATAGGTTACGCACTCAACATTCGATCTTCAAAAATGGCACAGTGTGACACTATTAGATGACACGTGGAAGTAGGACGGCATGTCGTGATTATCCGTAGCGAAAAAGAGACAAAACGAAGAAAATGTACCTAATTAGCCAAGTTTCGACGTGCCACTTGCGAAGCGTGTATAGGTAACCTATCTACCTCTTTTTACTTTTAAAATCATTGGTTAGAGCAGTGGTGGCCCAGTGGTAACGTCCCCGACTTACGAGTTGCTATAGGCCGTGGGTTCGAACCCAGGCAGGCGCTTTACTTTGTGTAAATAATTTCATCACCACTGCTCTCAAAACGGTGAAGGAAAACATCGTGAGGAAACCGGCATGTCCTAGAACCAAAAATTCAAAGACTTTTGACATCTACCAACCCGCACTGGGCCCGCGTGGTAGATTTACAGCCCACTCCCTCTTGAAGAGAGGAGGCCTGTGTCCCAGCAGTGGGAACATTATAGGCTGATTATGTATCATTGGTTGATACGTCATAAAAATTATTATCAAAAGAATCCAAGTATCCAAGTTCACATACTCATTTCTTGTCCCAGGCATGAAATCAGCTTCTATGGCAGATTGGGACAGTCTGTGGCAATTGTACCAAAAGGAGGAAGATGTGCAGGAGAAGATGAAGCTTCGCAGAGCATTAGCTGCACCACGAGACACTACCATATTACGCAAGTAAGTACCAATACATTTGGAATGTATTGCAAATGAAACTACTGGTGCGAACCAATATACCATCTCATTACAAAAAGAATTCTAATTTTGGTTCAAGTTTAAAAAACCTTTCAGCCAGTTTTTGTATTTCGAACCATATTCCAACTGAAATAAAGTTCTTACTGTGCGTTCACTATAACTTGATGCGTGACGCGATTGGTAGCACAAAATTTTGCTGTCATGAGATTGGTAGTTTGTTCTGTCAGTCGCCATTTTGAACTCTATTAGTATTAAAACTAAGGCCCGTATTACAGAACGTCACTCAATACTCAAGCATTACTTAAAACTATATTCAAGCCATTTGATTGGTTGAAACTAGTTAGTAATGCTTAAGTATTGAGTGACGTTCTGTAATACGGAACTTAGACTGCAAAATTCAGTGCTACCAATCGCGTCGCGCATTAAATTATAGTGAACGGACTATTTAAAATCAGTTTTTGTAAATAGAACTTTATCGTTGTCGGAATAAAGTTCGAAATTCAAAACTAGTAAGTATAGTTTGTTTGAAGCCGATAAGGTTGAAAATCGATTAGTAAATCTGCCTACCTCGTCTTATTTGACGTACCCGTATTCACAATATTTTTTAGGATAAAGTTGTATTGTAGTTATTACAATTTTTTTGTGTACTTCATGTGTCAAAGTTGTTTAGGTACTACTGCAATTAGCTAATAAAAATCTTTCTCTTTTTCCCAGATTCCTGCTTATGGCATGGGACGAGACCAACATCCGCAGTCAAGACTACCTGACCGTGGTGTCGCAGATCAGCGCCAACCCGTCGGGCACATCGCTGGTGTGGGACGACGTGCGCTCGCGATGGCCTCAGCTCGTCCAGCGCTTCTCGCTCAACAGCCGGTATCTAGGCGGCTTGATACCTGGCATTACTGCGAGTTTTAACACTGATTTGAAGCTTAAAGAGGTAGGTTTATACTCCGTTGATTTAAGTAGTTAACTAAAGTAACTTAAACAGAACCGACATAGCTTGCAGAGTAAGCAAACTGAAGTGGCAGTGGGCTGGCCATGTTTGTCAAGGACCGATGGCCGATGGAGCAGACGATTTCTGGAGTGGAAACCGCGTATCGGCAAGCGTAGTGTGGGACGCCCCACAGCTAAATGGACCGACGATCTTAAGAAGGTGGCTGGCACAGACTGGATGCGGAAGGCGGAGGACAGTGTTGTGGCGCAGCCTGGGAGAGGCCTATGTCTAGCAGTGGACTGCGATAGGCTGAGTTGACTTAAACAAAAAAAAAAAACTTGACGAGAGAGCTGTCAAAGGCGTCTAGTTAACCACTTCAGTTGTCACGCTACGTCACAGTTGTATTCTTCAATTTAGTAACTTTATAATTCGTTGAGGTTTAGAGAACTCATCTTTTTGGGCTCTACAATAGACAGATTACAAAATATTTTATTATTATTAAACATGTAACAAAAAAAAAAAATGTGTAATGTAAAACCTCACCACGTATCACCGGGGGGTTAAAACATTGCTAAATAACATCACGTGATTAATGGACGACTCCTTATGGGTATCAGTCTTATTCGCCGTTAGTAAAAACACACCATTGACGATTAAATAGATAGTTACTTTTCCTATTGAAGTTCCGCGCAGTAACACTTTCTAGTATTTATTTATTTTAGTTTATTTTTTTCGGAAAACTTATAGCTAACTGACTAGACAGTGTTGTTAGAAAATATGAAATTAGAGGCCATTTACAAGTTTCTGCTGATAAACACAAAAATACAAACGAATTGAGAACCTATTTCGTCGGTATATCCAAGTATCGATTTCCAAATATTAATTAATTGCAGGCATAAATTATGTTTGCGAATACAATATTACTGTTTACAAATCAAACTCTTTAATTCATAAGGTTTGTTTTATTTGCAGATGCAAACATTCTTCGCTCAATACCCCGAGGCGGGCGCAGGCGAGTCCGCTCGAAACCGCGCGCTCGAGACAGTTCGCAACAACATACGATGGAACTCCTACCATCTCAACCACGTGGCGTCATGGATCAATAACAATCATCACGCTTAATTATTAGGCTATAAATACTTAACCATCGTACTGAATGTGGCGTGGCGCTGCGCTTACACTATGTTAATGAATCGACGAAACCTTAAGACATATCGGTTCTTTCGGGAATATAAAACTGTCTATTCACATCTCCTGCTCGATGTGATTTGAATTTGGAAGCACAACTGTAAAAAAAATACTTATAAAAATCTTACAAAACAAAATCGAATTGCTTTTTATTACCTCGTAGAACGTGTGAAAATTAGAGTATTCTCCTCGGGAATATAGGTGTCTTCGTCTTGGATGAGCTTGAATCAGTTACTGCTCTCAGGATTCTCTTCGCTCAGGAGTCCTTCGCTACGCTCGGGATTCAATATAGCGCCCTGTCCTAAGACACTGCTTTATCCCCGTAGTGCATAATATACTATCAGACGGTTACAGGATAGTCGATCGGTTCACGAACAAAGTGTACGTGTAGCTTAATTTTTTGATGTCTTTATGATATTGTATCTTGGTGTCTATTATTATATTCGGGATGCGAGTGAGGATTGTGGTGTGATTTGACTGAGGTTCAACAGATTTGCGCCAAGCGCGGTGTGATAAGATAAAAAAAAATTGAGGATTTGATCATGCAGGTTATAATCATAAGCATTAACTATACACAATTTTATGTGTCTTTATTATACTTTTTGTTAGACTATAGAACTTTTCTATAAAATTTATAAACATCAAGTTTTATCGGATGTATAAACTATGTACATTTATGATGCATTTATAATTTCTAAATAAAAAATTAAAAAATAATTTACATCTAAGAAAAAAATATAAATCACACACATTCATAATGTTGCAAATTGCACTTACTTAGTTTCTTTTAATGATTATTTAAGATCTTCTATGATTGACCGATTGACGTCATCACGTCAACGCCGGCTGTCGCTGAAAACCAGCGCTGGGGCTCTGTCTCGCATACGGTCGCAGCATTATGCTGAGCGCTGGCCGTTTTGCGTGAATGTGACACATATTTTCCCTCAACTTGTTCTTTCGTGTTTGTGTTTTTATTTATTTGCGTTAGATATGTTTACCGCAAGTAAACGTATTTTCTTTCTTTCTTTTTTTTTCAAATCATTCGATTTTTCTCAATTTATTCAAAACTAGCTTTTGCCCGCGTGAATGTCGGAAAGTATCCCATGGGAACCTACATCCGGGATCAGGCTATAACCTATCTGTGTACCAAATTTCATCCGAATCCGTTCAGCCGTTTCGGATATTTATAGCACTGTGTGACCTAAACCCGGACTTAAGTCACGTTTCTCCGTCACAAGTACCTAGTCCATTTTTACACCGTGAGAAAACGAATCCACAACAAGTATGCTGAAATTGAAATACTTACTATTTAAATACTAATGTACTGAAATCATAAAAAAATACGCGTGAAATATTGTTATAATAACACGTAATTTTGGGAACCTATCTGTAACTCCTCTTTGTCTATGAAATAAAACTGAAGTAAGATTAAATTGTACTTTTATTTGACTTCTACACAATAATCATTTAATAATACACAAAATATTACGCAGCTGTATTAAAATCGAAGGGCGTTAGTGCCAATGACGTGCGAGTGACCAGTAATAATCTAGCTTTATCGATAATGCAGTAATGTGACCTTTAAGGTGAATCCGCAGCTGTAGCCCACGAAATTCAAATTTTCTTACGTTTCTTTAAAAATTTGCAGGTTAGTGTCAGGTTGTATCTTGACCAAAATATGTTTCGCGACTACAACAGATATGTATTTACATTATTAGAATCATTAATACATCTCTCTAAATTAGATTTTGTTTATTTTGAATTTTTCATGAACAAATCTAACTGTACTAATAATTCTAATGATTATAATTCTGTAAATATTATACATATATGTTATAGTCGCTATATATCTTATTTTGATCAAGATAAATAGACAGCCTGACACTGACAAGCAAATTACAAAAAAACGTACGAAAGTTTGAATTTCACGGGATATAGGTGCGTATCCACCTTAGTAAATAATTATTAATTAGATCAAAGTTATAAATGTAAATAATTTGAGTACAAATAGATTGTGCCTTAAAGTTTTTATTTTCACATAAAATATTATCTTAATGACGTTGTAATATCTCAATTTTAGTGCACTTCTCTATTAGAAACTAAAGGTGTGTTTTCTTTGGCCATTATATTTTCCCAGATTCCGTAGTATTTGTTGCAAATGGCCAAAACACTGTTCATCTCACTCCTTTTTGCCCAATACAGCGTAATAACTGTAGGCGGTGCGAACAACCTGCAATATAATGACACTATAAAATAAATTCAGTATAAAAACACTGATAGGTCACGCATCACATGAGTGTTTATACAAAATCAAGCACAAGACGTCCAGACCCGGATCTGTACTAGGTAAACTGTAACTAGGCTAAATATTTGTTCGAATGAAAACTCAACCCACCCATAGCGCAGAAGCTAATTACTCAGCCACTGCACCAACTATTTAGGTAGGTACTTCTCAGCATAATATTTGCTTTTCACGAGCGCGCGTCAATATACAGGTTGGTCCAAATTCCAAACAGTGACGTCATATTTTCTTTTGGTTTTTTTATATTTCTTGAACATTTTACGGAAACTGCTTTAAAAAAACCTTTAGGCGGGTCCAATAGAATTGTCAAGAAATTAAAAAAAAAAATATCTAAGTATAAGTCGAAAACTATCAAGAATCGGTGGAACATACATGGGGTATTTTCGGATATGGATCTGGGCATGAGGAATCAATTTTTTTATTAAATCATATCTATTTTATTATTAAATATTCTAATATTTAATAAGTTTATAAAAGTCACTTATCACGCGCTCTTCTTTTGCAACAGATACGTACACCCACTTCGAATCTTTGAAAGGTTGAAAGAAAAACCTACCATTGTGAAGTTCCATAGCCACATTGCTTAATCCATAAGCCATGGGACTGCTTACCTGTATAAATGAAGGCAAATCGAGGAAATTGAACGGTCCAGCGCGAAGATGTCTTGGACTCACCATTCCTGCGCTGAGCATCGTCAGGTCCCGTCTGACGCGAGGGCTCAGGCACCATGATGCCGCTGCGAAAGGTCCTTGGCCCATACCCATCGAGCTCTGATACAATGAGGTATGCAAGTGTAAATGAACCTCAGTGACGGACGGAAAAAAAGTGATTTTAAAAGATTCCGTTTTTCCTTTTTAGGACGAAACCTTAAAAGCCAGCTTCACGTTCGTTGATTGATTTTTGACGCAATAAAAATGACTGACGTTTGGATATGCATAATCAGGAATTATGCCAAATGATTATTAATCCTATAAATTATATAATAATTGCTCATTATTTTAAGAGTAACCGTGGAGTTTCTTGCCGGCTCTACTCCATAGGAAACGACCAATTGGAACCGTGCACCTAGCTTCTGACGTTTCATAAGTGCCCATGCAAGTAGGTATAAATAGATGTCTCAGAACAATGAAAATTGTTCTGAGGTATAAGTGAAATAAAATATTTTGTTTTTGATTTTTTGGTAAGAACAAATCATTGTGTATCTGTGATTTTAAAGGTTTAGTTACATTTTACTTAGATAGGTATACTTTTCTTTGTTTCCCATACAAATATAAAATACGTGCATACCTACCCACACAAATTCTTAGAGGCCAACCCTGTGGGACAGAATCCAGCAAGATTTTAGACTAGTGGAATCTGCCCCACCAAATCGAACTACTGGGGCAGATACCACTGCAAAATTTTAGAACTTCCCCTTTTGCTCCACCAGCTTCCGCTTTGGAGGTAAAAATCCCGCTACCAATCCGCAAAGTGGAATAATTCATAATCAGCCAATAGTGGTCCCACTGGACATAAACCTCCTCTCTGTGATTGAGAGAGAGCAGACCGTAATCCAACACGCGGGCCCAGTGCGGGTTGGTGGATGTCACAATGTCTTTTTTCGTCGAATGTCGAATTTTGGTCTGTCCAAATAGCTCAGTTCATCTCCGATGATGACTATCGGCAACGTTGAGAAGTCCGATCTCTTTATTTACAATCGAAAATAATTTTAATTCGCAATATTGAATGTAAAGAAAAAAAAAGAAAGAAAATACGTTTATTTGCGGTAAACATAACGCAAAGAAATAAAAACACAAACACGAAAGAACAAGTGAATGCAATGTGATGTTTGGCACTCAATAGGTACCTGGGGGCCAAGTCTGCTATTTTCAATGATTGGTCATTATGACGACCATACCAAGGCAACGCCATGACCATTGTGCCAATAGTGTGTAGTTTGTAACCTCCTAAATTAATAATGGCGTGACCGCCATTATGAATTAAGGAGGTTACAAACTGACCACTGTCAAGTGGTCCATAGGGAAGGCAAAATAATAGGAGCTTGTCATTACGAGATTATCTACCAAATACAGACATTTTTTCCAATGGAGCATCAGTGGCACGTTATTGGAAAATCATAAAGACGCTTTTCAGGAGATTAGCAAAACTCCCAAACTCTACAATTACGGTGCCAATGATCGGCCATTTTGACACAACTGCATTAGCAGACTTGGCTCCCAGGTTGCTTGCGTGCCTATGTGTTATCAAGTTTCTTGTTTAATATACCTTTATACAGTTAACAAGTTTGAAACCTGAAAAAAAGACAAAATCGTAGCCCTGTGCACTTACACGCACTTACCTAACCTACCTCGTTTAATACAGTGTCACCATACCGGCAAAATAAGAAGAGTTGCGTCAGAGTACCGCACATGTACTGTGTTAATGATACGAGCTGCATTATACTCATGTCTTCCTGAACAGGAAATAAAGAAAAACAATTGAAAGTTAAGAATTATATAGGTAGATACTGTTCTATAAAAACTCAAACTAACTGAAATAATTTATGGTTAAATTGAACTAACCTTAAGTGAACTTCAACCAAAATTATACGAGATGTTGCATCCGAAGAGATTTAACTCACATGGTAGTATCGTACCCGAATGTACAGACGCCAGCACATCAAGATACTACAATCTGTCAAATTTCTTTAAAAGTTTTTCAACTTTATCGTTAAAGCATAAGGTTCAAGGTTGATTGGGAAAATTTGACAGTTTCGGGTAGCTTGACCTGCTGGCGTCTGTACTACACTGCACACTGTGTTGAGAGACTAAAAAAACAATAATTTAATAGTCTGTGTCATCTGTCAACTGTCACCCAAACCTCATTCGTTTTAGAGCTCATTGTTTACTCCATTCCATAATAATATGGGGTGTTATGTACAGACGCCAGCAGATCAAGCTACCCGAAACTGTCAAATTTTCCCAATCAACCTTGAACCTTATACTGTAGGGTTAATGTTGAAAATCTATTGAAGAAATTTGACAGATTGTAGTAGCTTGATGTGCTGGCGTCTGTACATGGGTGGGTAGGGTGTTAAATGTCTTCGGATGCAACATCTCGTATAATTTTGGTTGAAGTTCACTTAAGGTAAGTTCAATTAACCATAAATTATACTTCAATGTTGCATCCTCGAGATTTAACTCACATGGTAGATGTTTAGAGTATGTTTTATTATAGAATGGAAAACCTGTATGTTCATGTTTATGTGTGAGTAGTTTGGAATTTGTTTTTGAAACAAAAACAAATCCGGCCAGTGATCACAATCAGTTTTTATATTATAAGGTAACCATCAAAAGGTACCAACTTGGTAGCAATCAAATGGCACTTGGTAACAATCAAATAACGAATCAGATTAAGAACAGAAGATTATTTTTACAGGTTTATGAATTGAATGTGCCATCAGTAAACGCCCTGTCTTTTACTCAATAGCAGGTTGGTTGTAAAATTTTGCAAAGCATAAATTGTGTTACTAGTCCAGCCAGCGGTCTTTATTATTATTTCCATTGAGACGTCCGATTTGAAAGCCGCTAAACATATTTACATCCACGCCGCTATCAACTAAGCGTTTCTTTGATTCAGCGGCTGATGGACTGGGAGATACAATTATTGTGTATTGGTTTTTTACCCGACTGCGCGACGCAAAGGAGGGTAAAAAAGGTTTTTGCTGGACATAAGATTGCTTGTTAATATAGAAAGGTAGTATCAAGCGGGGATTTTTTTCTGTTTGGTGTTGAAGTTTTAAATTTTTAATCATGTTGTTAACGGTGATTATTATTCCTGTTTCAGTTACATGGATACCATTAACTTTGATCAAAGATAAGGTTTGCATCCGTTGTCCTGTGGACAATGCAAGCAAAGTTACAAGTTTAAAAAAAAATCTAATTAGTACAATATTTAGGAAAGGTAGGCTTGATTTTTAAAAACACCTTTAAAAAATCTATGTACATAATTATTTTCTGTTTGTCTTTTTGTTTAAATTTATTTCATGCAGAGCGATAAGGATTTAACGTCCCATAACTTTTACATTTTTGTTAAATTCCTCAGTTAAGAATTTTAAGGTATAGGTATATTATTGAGCTATCAAAATAGTAAATATTATTAGTTATACCAAAGGAATACCAGCGTTTAAGAGCAAAATTATAGTGGCTCATGGTATTATTAGATACCCATGCCATGGTTGGCTAGGCCAATACGGAACGATAACTATGTCAATTGCTTTGTTGTTCAGAATTTACTTTAAGCATTTTATTTCAGGAGAAAATTGTGTGAAGACACGGTAGAAGTAATTGTTCCAAGGCATTGTAAATGCATCTATATCATAGGCGTCTGGGTCACGTTTCCAGGATAAATATTTTGTGCGGTTTTTGTTACGCCGCGATGCAAACAAAAAAATCAATAACAGGTTTACCGAATTTTTTTTCGTAATAGATTTAAATAATTGTGAATCTAACTCCCATTCGGTATCAACATTAGTACCTAGAATCTAGGTCCGCGTCAGTGTTCTCTCTGGATTTAATATACGATGTGTAAATAAATATATTTTATTGTTTTATTGCACCACTGCCACATTTGCCGAGTGATATCATTTAAATGAGGGAATTGCGTGCCACCCATTTTGTTGGCATAAGCAATGACAATAGTATTATCTAAGAAGAACATCTGGATTTGTTTTGTTTTTGCAAAAGGCTTTTAGGCCCATCAATGCTGCCAGTAACTCGAGGACGTTAATGTGGTGTTTTCTTTCTTTCATTAACCAAAGACCTCTAGTAATTTCACTTGCGTCCTCACTCACAGGCTGTCCCCCACCCTGTGAGTGAGGAGTCTTGTGAATATTTCCCATTGAAAGGAGCAAATCACGAAGTTTGTTCATAGTTCTGTGCGACATTTAACTCCACCAAGTCTTCTTGTGAGAGAGTACAAACAGTTATTTTGTATCATAGTTGTCATTTGACTTCAAAGTGCTAAACATTTCTCCCGTTCTACCCGTTTGGTATATACCTAGCCATTCGCAATGGCTGGGCACGCTGCTGATAACGTACGGATTAGTTTTTCAAAATCTCTGATAACTACAGTATCTATGCGGCGGCGGTATTTATGGATTAGTTCCTTTATTCTTTGATTTTTTTCTTGAGGTAGCTGTAAACATGGAGTGTGAGTTGATGAGAATTCCTATGAAATTGCAAATCTGATTTGGTATGAGAGAACTTTCTTCTATGTTGATAACTAAACATAATTTATCAAATGTTTGTATTACTGAATTTACAGTCCTGAGACATGAGTCATAAGTATTTCCTATACAAATAACGTGACCCAAATAAGATGCTACTGTATGGCAATTGTACCTCAAACAAGACAAAACGGGTTTGAGTAATTTTGTATTATACTAATGGCGCCAGGCTGAGGCCATAATTATGGTAGGCAATTGAATAACGGAATCACATCACACCAATATTACCTATAAAGGTAAAAGTTTGTGAGTGTGTGTGTGTTTGTTACTTCTTTACGCTCAAACGGCTGGACCAATTTTTATAAAATTTTGTATGGAGGTAGCTGACACCCTGGATTGATTAACATATAGGCTACTTGCTACTTTTTATCCCGATATACCCAAGGGATCGAGACTTATGCGGGCGAACCCGCGGGGCGCAGCTAGTCTCAAATATTTTCTATGTGAGATATGTTTAAGCATTAAAAGTAAGATTCTTTTAGGTCTATTGTTGCCATGAATGCATTATTTATTATTAATTTTGATACGGTACGTATATCATCCATTTTAAAATGTTGGGCTGGTAAGAACTCATTAAGGGTGTTCAGATTTAAGATAAATCTATAAACGCCTGTACTCTTAGGCGTTAAGAATATCGGTGAAATAAACTGTTGTGGTAGATCAGAACATTTTAGAAATTGCCCGTAAATCAATAAGTTTGAATATTGCAGATTCCATTTCTCCATGAGATGGTGAGTTTTTTGGTACAGTGTTTTGAACCACTTTCCCAATAAACGGTATTTATAACCATTAACATAATTTAGTATGATGGGATCATCGGTTAACAACATCCAGAGTTTTATAAAATATCTAATTATACCAGGTTCAGGGATCTAATTATTGGGCACGGTTGGCGCAGTGGTTAAGCGATTGACTGCTGCGCTGCGTGTCGCGGGTTCGATTCCCGCACGGAACAAATATTTGTATGACCTACAAGTAGTTGTTCCGGGTCTGGCTGTTTGTGTATGTGAGTTTAAATGTTTGTAAACGCACCCACGATACAGGAGAAATTCCTAGTGTGGGGCAACGTTTTTAAAAAAAAAAAAAAAAATACCGGCGTGAGGTATCTTTAACGGCGGTTCTTCTCGTCGTTCATCTTGATGGCTCCTGTCTGCCGACTGCGTTGGGTTGAGTAGTTGGTCAGGATTTCAATTTTCAGGAACAAGCATTTTTGCTTTTAATGATTCCTTGTGTTCTTTATCTGATCCATCGAGCAGTATTTTTCCCCAACGTTCAGAGACTTCATTGGGTATTTTTTGTCCGAGAGCGGCCAAGCTTCGCCAAGCAAGTCAAGAATTTCTGTGCAAATATCCACAGTAGAAATATCACTAACCACCCTCGGGTGACTCGAAGTTTACCTTGTAGCAAGGACAAGGAAATTTTCTTGACACGCGGTATTAACGACCGATTTGACTACTGGGATTTCATCATCCTCTTGTGGTTCATCGATATTTCTGTTGTTTTCAACAGAACTTAGATATGCGTCATAAGGCGATGAGCTTAAAGATCGCAACGATGAGCTTTCTGAAGGCCGAAACAAAAAGAAAGTTACTTCAGATAGTATCACGTACTACCTCATCGAGAAAGTAGTTATTGTACTTCTGGATAACATCGCGTGTTACCTCGCTAAGAAATACCATTTTGTTATCAGGATAACATCACGTGTTATCTCATTAAGATAACGATAGAGTTATAGGTCTTAATGAAAATAAACGCCTAAAATATTCTTCGTCACGTTCATTTTCTCGTTTCCCATGACTAATTTTCACTTAATTAATTCTTTTCGCAATGAAAATATAAAGATTTTTAAGGATGTAGATTGAATTATTGAATACACAGCGTAACAGTGCAACACACGAAGAACGAATGAGGTATTGAGGTTTGGGTGACAGTTGACAGATGACACAGACTATTAAATTATTATTTTTTTATTCTCACAACACAGTGTGCAGTGTAGTACATTCGGGTACGATACTACGAGTTAAATCTCGAGGATGCAACATTGAAGTATAATTTATTTCAATTAAGTAAACCATTTAGATGCAGATACAAACAAAACATCGGAATTAAGAAATCTTTATCTAAAGGAGTAGGACAAAATTAAACTCTCCAGTATCAGAATGATAAGGGGGATGCGCTAAGGTAGCCCGGGAAATTCATATTAATATTTTTAAATATGGTGCATAAAGTTACATTATTATTTTTCATAAGAAAAAGGCTTCTAAATGCACTGTGGATATTTTGTACTTACAGATTTCAATCGGACAGCAACAGAGCACAATGTTAGAGTGGCAAGGAAGAAATAAACTCCTATGATACTGCTCAATAACTTGTCAAGCTCGGTAATTGAACTGAAAATTAAATAGAATATCATTTATTGTTGTTACAGGTAGGTAGTTTACAATAAATGAAGTTCAAAATTAAAAAGTAGGTATGTCTGTAACATTCCCCTAGAATGTACAATAAATAATAAGAGATAAATACCTAAAAATCGGCACAAATTCGGTTTTAAAAGAAAAAATTGATTTTTAATTCAGTGGTAGGTAGCTTAGGCCCACGAGTTACATTTAAATCATACTAACTTTACTAATAAGCTGTAAGTCTGATGGCACCGTATAATTCTGAAGTGAGCTCTATCGTCTCTTCTCTTTGAAAGATTGCACCGTTTCCCCTTTCCTCCAATGCGTGAACTATAATCTCGGAGCAATGAAAACTGGCCACATACGAATATCATGATCCCAATGGCTGTTAAATCAAATGCAATGTGGACACAGACACAATAAACAGCTGACACAAATTCACATAAAATTGTTACAATGTAGCCGAAAATGCTAAAGTCATCCATTGGAGCCCAGCCCGGCAAAATGTGAGGATACCCCGGACATTCCAATCCACGCATCTTACACATAAAATGTTCCATGAACGGAGAAACTATAAAGATAACAGCTGTAAAGCTATAGATTCTAGTTAGAATGGTTGCTGTATTTCTATATTTATTTGTGTAAATGTTAATGGATGCAGAAAAGTTGTCACCCTCCTCACTATCGGACTGGTACTCCGCGTGTGAGATTGGATCTTTGCTCAATTGTGTGTTTTCCAACAATGAGATTTGGGTGAGAAGTTTACGCCAGCTATGATGGCTTCTACGCAATGAAACTAGTTTGAGGACCCCCATGCCACAAAACGCGAGAACACTGAAGCATTCGAAGAGCCTTTCAGGATCATCTTTAGCCATGAAGAGTGCGATGACTTGAAAGACGCACGTTATCAAGAAACAGAATGTGGACACATTGGCTGCCCAGTGCACTTTGCGGATAGTAATGTATGATGAGACGCCTATATTGTGAATCGGACGGGTAATTAGACCGACTAGGTCGTCAGTCTGACCTCCAGGACCTCCCAACCACCGAAGTAAATTCTTTATAATCTGCAATCAAATATCTGATATTATAATTTTAGTACCTACATATAATAAACCTACCCACTATTTTAAAAGAATAATTAATAAACCTTAGACAACATCATGAACGAATTCAAATCACGTCATAAGGAGAATGTCGCAAGTTTTGTTGTGTTTGTTACAGTTCGTGAAAGACGTAAACTACTTATTAAGTGTTTATTTACTTTATGTAGCGGTGAAAGTAAGTAGAGGATCATTAACTAGGAATATTCTGTAAGGTCGGAATTTCCAAAAAGGTGTCTAATCATGACTTTTGTGCTGTCGAAGCTGGGTAAGAATTCCTGTACCAATTAGGTTTTTATTAGTCATTTAAAATTATTAAGGACTCAATGTTAAATACAAACTCAACATGTGTGGGTCCAAGCAAAAAGGGCCAGTAGTGGGGTATTGAGATAAGACTAGATTCGGTATCTAGAATAGTCAATTGATAATAAGGATTAAAAACATAGGTATTCAAAAACTGACACATTTTTTTTAAATCAGACATTTGAAGTTGAAACTCTGAAAAAGACTGATTAAAAAAAAAAAAACTATACACACTTGTAGATAGAATTGAGCATTAATTAATAATCAATTAAAATTTTAAACCGAGAAATGCAATTTTTTCACCCATCTTTACAAAACTGCGTAAGTATATCTCGGAAACTAAATGCTGAGAACTGGACCTTTTTACTTGAACGCCGACATTTATGTATTTTCGCTACAATGCATGGTAACGTATCGAAATAACAAACAACTCTCTTTGGTGTTTGTTGTTTGGTGTAATTAAAATCAAACTAATTACATTACGCATACCTATTTTGTTCTTTGATTAGAAAAGTTGTATAATGATATCGCAACTATTAAAACTTTTCTGTTAATAGTATGCTAGTTATGAAGAGTCCAAATTATGTACAAATATACCTACGAGTGTAAGTCGTGTAAGGCGCGATAGTCAGTGACATAGAAATTGTGGTACTAGTCGCTGTCGCGTCGCGCCCGCGATATCACACTAGTGTTGCCCAAATTCAGTCTTGGTCTTGCAGTCTTGGTCTTGTTCTTGCGTTTTTGCAAGACCAAGACCAAGAACAAGACCGCGTATTTTTAGCAAGACCAAGACCAAGACTGACCGTGCAAGACTTGAGCAAGAACAAGACATAGCCTGCAAGACTCTTGCGTCTTGCAGCTAGGACTTAGCGCTATTTCACTGAGTAGTTAGGTGTAACAGTTCGGTGTATAGGTAGGTACGCTTAGGAATTCTATGAGACGCAAAAAACTGTATCAAAGAATATGAAAAACTGGACCTATGCGCATTACGACTAATACCATAAACATAGCGAATAAAAAAATATCTATTAAAATCAAACTGAGTGCATGCATAGTTATGTTTTAACCATCGGCACTTTGATAATGCGGCATCAAAGGTTTTGTACTTACTTCTCAAAGAAATTTGCCGCTTTTCGGAAGTACATGGTTATGATACACGCGCCGGCGGCGGCTTCTTTTGAAATCTAAAACAATCGTTGCCGCCACGCCGAAATCATAACATTTGTGACACTATTTGATTGCCGCCATAGGGCGTAGGTATACTCATGCAAAATAATTTCGAATTTTTTTTAAGAGTACCTACAGGTGTTCCAAAGAATAAATAAGTTTCAGAGTGCTTAGAATGAAAATGAATACATTATACTGATCACGCAAGTAGTATTATGATTAGGTTATAAATCAAAGCTTATAAATCATAAATGTTTATTAAGAAACAGTTACTTCCATGGAAAACGACATATAGGTCAGTTGATTTTTCGAATTTCTTATCAAATCTTCAGTTATTTATTAATCTGCTTGATCTTTACTATGGCTATGTTAATTCAAGCTCACAATGTTCCAATTCTAATACGTTTTTCTAAGATTTAAAGTAAACTTTAATAAATAGTAATAGACTAATAGGTAATTGCAAGACTTGCAAGACTCTTGCTGCAAGACCAAGACCAAGACCAAGACTGGGAGCGCAAGACCAAGACCAAGACCAAGACCAGGTGTATTGGCGCAAGACCAAGACCAAGACTGGCTAAGTCTCGTCTTGTTCTTGCATTTGGGCAACACTATATCACACCAGTCTGTACGAGCCTTAATTAGGTCAGTCGGTATTTAATGAACTGAAAGTAATTTAAATAATTTGCATAATTCATTACCTAAAATTAGTTGATTCTTACTTATTAAGTAAGTACCTACATACTAGGTTAATTAGCATTTTTAATTTTCATTTACGTACCTACCCTAAATACATAAACCCGATTTGAAATAAGATAGGTAAATCTTTTTACAGTCCGTTCAACCGATTTTGACTTCTATTGCGTTGGTGGCCATAAACATTTGGTAATGTATTGTATTGTTTATGCTTTTAATGCCATCATGCGAAGTCAATATCGGTTGAACGGACTGTAAAAAAGGTTTATTAAAATTTCTAATCTTATTTCAAATGGTGTATAGGTACCTAACTAGTAATATTTCTAGGTTTGTGTAGTGTATTTTCCTGCCGTAACATCCTACCTTTCTAATTGCATAGTTAAATTGCATTAGGTGACTATTTGATTGAGTAGAACTCCCGCCCTTTCCATGTTTCAATAGAAAACAAACTCTTCATTGATAAGACACCTGCGCAATTTCCCTGAATCACAATAGGTATTCGCTAATTATGCAATCTATTCTGAGGGTCGTGGTTCCAATAATAATAAACTGCATTGCATATTCATCATCATTTATTTTAAACTAAGCATTAATTAACACAGAAAAGCCCGAGCTGTTATAAAAAAAAAATAGAAATGCCATTTCCAGTGAATGTAACTATCTGATCAAGTCTACCATGCCGAAGACTGCCATCCATTATTAGACCTAAAGCCTAGGTCTGGTTTGTTCCAGCCGTTCGCGTTGGAAGAATCAAGACTTTCGATTGTAGTGGAATCTGCAAATCTATCGTTCCACCCAGGAGACGATCTGAAGGAATTGCCGCCATAACCACCATTGGGGCTGTATCCACTTTGTTGCCAACCGCTGCTTGAAGGACTCCCATTTCCGTTTCCGCTACGGCTTCGACCGCTAGTTCCAAAGCCAGAGCTCCCACTCCAGCCACCATTACTTGCTGATCGACCCAGACCACCTCCAGAGCTAGCCCAGCCACCGCCTGAAGAGCGTGCGAGACCAACGGAAGGTGTTTCACCAAAACCGCCGCTTACTTGCCAGCCGCTACCACCTGTGGAGAACACCACAGTGGTGATTACCTTCAGATAGAATGATTACCGATTGTGACGGACCCAAAAGGGTAGGTAACAATCGTTAATCGACATCAAAAGTATGAGCCAGGTAAACAACAACACGTCTGCTAAGGCGATTCCATTTATTTTGGACTAGGGTTAACCTGTAAAGAAGCTATTGGCATACTGATAGCATAGTGTTAAGGGACCTCTTAAACTGTTTAGTAACCTAACTAGACATCGTTATAGCTAGATATAGAGAAATCAATTAGGTACCTACCTATACCTACTTTACGTTGGGTGTGCAAAAATAGAATAAACATCGGTTATTTCATACCTACTTAGATTTAGTAGGTAGTAGGTATATTATACTAATTTAGTAGCTTGCTTTTAAAACAATGTTTATAATAATATTACAAAGTCTACAGTACGATAGGTAGGTATCCAGTGGTTGTGTCATTGACTATGTTGCCGAAATATCACGAGTTTATTTGCTGAACCTTGAAATTTTTGTTTAATTTATTTGTTCGTTATAAATAATAATATTATTATGTATACAAGCACCATGGGTAGTTGGGGCACTGAGGCCAGGAAGCTCATTAGAGAGATAGGGCACAAGCTCCATTTAATAAAACCGGCCAAGTGCGTGTCGGACCACGCACAATGAAGGGTTCCGTAGTTAGGATGAATTTATCCCAAAAACAAATTTAACATTGTAGTTGAAAAACATGCTCTCCCATACATCAATATACGTTAAAAAAAAATGTTGTTCATGGTTTTATTTTACGACTTTTTCGGCGTGATGAATATGTAGGTACACCCTTGCCAAATTACAGCTTTCTAGGACTAAACGTCTCCGAGCTAAGCAGGGGACAGACAGACGGATATGGCGAAACTATAAGGGTTCCTTGTTTACTACTGAACCCTAAAAACGGGTGACTCCCGCCGCCGGCTCGTTCTTGGTGTAAAGGAGCGTTATGGGCACCTTTGCGCCGGGAACAGTTAGGGGCGGGTTATTTGATTAAGTTTTTTGATGTGTTGTCGTGACTTATGCATGTATATAGGTAAGTAGGTATATTATATATATTATACTTATTTATCTGTTTTTTTTTATATTGCTATGCTTGCCACTGACGCCGCAATCAACGTGGCTACCTACTAGAGTCAAAAAATATAAAAACAACAAAGAAGAGTACCATCAACATGAAAAAAAGAAGAAGTATAAGTACTTATTTAACTCGTATCCAAACTTATTATTATGACAATAGTTAAATGTAACTTATTTAATCACAAACAATGCATTATTTGTAAATTCACTCAGAGAACAACACAATAGGTCCATGTTGCTAACTTGCTAATTTGTTAGACTTCTGAGTAATCTAAAAGATCCTTTGCGAGCAGCTGCTGTATAGTACTGACAGTAATTTTAATCATTTATCTTTTACAAAAGATGTCAAAACTATATTTATAATATACATAAAAACTTCAATAAACTAAATGATTATTTACCAGTCAGTTAAAATATATTCTTAAAAATACTCCTTAACATCAAACTGTGACGGAACGCCACAACCGGTTAGATTAAATGCTCTAAGCCACAACCCCATCACTATTTAAGGCTTAAGTTCAGTAGACTTTTTTTTTTTGGGTGGGAAATTATCCATCAAATAACTTCTCCCGCTCTGGGTGGAGCGGGAGGGCGTTTCAGACTTTTACTGACTAAAACCCACCCGTGTTCCTTCAAATGCCTGTGTGCCAGGGCCACGATATCCCTTTCGGACAGACTCGTAACCCTGGCAGGCATTGGCCCTTTCGGACCCCGTCAATTGGTGCTGACATCTCTTTGAGGCGCGCCTGGATCACAACGCGCCGTCGACCCGGGCCTGGTACTTATCGGACGGCGAGCTACCCATCGCTCACCGTCCGCAAGCCCGCGCCTACGGTGGCCGGGAATCGGCCTGCGATTCCCGACGCCCGGAAAGTCCAGTAGACTAACTACAACATTTTGGGAAAAGACTAAATAGATAACACTGATTAATTTGCATTGGAAATCCTTCAGCCCCTCGGCCACTTCATACTTAATAGATATTGTACTGTAGAGAGCTACCGAGGTGTTTATGTTTTAAACTCTTAGGGCAAACTAATAAGATAAGAGTAAAAATGTGCTATTTACCTGGAGAACGAACATCCCGGCTGGCGTAGGCTGTTGCTGTGGCAATTAGCACTAGAACTAGAATCTTCCCCTGAAATAAGAGAACATTATGATGAATAAATCAATATTATCTTAATTATTACTTAAGTTTATTGTAGGGCTCTTCTATCATCTTCTTCTGGACCTTGCTGAACTGAAGCAGTTAGTTATTTTTCGTACAACATAGCAAACCATTAGAAGAACTGGTAACTGATTAAAATATATTAATAATAATGATTTATTTCTAACTACAGGTACCTACATAATATATTATAATATGCATAATATTTTTAAGGTTCGTTCAGACCACGTCGTGCGACAAGTCGCGCCGGTCTGCACGAGCCTTTATAGTCGCAACAAAATTATAATGTTATGTACTTTTACCTATAATTCGTGTATACATTAGCAGTAATACCTTTCCTAAATACAATTGTAAATGTGTACAATTACAAAATAAGAAATAAATTATTATTATTTTATTTATTATTTTATTATTAATATAATAAAACAATGTTTAATAAATAAACTAGACTTGAGAAAAAGACACAGAAAGCTCACTTACCATCTTTACTGGTATTCAGTTAAGTACTTGTCAGCAATTCGTGAATCTCATCACATTTATACCATTTTTAAAGCCTGCATCCCAAATCTAGCCAGTTTTTACTGCCATACATCAGAGGCACGATAACAAGCCCAACAATAGGGTTATGTTAAAGTGACACGATTTGACTATTCATTCGATGAATAAAGCTTCTCATGTGGGAACAAAAACACAAAGCTAGATGTGTCATCAGTGATTAATTAAGTAGATAATAAGTGTCTGAAGTGTTATTGCTTCAAGGTCGAGTTTGGGATATTCCAGTTGATTGCAAGAGTAAGGTGGCCCAATGGAAACGGGCGTGACTTACGAGTTGTACGTCGTAGGTTCGAACCCAGACAGGCGCTTTACTTAGAGTGAATTTATATATCTATATATATAAAATAGAAGTCCACTCATTGAGCACTCATCACGAAATCTCGGAAACTACTGGGCCGTGAGGTCTAAAATTGGCACAAGCACTCTGTATGGGGTGCAGGCGCGCACTAAGAAAGGATTTTTTTTAATTCGCACCCCAAGGGGTTCAAAAGGGGTGTCAAAGTTTGTATGAAAGTCCTATGTTTTTAACAGACTTCCAAAAAGGAGGAGGTTATTTATGTTCGGCTGTATGTTTTTTTTTTCTTTTTATGTATGTTCACCGAATACTCCGTCAATTGTGGACCGATTTTAAAAATTATTTTTTTGTTTGGAAGGGTATGCTCCCGAGGCGGTCCCATTGCCACCAAATCAGAATCTGATGAGGGGATCCCATGGAAATCGAGGGAAATCCTCAAATTTTATAGGCATACCTATAGCGATTTAAGTATTTTTTATAGTAACTCAAGCATTTGCACTCGAAAAGCACCATTTGGTAAAGTGGAACTGATGATGAAGACCACAGATGGCCACCGGAACTATTTAATAATAAGTATTTCACCGTTGCGATTCGATTAGGCACTTTAATATGATTGCTAAGCAATTTATGGGCGTCAAAATGCATATGGTGAAGTCACCATCAGTTCTACTGGTTCTTACCAGGAGAACTCCTCAACAATTAACGCCCCTGCATCGCGGAAAGCAATATTTTGTAAAAGGTGATGAGAATTTGACATTAGGCTATTGTAAATTAGATAAATTACAAACTAACCCACTAAAAAGTGAAAAATAAAAACCTTTTTACAAAAAAAAAACAACCGACTTCCAAAAAAAACACTACAAAGTGAAAAATAACTTTAAATTCGGAAGTCGGTGGCAAAAAACTAAAATACAGATCCAAAGACACCGAACACCACTGAAAAAAGTTCCAAATCCAGTTAAGATCCAAATTGAATCTTACGGCAACGCGTTATTGCATACTTTACATTGAAATTAGAATTCGGAAGCCGATATAGATCCGAATTGAATTTATACGACAACGCGTTAATGCATATTTTACATTGAAATAAGAATTTGGAAGTTCCTTGAGGTTTATCTTTAGTTGTTATGCCAAATTCTAGGTGGCCAGTATGTTTCAGTAATATGCATGCGGGATAACGTTCTAAACTTTTTACGCCAATTTCTAGGGGGCCAGTATTTTTCAGTATGCAGGCGTCTGCTAAAAGATAACGAAATGAGGTCCTAATTGGTATTCAGGTAATTTGAACGTTGCAGTTATAGCAATACGGTCGACAATGCTAAGGCGAAAACTTCACAAAGTTTAACCTTAATCGCGGTTGCAAGCCGATCGTTTCAAAAAATGCTTAACATGTCGGGTAAGGCACTGTATCATTTCGGACTTCCAGCACCTTCCCGTGAAATAGAGTCCGATTTAGCCAATCGGCAATACCTCAATGAGATTGCTTTCGATGCCGTTCAACTAAGTGAATTAGTAGCTGTGAACTTTCCGAAATTAAATCAAGAACAGAGAGACGCTTACGATGAAATCATTCACAGCATTGATTTTAATTGTGGAAAGTAGTTCTTCCTCGATGCGCCTGGTGGACCGGGAAAAACTTTCTTATTAAATCTGCTGCTGGCCACGGTAACACGCTTCAAAAATATTGCAGTTGCTGTTGCTGCTTCGGGTATTGCTGCTACCTTACTCGACGGAGGCAAGACTGCTCATTCTGCTTTAAAATTGCCTCTAAACCTAAACTCTTGTGAGTCTACACTTTGTAACATTTCCAAACAAAGTTACATGGCTCGGGTGCATAAAGAAGTAAAATTAAATGTATGGGCTGAGTGCACTATGGCTAACAAAGACGGTGTAGAGGCTCTTGAGAGAACTCTGCAGGACGTTAGAGCTCAAAACCGTCTAATGGGTGGGTTGACGGTCCTTTTGGATGGTGACTTTAGACAGACCTTGACTGTTATACCACGAGGCACACGTGCTCCGAGAGCTCCGAGAGCCTTGGGCAAAAGAGTTTTCAGAATGATTAAAGAAGTTGGTGATGGCAATATATTTGAAGAAGATGGGTGAATAACCATTCCAAGCATCCTTTGTGATATTGTGGAGGATCTAGACAGTCTCACTAACAGAATATATTCCAACATTAATCAGGCTAGTGTATCTTTTTTAAGAGAAAGAGCCATTCTTACTTCAAGAAACGATTCTGCCAACAACATCAACAACTATTTGTTGGAGAAACTTCTAACTGAAGGAGTATCTTATAAATCTGACGGTGAGGTTCTGGAGGTTGAAGAGGCTGTTCACTACCCTGTGGAGTTCCTAAATAGTCTGGACCCACCAGGATTACCACCACATGTACTCCACCTAAAGGTAGATGCACCATTCATGTTACTGGGTAATTTGCAACTGCCCAAATTATGTAACGGGACAAGGCTGAAGGTCCGCCAACTTCAAAAGAATGTGATTGAAGCAACTATTTTTACGGGCGTTATTCAAAGAGAAACAGTTTTTATCCCTCGAATCCCACTTATCCCTTCAGATTATCATTTTGAATTCAAGCGACTATAAATTACTATTATACAATTTCCAGTAAAAGTTTGCTACGCAATGACTATCAACAAATCACGGGGCCAAACTTTAAAAGTAGCTGGGGTGGACCTGAGAAGGGATTGTTTCTCACATGGACAATTATAAGTGGCGTGTTCTAGAGTCAGTTCACCTGAAAACCTCATAATACCGCAACCAACAAATAAAACATGAAATGTAGGTTAGGTCTTGCAGACTTACGAGCATAATAACCGGATGTAAAAACGAGCCCAAGTTTAGGCTTGCAGATTTATAATACAATTTTATTGGTATATAGCCGATCGATCCCTTTTCTGTAATAATTCCTTGCTTTTCTTAAAACTATCACTAAATCTGTTCAAAAGTCTGTTTTTAGGGTTCCGTACAAAAAGGCTCCAAATGGAGGCCTGTTGCTTTCGCTCATGCGTTCGTCCGTCCCTCTGTCACATTAGACTCTAGCGGCTACACCTTTGAAGCTAAAGTCTTCATATTAGTAAGTCTTTATACATAAAGCAATGGAAAACAAATTTATGAGAGGCCGCCAAAGTCAGCTTTTATTCCAATATTTTATTACCAAGTTTAATTACATCTAATTACTATAAACGCAGTGAAACAATCACTGTGTCATAGGCCTTAGTAAACATTTGTATTATGCACATCTACCCGCAGTGGCGATGCGCATACGACGTCGTCCACATTATTTTCTACAACTACCACAGTTACTAAAACTGATACCTACGAAATTGTATTATAATTTGTCTTAGTAGTACCAACCCACTAAGCCAATGAGCTTCATATATTTCAAGTTATAGTATTGTATTTTCTCTGTAAATGATTGTGAAAATCTACTTCCGACGTAGGAACTAGCAAAATTTAAAATATTATTATGTTACCAACAAATAATAAATTTTTAGAAAACTTGATACATTTTGAGAATTTCCTCATTTTACTATTACAACAAACTTAATTTTCTGGATTAACTAAGCTTATACAATTTATAACTTCTACATTTGGTATAGAACCCTAAATGCGCGAGTTCCGAAGTGCAATTGGTCTGTTCGCTTGGAACATTAACTTACACACTAAATGCGCGAGTTCCGAAGTGCACTTGGTCTGTTCGCTTGGAACATTAACTTACACACTAAATGCGCGAGTTCCGAAGTACAATTGGTCTGTTCGCTTGGAACATTAACTTTCACACTAAATGCGCGAGTTCCGAAGTGCAATTGGTCTGTTCGCTTGGAACATTAACTTTCACACTAAATGCGCGAGTTCCGAAATGCACTTGGTCAGTTCGCTTGGAACATTAACTTTCACAGTAAATGCGCGAATTCCGAAGTGCACTTGGTCAGTTCGCTTGGAACATTAACTTACACACTAAATGCGCGAGTTCCGAAGCGCAATTGGTCTGTTCGCTTGGAACATTAACTTTTACACTCAATCTCATAAACACCAACGTATGAAACACGCGTGTGAAACCGCGCGGGTACAGCTAGTTATATATCAAAATCAAACATTTTAATTTCACATAAACCTACATGGGCACTTATGAAACGTCAGAAGCTAGGTGCACGGTTCCAATTGGTCGTTTCCTATGGAGACGAGCCGGCAAGAAACTCCACGGTTACCTACTCTTTAAAAAAAAAGTGGGCTTTAACAATGTTTCCAAGTTACAGTGTTAATAGGTATGGGAGGACAGTGTAGGCCCGTCAACAAGTACCAAGTACTTAACAAAATAGAAGATATTTTACAAAGCTACAGTCTATTAGGCCTACAACGTTCTCACATTCACAAATTAAAAAAGAATCTATATAAAATATTACTAAAATAATAAAAATAAAACCATTTAAACCAAATGACAACATTGTCATTACAACTGTAACAAAACTGAATAAATATTCTGTCCACAAGTCACTAATAAATATTTTAAATTAAAAATTGTAGGTTATGTCAAAGTATGTAAAAAAAAAGGAATAAAAATCGTAATTTAGGAGCAGTTAATAGACATTTACATAGTTATGCCGTTTATGAGTTACCAGGGAAGCCACATGTGCAGAAGGAATTATTGCCAAAGTTCCTTCCTTCTTATAGTATGCTTTTTTGATTAGGACACGTATGATGTGGGTTTTGAACTTTCCATCGCTAAGTTCTATAACCGACTTTGGCAACTTGTTATAGAAGCGGATACTGTTTATAAGAAATGACTTGCTTGTTTTAGTTAATCTAAAGGAGAGGTCAAAATTGGTATAATATTCCGACGATTTTTAAACGCTAATGTGATGTACCTTATTAGAAAGCTTATTTATTATGCTACTCGATTATAGTTAAACCTGATTTTTTCAGGCGCCCGTTTTTGTGAAAAAGTGGAAAATGTTTCAATACAAACAAAACGCACATAATCTTTATTTATTAATTTCTATGCAATTTAATTATTTTATTTGGCTAATGTTTTCGTTTCTATTAAATACTTTGAGATTTTATTATAATTTTAGCTGCAGCTCCATGAAATTAAGACAAAAAATATTCATTATCATGACAATGCAATAACAAAACGTATCGAAAAAAGTTAAAACTGTAAAGTAAAAACTCGGACTAAATAACCGCTGTAAATGTCAAGCCGAGTCCTGCTGACTGACGTTGTCATTGTCACGTAATTTGCCACAGGGCTGCCATCCCTAAAATATAAATAATGGTTGTAGAACATTTTATTTTTCAACACTTGTTTAAAAAAAAACGGGTGGCTGTATTAAAAAATTAAATGCCCAAAGACAACAAAATAATTACCCTCTTTCAGCCTATATAGGTCAGAAGGCTGTTTAAATTTTCAATTATTTTAGTACCAAGCCCCATACATTTCGTGAACGTTTCCTTTGGGTATCACAATTTCATGTTTACTACGTGTATTTATATTATGGAAATCACTTCTTATTTTAAACTCCTAAGTTTTTGCGAACATATAAAATACTTTCTAAGATATAAAGGGAAGGCAGAGTTAGTACATCAATTTCATTGAATTTGTTTCTAAGGGACTCACGAGGACCCATTCAATAGATCGCGCGGATATAAAATAGAAGTCCACTCACTGACCACTCATCACAAAATCTCGGGAACTACTGGGTCGTGAGGTCTAAAATTTGGCACAAGCACTCTCTATGGGGTGCAGGCGCGCACTAAGAAAGGATTTTTTTAAATTCACACCCCAAGAGGTTGAAAAAGGGTGTCAAAGTTTGTATGAAAGTCCTATGTTTTTAAAATTAGAGACATGAATGTTGGCCTGATTGTTCCTTTCGGCTTCTAGGTGCTCACTATGAAAGGGTTTTATGAAATTCGGCCCTTAAGGGTGTAAATAAGGGTGTTTAATGTTTGTATGAAAAAGGTTCCAAATCCAGTTAAGATCCAAATTGAATCTTACGGCAACGCGTTATTGCATAGGTACTTTACATTGAAATTAGAATTCGGAAGCCGATAAAGATCCAAATTGAATTTTACGACAACGCGTTAATGCATATTTTACATTGAAATAAGAATTTGGAAGTTCCTTGAGAACTGAGGTGGGCTGGGTGGGGAGCTTGGGTTGATCTTTAGTTTTTATGTCAATTTCTAGGTGGCCAGCAGTATGTTCCAGTACTAAGCAGGCGTGATAACGTTCTAAAGTTTTTATGCCAATTTCTAGGTGGCCAGTATTTTTCAGTATGCAGGCGTCTGCTTAAAGATTATGAAATGAGGTTTTAATTGGTATTCAGGTAATTTGAACGTTGCAGTTATAGCAATAAAGTTGAGAATGCCAACGGAAAACTTCACAATGTTTAACCTTAATCGCGGCTTGCAAGCCGATCGTTTCAAAAAACGAACTCATGTATCAATCACAAAATACAGAATATTGTAAAACCTGTTACTTAAGCGATAGACGTTCAAGCTAGTTTTACCGAAATTTCTGTTCTGCGATATTTTGTTATTACTACTAATTTGCATTGAAATATTTTTCATCGTCGTTGTTTGGTTTAAGTCTTTGTTTTGGTTTGTTTTGCTTCCTAATTTCAAATTGGAGGATAATATTGTGTTCTTACCTATTGCCTGGTTTATTTCTATTTCTTTGCTAATTACTTATTGTGTAGGTTTTTTGACACATTACTATAATAGTTTTTAGTATTAGTCGTTTTTACTAGAAAAAGTGTCCTTGAATACCTTTTTTTTTTTTTTTGGGTGGGAAATTATCAAATAACTTCTCCCGCTTTGGGTGGAGCGGGAGGGAGTGTCAGACTTTTACTGACTAAAACCCACCCGTGTTCCTTCAGATGCCTGTGTGCCAGGGCCACGATATCCCCTTCGGACAGGCTCGTAACCCTGGCAGGGTCCTTGAATACCTACGTTCGTATTTATTTTATTATTCAGTATCTTTGGTTTAGGCTGGCGTTGTAAGGGTTGTAAAAGGTAGCTATAAAGAAAATTACGTTCAAGTAATATTTTTTACGTTACTTACTGGTCGTGAGCATTGTTTAATTAAAATGGATAGTCAAATTAGTATCACTTCTAATGGAGTGCAAATTCCTTGCCAAAAATAGTAAATTTCTCTGGCGATGGTGCATGCTTATTTTCATCTCTATCCTATTTGGTGAACAGTAACGTGGCCATGGCTTCTCAAATTCGAAACAGCATTGTGCGCCACGTGTCTAACAACTGGGAAAGATTCCAACCTTCCACCCAGGATCGGTCAGGAGCTGTTTATGGTTCAAAGCGTGAATATGTCCCTGAAATATCTTGCCATGGCACCTACGGAACCACCTGTGAACTCATGGCAGCGGGAGAACTATTCCCATTTGAGATCAAGTTGTTTCAAGATGGTACTTTTATTGCTGGTTTTGGGGAAGCACGGCAGGGAATCAAAATAATCCGATTCTCAGGAAACTTTAATGAAGGTCATTTTGATGTTTTAATTCCGTTGGCTAATTTTAATAATAAAAAATATCTTTTGACCCCCCCCCTTGCCGCCGGCAAAATTGAAGAATCACCGACCCTCACCGACTCAGCGGTAGGTAAATGTGCAGTTGAATTCACAATCCCAGTCCCAATTCACTGCTATTGATTTTGTCGAGAAGTCACTTGCCTATAGTGCGCAAACGGAATGCGAGTCATTTTTTTCTGGCATACAACCCTAGCATCAAAGAATTTCCTCATTTTACTATTACAACAAACTTAATTTTGCGTATGGATTAACTAAGCTTTAAATACAATTTATAACTTCTACATTTGGTACGGAACCCTAAATGCGCGAGTTCCGAAGTGCACTTGGTCTGTTCGCTTGAAACATTAACTTTCACACTAAATCTCATAAACACCAACGTACCTATGAAACACGCGAGTGAAACCGCGCGGGTACAACTACCTAGTTATTTCATATAATATTCACCACTGCTCTCAAAGCGGTGAAGGAAAACATCCATCGTGACGAAACCGCATGTCGTAGAACCAAAAATTCTAATTCAAAATCAAATCTATATTGCATAATCTCATCTGTGTACATGATCATAATAATAGTAAAAAAGTCCACATAGACCGTGGGGCACAATCATTTAATACAATATGAAAACGTACATTATGACGTATGTTTAAGTTAAGGTATTTATAATATGGGCCTGTGTTGCCTAAAAATAAATGGATTTATTATTATTAGGTTTATGGTTGTTATTGCAGGAAATGTATTTTTTTACAACAATAGGTCTTAACATTCTTTAAACCGAGGTAACATTTATGATTTTTCGTACAATTAGGCGCGTTACAAGTAAAATACCCCAAGGGGTATTTTTTTTTTACTCTGCTACGCTGTTCTCACTCCTGGGCAAAGGCCTCTCCACTATATTAAATAATAGTAAATTATTATGATTATTATTTTTTAGAAATACAGGCGAGATAATTGTGAGCAAAAACGTAATATCTGGAAAGTGGGTTTTCCTTAAATTACGTTTTAAATTGGTACCTATTTATTGTACCTAAATTAAAAATGTATAATTATAATAAGGATGTAGTTTGTACCTACATCTAGCGGGGATATTACGAACAACTGAGACTGTCTTGAGAACTAGCAAGACAATTCGCGCGGTACTCCTGTGCGAATAGTTTTTATTTAGTTCTGTTCACTGACGCACGATGGCGTTGTAATCAATGTTATGTATACAAGCAGAGCCACATCATTTGTTGCGGCGCTGTACTGTACCACACTGTTCTCAGCATAGATTATACACTTATATAAAGGTTCTCAGCAGCCTTTTGTGATACCCGCAACGCATCCACATATGTCACAAAGTATTGCGGTACGGGGCGGCGGGCGCGGCGGCGCGGCGCCTCAACGGATCGTGGGTGGATTATGAAAATAGGAGGCTCCCTATTTTGATGTTAATTTGCATGAATATTCTGAAACAGTCACACATACAAGCAAAATTAAACTTTTTTTTTTTTGGGTGGGAAATTATCAAATAACTTCTCCCGCTCTGGGAGGAGTTGTCTGAGCTCGGAGTGTCAGACTTTTACTGACTAAAACCCACCCGTATTCCTTCAGATGCCTGTTAGGTAGAAAGGTACAGTCAGCAACAAAAGTCGATGAATACTTCAGTTTTTTAAATCTTAAAATCATTGAGCATAATATGTTTTTAATTGAAATCGGAACAGAAATTAAAATAATAATGAGTATAAACTCTTAGCTAATAATAATATGAATAGCTAAAAAGCCGTTTATCGAATCACATAACATGACATCATGCCTGTTTTCCCCGAAGGGTAAGGCAGAGGTGTACTATCTACATAATTATTATTATATGCAAGTAGTTGGTACACCGACATTTTGCCAGCTATGTTTAAGTCCGGTGCCGGATTAACCACGTAGCACGAGCAGCAATTGCTACGGGCCCCGCGCAAAAGGGAGCCCCGCGTATCCAAAACCTCCCGCCTGAGCGTAATTTTTTGGGAGAAACTTGCGTGGTATATTGAATTTACTTGATGTCACAAACACGTGAAACGTAACACTTTTTCCGACTAAGACAATCTACGTCGGACAATCGGTAAAACACAGAATACATACAGAAAACGCACAACTTCTACAAAAAGTGGCTCGTATTAACTGTATATAATTTAAATCGGCCCGTTAAGGACTCAATGGAAAGTCTGACGTGTGCGAGTAACCTTACTCGACACTCAGTGTGGATTGAATTAGCAGAATTGAGATGGCTCGATTCAAAATTTGAAATTGTCTTTTTATTTGTAAGACTAACTGTCTACATTATTCTTATTGTAATTTTGTAATCATATACCAAAAAATTTTTTTCTTTTACCCTATTTTTTTTTACCACATTATACTTAAGAACCAGATCAAGGGGTAGAATATGCTAATTTGCTGGGGATTTGGGATGGAATTTGCTTTTCGCTTGCTTAATCCGGCACTGGTCCCATGTAATAGGGGGCGTGCCTATTGCCATCCACCAACGAGGCAATCGGGGCAGTCGATTAATCGAATAGTTTTTTGTTAATTTTAATGTTATGACAGCGTTAATGGATCTTGTTTCAAGATTCGAGCTGTGCTGTAACATGGTGAGGAAACAAGCCTATCATCCACTTAATATGGTCGGCAATTAGGTTTCAGTCTGAAATTACTTTGAATACCGCTATACGGTGATAGAGAAATTAGACCGTGTTCTGGTTTTGCTTCTGTCAAATGATTCTTTAAATATTCATTACCTGTTATGTATTCCGGGTAGGTACCTCTTATACATGGAAATTACACAACACTATTTTCATCATTATCGGGCTGTATCGTACTCCACTCCTGGAAATAACCCTATAGGTATCTGGAAAAGAGGGTGAAGGAAGTATGAACCATATTGCAGCACAAAGAGGATGATTTTGATGGACCGATAGGCCCCTTTTGGTACATCATCACTTGGAGTAGGGAGGTACTACTCTCTACTCTACTCAGAGCATTGATTTCAATGGCACTTTACCGAACGGTAACTAAGCTGTTCTACTAACCGCACTGAAACAAAATTTTGATAAGTGCGGTTCGGTGGAACACAAACAGCACCTGCATGTAGTTTGATGGAATGTATGTATTTTTTTATCAATACATTACTAACATAACAACATGGAACCAATATAATGTTTTATAAATTATGTTGGTTTTGTCCTTTTGTTGTTATTTTTTTCTTATTGCGTTATAATGTGTCGCTTAGTGAAGGTGTAGGTACCACTCCCATATTGAAAAAGAAGAATCTTCCGATCTTGACTGGTGGTAAGCGCTACCTGGGCTTCTCTACCACAGCCTTTTCGAATGCATTCACTGCGTCTTACTTACAATGCGACGAATTGTCACTTTGATTTTTGATCGGTCGGGGCTCATTATCAGTGCCCCGCTGTACTCAATAAATCGACTGTCCCTCTGGCGGAGTGTGCTGAAATATTATCATGATAAAGAAGGATCACGCTTTAAGAGCGCTGTTAAAACAAAAACCAAGAAAACAGGCAAAAAACCACGAAATTATCAATATAATATTACTGTGATTTCTATTGTATCTGTGTATGCTTTGTTGGAGGTCCCAAATAACTGTAAACCTCTGGCTCTGTAAACGATATAAGCAACCTATCTATTGCTTGCCCCTCGAAAGAGCTCCTACCTACATAGGTACAGTTGCCCGTGTGAAAGCAACCCTTTTACTGAGATCCATCTCTGGTTATGGCCCCCATTTTGGATTTTGATTTCCTGATTTTCGGTACCGGCGCGGCGCCCTCGAAACCTATGAAGATAACGCCCATTTCCAGTCCATCATAGTGGACATTATCACCACTTTTCATTTGAAATTCTTTGAGCGATTAATTAATCATGATAGATTAGAAGCGATTTTTATAATACTTATCTACATATTATAATCATTAGCATTACTTTTTGAAATGACCTTTATGACGTGTTATTATAATTAACATAAAAATTACTATGGTTTATGATTAAAATCGAGCGAGCACAATTAGCTTTTTTCACCCTACCTCTGAACTCGACGAAAAGTGCAAGGTTCTCACTGTTCCAGAACTGTTTATCGTTCGACCATCTTGCGTAAATATTCTTCTTTGTACTAAAATTACTCATACCTACTTGTTTGTACCTACGCTCATAAACGCATTAAAATAAATGATATGTTCTACTCAACTGTACTGCAGCTTTTGTTTCCTTGGCAGTTATAAAATAAACTCTACTTTAACCCTCTTACTAAAGCAAGTTCTCATCACGTGCC